>SJYX01022867.1:268286-306328 GCA_006410675.1 Oreotragus oreotragus | reverse complement strand
CTTCCAAGTGACAATCTTCTTGGTGACCTGGAATACTAGCTCGCCATGTAAGTTTATCAAAACAGTGCCACTGCACTGGGGACTGGTCCTTAAAACATTGTCTTCCAAACTCAATCCAAGGGCCAACGAGAGGTTCTTCATGTCCCAGGGATGGGCCCCTCATGTTTCTGTTCCTCAGATGACAGTGTGGTTGTGCATTAGTAATTGCTCTAATACAGTTAGTCTATGTCTTGTCCAGAGTAACATTGTTCTTCAAGTTGCACTGACAATTGCATCTGCATAGTGTGACATGCCTCTACATTTTTCCAATGAGGCTTCAAAAATTGTCAAATTTTCAAATGAAATCAATTTAAATAACTTGAGTTTTTTTAATTTTTCAGATATGATTGACATATAGCACATTAGTTTCAGGTGTACAATGTAGTGATTTGACATATGTCTACACTGCGAAATAATCATCACAATAAGTCTTGTTAACATTCGTCACCACAAACAGTCACAATTCTTTTTTCTCGGATGAGAACTTTGAAGATCTACTGTCTTAGCAGCTTTGAAATATACAATATAGTTTTGTTAACTATAATCACTCTGATGAACATTGCATTCCCACAACTTATTTATTTTATAACTGGAAGTTTTCATTTCAGCTTTTTAAAATACATCATCATGTAGACAAACAATGGATTTTAATCAATTGAAATGTTGCAGAAAGATTGGGCTGGGATCCCTAGGGTAGAGAGGCAGGAGAGAGAGACATATGTGGGATGGGTCAATTCGACAAAAGACGAGGACGAGTGTGTGGGGATAGGATCTTTAACAGCGCATCCACACAAACTGATAGCTACTGGCAATTTGGTTGGGAGGCTGCACCAGCATTTACACAATGCTTCCAGAAGACAGGAACCATGAGAAATATTTTCTTTGGAGTAATTCATTAATTTTTACACCAAAGTCCTACAAGGTTAGAAGTATTTGTCTGTACTTTTCTCTTTTTATGCCCTTCTCTAGGGGATCTTCCCAATCCAGGGATCGGACCCATGTCTCTTAAGTCTCCTGAATTCTTTACCACTAGTGCCACGTGGGAAAATGCAGAAATGAAAAGAGAGAAATTAGGCATCCTGGAAGCAACGATAGAATGGGGAGGTTGGGGGTGTGGCGAAGAAACTCAGGACCACTGCGTTCCTGCAGTGCTGACTCTGGGACTCAGCCTGTTCTGTGGCGTCAGAGAGAAAGCCTGAGACAACGCTTTCTTTTTTCTAAAGAAACCCTGCAGATGTGTAACGAGTCAGGAAGCCAAATTCTGCATCCAAGTTAACTGGAAATGTCAGTAATGCACAGCAATGAAGCCCCTGTATGTTCTTCCTAAAATGGAAGAGATGGGGGACTTCCCTAACGATCCAGCTGTAAAGACTCCAGGCTTCCACTGCAGGGGCCTCAGGTTCCATCTCTGATCAGGGAACTAAGATCCCCACAAGCCAGGTGCAATAGCCAAAAATAAAATAAAAATGGCAGAGGCAGGGTTGAGAATGGCTTTAAAATAAGTGATGAAGGCCAAATCCTGAGAGACGCCACATGGTATTTCCCACAGTGGTGCCCTGACAGAGCATTCAGGGCAAGGCTTATGTCATCAGTGCAGCAGGGTTGGCAAAATCATGGCAGTCACTCATCCATCAGGTGGCTTGGTAGCTCCCACTGCAACACCGTGGGCAGAAGACCCTCTAGTCACAGGAACGGCAACCAGCTCCAGCTCCAAGACTCTGCAAAAGGCCTCCCACTGCTTCCCCTCAAGTTGGCCCTGTCTCCCTAGTAACATGCTCCCCAGGCAGCCCACAGACCTCAAACAGGGACAGAGAACAGCTCAGCTCAGTGCCCGAGGGCTCCTCTAAGAGATCCAGCCATTTTCCTTCACCTCCCAGGACTGCAGGGGGACTTAGAAATTTGAGACAGATAGCTAGATTGCCAGTGTCTACCACAAAAGCTAGTAGAAGTATTATTGGCAGGAAAAACACCACTCAAGGAAATGACCTTTTTAGGATGTCGGTAGGAAGTAGGATCTAGTGTGTCTAGCCTCAAGACGTACTCATCCATGCAATATTATATTTAACGCAAATTTTCCTGTCTTATTGCTTCCTGCAGAGGCAAATTATTATTCCTAAATATCCCCTGGCAGCAAGGAAGTACTCAAGATCAGTAAAAAGATGGACATGCACTCATTTTCTTTACCAAGCAGTACTGTGCTAGAGCCAGCTGGTACCAGCTCAATAGAGCTTGTTAGAAAGAAAGAGTCACTCAGTCCTGTCTGATTCTTTGTGACTCCAGGGACTGTAGCCTACCAGGCTCCTCTCTCCCTGGGATTTTCTAGGCGAGAATACTGGAGTGAGTTGCCATTTCCTCCTCCAGGGGATATTTCAGACCCAGGGATCGAACCCAGGTCTCCTGCATTGCAGGCAGATTCTTTACCATCTGACCACCAGAGCCTGATATTTTAAGCCTGATTTTGTGAGCCTGATATGAAGTCTTTAGTAACTTAAAATTGGCCATGATGGAGCACTGATGCCATAGAAATCGGCAAACATTGATCAAGGTTTATTTGTTTGTTGTGTTCCAGAAAGCTGATTGCTAAAGATTTAGCCCCATCCTGATGCCCATCTGCTACTTCCCAAGTGGATTTGTCCGTTTCTTCATCATTCCAAATACTATTTGTCCTCTATTCACAAAATAGGAATCATAATTCATAACCAAAAAATCATTTTTTCTAAGTGATAACAATGAATGTGAAAGTGGCTTCCCTGTTGGCTCAAATAGTAAAAAAAAATAAATAAATAAAAATCCATCTGCCATGCAGGAGACCTGGGTTCAATCCCTGGGTCAGGAAGACCCCTTGGAGAAGGGAACGGCAACCCATTCCAATATTCTCGCCTGAGGAATCCCATGGATAGAGGAGCCTGGTGGGCTACACTCCATGGGGTGGTGAAAGAGTTAGACATGACTAAGCAGGCACACAAGAAATTACAATACATTGGACAAATATCTGCATTCTTTATACCCTCACACCCTAGTCCTTAATATAAGCAAGAATATCCCTGCCTTCCTATGTCTTGTGGTGCCAGAAATTTCATTTCAACTTCCTTCCTTTCTTTCTTTCTCTCTTTTCAGTGTTAATACCCTTAGTTTTAAATTAAATTGAAGATTGTCAAATTTGTCCCCATTCCTTCACGAGGAAAGTCAGGGAAAGCTATGTTCTTCCAGGCCCAGGGATTGAAGCCAGGTCACCTGCATTACAGGCAGATTCTTTACAGTCTGAGCCACCAGGGAAGACCCATTAAAAAAGCAGAGGAGCGTCTAAAGCCCTCTTTCCACTTCCTGGGTTCTTTGCAGACATGAGCTGAGCACCCACTAGGAGTCACTAAGTAGAACTAGATCCTCTGGCCTTAAGGTCAGAGTGGTGGGGCAAGCGTGAATCCACTCTGTGAAGTGGGATCCACAGCCACTAGGCTACCAAATTTGCCCCATGTGACCACCCCCATGTTGCTCTAGAGAGGTAAGATCTCCACTTGTTCACAAGTGCCAGTTGCTCCCAATCAGATTATTTCCACCAAAGGGAGCGGTCCCTCAAAAATGTTCAGTTCTTGTTCTCATTTCTGAACCATAAACTACCCTCTTGTTTTCCAGAACAGACACGTTGCATCCCTGGGGAGCATGGCAAGGCAGATGACCCCATCCTCAGCAATCTCTGAGAATGTAGGCAGCTGCAACATCACTCTCTCTCTCATCACTGCTGCTGCTAAGTCACTTCAGTCGTGTCCGACTCTGTGCGACCCCATAGACGGCAGCCCACCAGNGTTGCTCCCAATCAGATTATTTCCACCAAAGGGAGCGGTCCCTCAAAAATGTTCAGTTCTTGTTCTCATTTCTGAACCATAAACTACCCTCTTGTTTTCCAGAACAGACACGTTGCATCCCTGGGGAGCATGGCAAGGCAGATGACCCCATCCTCAGCAATCTCTGAGAATGTAGGCAGCTGCAACATCACTCTCTCTCTCATCACTGCTGCTGCTAAGTCACTTCAGTCGTGTCCGACTCTGTGCGACCCCATAGACGGCAGCCCACCAGGCTCCCCCATCCCTGGGACTCTCCAGGCAAGAATACTGGAGTGGGTTGCCATTTCCTTCACCAATGCATGAAAGAGAAAAGTGAAAGTGAAGTCACTCAGTCACAGTGATGTGCAAATCCCAACAGCCTTCAACCCAGAATCAGAAGCCTCCATGAAAGTACTGTTATCTCATGACCTTCACCAGCTTAAACAACTCCTTGAATTTCTCTTGAGTTGGCCTGAGGCAACTGGACTGAGGCAGCACCCAGAATAGTGATGTGGAGCCACATGGGGCTCCTCCAGCACTTGTGTGTCTGGGTAGGGACTGGGTGCTCACCTGTAGTGCTTTACTCAGATCCCGATTCAGAATCTTTCCCACTCTCAGGCAGATGCTGAGCAGTGCCGAGGTTGCATGCGCTCTAAGTCAGGTCAGTCTGAATCTTCGCAACCTTGGGGACTGGAGCCACTCAGGCTCCTCTGTCCATGGGACTCTCCAGGCAAGAATACTGGAGTGCGTTGCCATGCCCTCCTCCAGGGGATCCCAGGGATCGAACCCGAGTCTCTTACGTCTCCTGTATTGGCAGGTGGGTTCTCTACCACTAGCGCATCTAACATAACTGCAATGTTTTTTGAACTCTTACCACTTAATTTTTGTATATTTCCATTTCTATTTTTTAAATTCTCTATTTCTCTATTCCCCTTAACCTCTTACTGAGCTCATGGCTACCTGAGTCAGTAGGAGAAGCCCTCCTTGTCTCCTGTGAGTACCAGGTAACTGGTGATGGGGTGAAGTGGGCCTTTGGCACTCCTAATCTGCATCCTTACTCGTGTTCCTGGCTGCCCTGGGCGGCTGCAGGCTTGGCTCCAGGCAGACTTAGAGCAGCCCCTTGGAGACTGCTGTTGTCTTCTCCGACTCTTGATGCCCCTGAGCAGTGCCACCCGTCTCTACAGGGGTCCTTTCATTAGCAGTCCACACTGAGCCCCCCCAAGACAGGCAGAGGGCCTGTCTGTGTCTACACACACACAGACACATTCACAATCTCCTCCAACACTCTCACTCCCACACACCACACACATACCACACACACACACTCAGTCACTGTCACAAAACCCCAAAGCCTATGCCTCCTCTTACTCTTGGAGAAGGCTATGGGGTCACAAGGGTCGGGCATGACTTAGCAACTAAACTACTACTGCTACCTCTTACTTTAGGGTCTCTCTTCCCTCAACACCAGCCCCACCAAGGGTCAAGCTCTAGGTTTCTCTTCTAAAACCACTACCTCTAGCTCCTCATCCTCTGGGGTCTGCCAGCTTAGCCCTCCTCTACAAAACTTTAATGCCCTTTCTGAGGAAAGAACTCCCTTTGAAAAAACCATCCAGGCAGCTGTTACTCGAGGTGTTTCAGGTGGTGGATGTAGAAGACAATAGTAAAAACATCATTTAGTATTTTCTTAAATATCCAATTGCTGTATTACTAGCTTATCAGGTTGAGCTAAAGGTTTACAAAGTTCTTGAATTCTCAGAGCAGTGCTGTAGGAACTGTTACCCCATTTTACAGATGAAGAAATAAACTCAGAAAAGGTTGAAAATGTACCTAAGGCCACACAGTTCTAGTGGGTGCCTGAATTGATCCTAATGCATATCTGTTCAACTCCAAACCTAATACTTTTAACCTTTAATCCATCCTGTCTCATTAACAATCTCAGGGAAAAGTTAAATCTTCCCAGTTGGCTTAAGGAATATGACTGGATGACCCACAGATACATGAAAAGCATTGTACTTCTAACACAAACCATCAGGGAAATGCAAATCGTATTCATGACGAGATATCACCTCAAATGTTTTAGGATGGCTGCTATCGGAAAAAGGAAAGATAGCGAGTGTTGGTGAGGAAGTGGAGAAAAGGAACAGCTGTGCAGGGTCGGTTGGAATGTAAATTGGTTCAGCCCCTAAAAGACACTATAGAGGCTCCTCAGAATATTAAAATGGGACTACCATAGGACTTCCCTGGTGGTCCAGCGGATAGAAATCTGTCTGCCAATGCAGGGAACCCGGGGGTCGATCTCTCGTCTGGGAAGATTCCGCAGGCCATGGAGCAACTAAGCCCACGCACCGCAGCTACTGAGCCCACGTACTGCAACTCCCGAAGCCCACGCACGTAGGGCCGGTGCCCTGCAACGAGAGCAGCCGCAGCAATGAGAAGCCTGTGCACAGCGGCCAAGAACAGGCCCCGCCTCCTACAAGAGACAGCCCATGTGCAGCCCACGTGCTCGGCGCAACCGAAAATAAATAAACAAACAATGTTTTTCAAACAGAATTTTTAAAAATTGGAGGACCATATAACCCAGAAAATCTGCTTCTCAGTATATACTCAAAGGAAGTGAAATCAGGATCTCAAAGAGATATCTCTACTCTCATAGTCACTGCAGTGTGATCCCAATAGCCAAGATACGGAAACAATCTTAGTGTCCACTGACAAAAGAATGGGTAAAGAAGAAAACCATGCCATTTGTAACAACACAGTAGGACCAGTAGGACATTGTGCCAAGTAAAATAAGCCAAAGGCAAAAAGACCATTACTGTGAGATCTCACTTATACATGAAATCTATGTAATTAAACTCATAGACACAGAGTAAATTGATGGTTTCCAGAGGCTTGGGGGTAGGAGAAATGTGGAGATGTTGGTCAAAGGGTACAAAATCTGTTATGCAGGATGAATAGTTTCTGAAATCAAATCAAATAATAATTCTGCCGACCCGGGACAGCATTTTTAGTCAGAGCTTTCCCCTCTCAGCCTGGACCAGCAAAGACCTGGATGTTCCATAATGACTCCCACAGTGATCAATTTCCATTCTCTAAAGCAGAACAGTTGATTTGCAGCCCAGAACTTGCAGAAAGTCATGGAGGTTGTGACAGATCCAGTGGGTGGCCTCTGAACCGGACTACAAATAGCTTTATGGAAAGATTCCAAGGGATTCTTTCCTTTAAACAATTATGATATTAGAAATGAAATGGCCTACACTGACCAAGGTCCTGGCAAAAGACTCAGGAACTGAATCACCACTGTTTTTAGTCCCTAAGCATTAGTCCTGGGTCTTTGGGGTTAATAGGAGCAGACGGCAGCAGTGGGGGAATCTTGGCGGGAGCTGGGATGGTGGAAGTTTCCACCTAGGTACATTCCAGAGGGTTCAGTTCAGTTCAGTCACTCTGTCGTGTTTCTCTTTTTGGTGTTCCCATTATTTATATATAAAACTTTTTGTACTTATTCCATGGTTTTGTATATTGTTTTCCTTTTTTTAGTCTTTGTTCTCTTCACTTTTTGAGGATTCTATTGATAATATCCTCTAGTTTACAGATTCGTTCAGCAGCTGTGTCCAGTTTACTAACAAGCCCATCAAAGTATCCAAAAGTATCCTTCTTTCCTGTTATAGTACTCCTGATCTCTAGCACTTTTTTTTTTTTTTGGTTCTTTCTTGGGATCTCCATCTCTCTGCTTACTCTGCCTATCTTTTCTGCAAGCTGCCTACTATATCCATTAGAGCCCTTAGCATATTATTCATAGTTGGTTTAAATTCTCAGTCTAGTAATTCCAACATTCTTGCCGCATTTCATGGTGAAGCTTGCTCTGTCTTCAAATGATGGTTTATTTGTGTGTGTTTTCAATTTTTTCTTGCTTTGTTTTTTGATATACCTTTTTAAATAAAAGATTGTTTAAGTGGACCATTTTCAGTCTTTACTGAATTTGTTACAATATTGCTTCTGTTTTATGTTTCGTTTCATTTTTTTTGGCCAAGAGGCATATAGGATCTTAGCTACCCAACCAGGGACTGAATCCACACTGTCTGCATTGGGAGGCAAAATCATAATCACTGGACCACCAGGGAAGTCCCTGATATGCTTGTAATTTTGTTGTTGTTGTTGTGATACCCAGCTATGATGTACCAGGTAAGTTTAGTTCAGCTCAGTTGCTCAGTCATGTCCGACTGTTTGCGACCCCATGGACTAAAGCATGCCAGGCCTCCCTGTCCATCACCAACTCCTGGAGTTTACTCAAACTCATGTCCATTCAGTCAGTGATGCCATTCAACCATCTCATCTTCTGTTGTTCCCTTATCCTCCTGCCTTCAATCTTTCCGAGCATCATGGTCTTTTCAAACGAGTCAGTTCTTCACATCAGGTGGCCAAAGTATTGGAGTTTCAGCTTCAGCATCAGCCCTTCCAATGAACATCCAGAACTGATATCCTTTAGGATGGACTGGTTGGATCTCCTTGCAGTCCAAGGGACTCTCAAGAGTCTTCTCCAACACCACAGTTCAAAAGCATCAATTCTTCAGTGCTCAGCTTTCTTTATAGTCCAACTCTCACATCTATACATGACTACTGGAAAAACCATAGCTTTCACTGACGGACCTTTGTTGGCAAAGTAATGTCTCTGCTTTTTAATATGTTGTCTAGGTTGGCCATAATTTCCTCTAAGGAGCAAGCATCTTTTAATTTCATGGCTGAAGTCACCATCCGCACTGATTTTGGAGCCCCCAAATATAAAGTCTGCTACTGTTTCCACTGTTTTCTCATCTATTTGCAATGAAGTGATGGGACCAGATGCCATGATATTAGTTTTCTGAATGTTGAGTTTTAAGCCAACTTTTTCACTCAAGGAGCATGTGTCTTTTAATTTCCTGGCTGCAATCACCATCTGCAGTGATTTTGGAGCCCCCCCAAAATAAAGTCTGCCACTGTTTCCACTGCTTCCCCATCTATTTCCCATGAAGTGATGGACCAGATGCCATGGTCTTAGTTTTCTGAATGTTGAGCTTTAAGCCAACTTTTTCACTCTCCTCTTTTACTTTCATCAAGAGGCTCTTTAGTTCTTCTTCACTTTCTGCCA
This sequence comes from Oreotragus oreotragus, assembly GCA_006410675.1. Taxonomy (NCBI): domain Eukaryota; kingdom Metazoa; phylum Chordata; class Mammalia; order Artiodactyla; family Bovidae; genus Oreotragus; species Oreotragus oreotragus. The sequence goes on along the minus strand of SJYX01022867.1, from coordinate 297,346 downwards.
TAAGGGTGGTGTCATCTGCATATCTGAGGTTATTGATATTTCTCCCACCAATCTTGATTCCAGCTTGTGCTTCCTCCAGCCCAGTGTTTCTCATGATGTACTCTGCATATAAGTTAAACAAGCAGGGTGACGATATACAGCCTTGATGTACTCCTTTTCCTATTTGGAACCAGTCTGTTGTTCCATGTCCAGTTCTAACTGTTGCTTCCTGACCGGCATACAGGTTTCTCAAGAAGCAGGTCAGGTGGTCTGGTATTCCCATCTCTTTCAGAATTTTCCAGTTTCTTGTGATCCAGTCAAAGGCTTTGGCAGAGTCAATAAAGCAGAAATAGATGTTTTTCTGGAACTCTCTTGCAGAGGGTACCGCCACTCGATTTTGGCTTTTCACTTTCTTTTTCCCTGAAAGTTACACTTTTCTATAAAAACACTTTTTTTTAATTAATTCACTGTGTAGATTAACCTAGCCACCTGCAATTTGCTGCCCTGCTCTCTCTGACCCAGGACAATGAAGTGTGAAGGTCAAGGGGAAGTTCACAAAGAGGAGGTGGGATGTCTTCCAAGGTACTGAGGGTAGGGTGGGAGGTGACCCACATCCTCAGAGCAGTAGCTGTCAGCACCCTCCAGTGGGCACAGTTCAGAGCAGAAGGAGCGAGAGCTGGTCCCGGGAGCAAAGTCACACTGGTGATTGTTTCTCTGCCCCAACTCCCACCACCTTCTCTTAAACGATGTCCATCCTCCACTTCACACCCATTAGGATGGCTACTATCAAAACAAAAAAGAGAACATAGCAATTCTTGACAGGGATGTGGAGAAATTGGAACCCTTATGCATTGCTAGTGGGAATATAAAATGGTACAGCTGCTTTGGAAATAAGTAGCTTGGTTCCTCAAAAAATTCAACAGAACAACTCTATATGGGGCTTCCCTGGTAGCTCAACTGGTAAAGAACCCACCTGCAATGCAGGAGACCCCAGTTCTATTCCTGGATCAGGAAGATACCATGCAGAAGGGATAGGCTACCCACTCCAGTATTCTTGGGCTTCCCAGTGGCTCCATCAGTAAAGAATCCGCCCTGCAATGCAGGAGACCTGGGTTTGACCCCTGGGTTGGGAAAATCACCTGGAGGAGGGCATGGCAACCCACTCCAGTATTCTTGCCTGGAGAATCTCCATGGACAGAGGAGCCTGGCGGGCTACGGTCCATGGGGTTAGAAAGAGTTGGACATGACTGAGCAACTAAGCACAGCACAGAACTATATATGATGCAGCAATTCCACTCCTGGGTATATGCCAAAAAATAAAAATAAATAAAAGCTGAAATTTGAGCTGATATTTGTACACCTGTGTTCACAGTAGCATCATTATAGCCAAAGGGTAGAAGCAACCAAGTGAGCATTAGTGGATAAATGGATAAACAAAATACAGTATATCTATAAAATGAAATATTACGCAACCTTACGAAGGAAAGAAACTCTAACACATACTACAATATGGATGAACCTTAAAGACACTCCTTTAAGTAAAATAAGCCAGTCACAAAAAGGACAAATATTCTATGATTTCACTTAAAATGAGGTACTGAGAGTAGTCGAACTCCCAGAGACAGAGATTAGAATGGTGGCCACCAGGGCCTAGGAGGAGGAGAACGAAGAGTTAATGATTAATGGGTTGGAGGTTAGGTTTGGGTGACAAAAATGTTCTATAAATGGATGGTGGTGATCTGTAGAGAACATTGTGAATATACTTACTGCCACTTCATTGTACACTTAAAAATGGTTAAAATGACAAACTTTGTGCTAGGTGTATTTTACCACAGTAAAAAGGTTTCTGGAAAAAGTGCTTCTTTGCCTTGTTGCTGGCAAACACGGCAGGGTGAGGGGGGGTGGGCGGTGGAGAATAAATTGCCTCAAGCACTTTCTTTGCTACACATAGTGATACTCGAGTAACTTTCATCTCCTATAAAATGTCTATAGTAATGCAACCTGCTTCCAAATTCTCTTCAAAGAAAAAGGAATCCAATCACCGATTAATCTAGTGAAAATTCTATCACTACCTGATTTGCAGACTCTAGCCCAGCCCTTAGTTTCTAGATTAGGTCTCAGTATTCTATATTCTAGTTTCTAGACTGAGGTCTCAGTATTCTAGTTTCTAGATTGAGGTCTCAATACTCTATATTCTGATGACAGCTCATAGAAACTCCCAGAAGCCATGGACATAGCACGCTGGGGCCTCCAGAATGCCCCCTCTCGTGGTTCTCAGCTCTGCTAAAGCATTGCTGTGGTTAATGCAGTGAAGAGCGACAACAACAAGGAAAAGCCCACATCCGGGATCCCTAGATGTGGAAGGACTTAGATTTCACTGTATCTTCTTCACAGTATGTAAACAATGCTGTTATTTCAGAGAGTTATATCGTTAGATGTTTTCCTCCTTACTGTCTTAATATAATGTATTTGTTCTAGGGTCCTGGGTCTTAGAAAACTCTGGACATTGTTATATCAAAACAGATGAAAACTGCAACTCGACAGACAATAATAGAGATGTATCAGGGCACCGAATTCAGTGCTCACCCAGGTTAGCAGAGCGGAAGACCTGCCCCAGCCAGCTGAGCAGTTCTAACCTGCAAGCATCTCCCCAGGTGCAGGAACCTTGGAAAATCACCTTCAGAAGTGAACATCACAGCCAGAGTCAATTTTAAAGTGGAGTTTCCATAGTGAGCACTTGAGTTAATTTCTCCATGGAGCACCATCTTTCTTGAGGGAAGAATTAGCCTCTCTGTGTGTCAAACAAGCTGCATGCTTTGTGCTTTAGTTTTTCTTCTTAGCTGAAGAACTTCCCATGAATGCTCTGAATGTAAAATGCAGTTCTCCTAAGTAGTCCTGATCACAATTACTAAAATAAAAAATGCATACACCTAAAAATAAAGAATTCAAGGAAGAGTGCTTAACCTTGAGGACGAGTGTCTCTCACCCGGAGATTTCTGGGAAATCTTCATATTTGTCTTTGTGCTATTAAATAATTTCTAAAAGTTTTACCATGAACACATATACATTTTTCACCAGAATAACAGGTTAATTTTTAAAATAAAAATCAGGTCTTCACTACAAAGAATCTTTAGGAATAATTTATTAAATACATTTCTTATTCTTTTAGTTCTGATTCAGAGAAGCATGTAATGTTTTGTAAATAGAAACAAAATCTTTCATAGCAATCCAAGAACACTCAAATGATCAGATATTCAGAAGGCTCAGCGCTAGTTACAGTGCTGATATAATCCAACTCAAAAAAGTGATAATTCGTTATAAAGAATATTGAATCAAAAGCAGAAACAGCACACATTCAATCAATATAAAATCCTATCAAATCCTTAATTCTGTAAAAAATAGGTTTCACATACATCTTTTCTGCCTCTTACTTAGATAACCAGTCCCCTTCATAGGAAGTTCATGTCTGGACAAACTTCTAAATGCACATGACACTCCGTATCCTAAAAGAGATAATCTACCACCAAGAGCTCTCCAAACATGTTTTGCATAAATATAGTATTATTTAGATTTAACATAGTAAGCATTTGAGCTAAACTGTTTGGAAGCAAGACTTGTCACAAACATGCTATGAGAAGGAAATTCTTTTTGAAAAGTCACAGTGTATTCATTTCTTAAACACACTGAGGCCCACTGTAATTATTTCAATGAGAAATTCCTCACCCCTCCTACTCTTGCTTGCTTCCTCTCAGTGAGTTACAATGTGTTTCCATGGTAATCCTGTTGCTAAGGGGGACCCGGGAGCATCAGCGTGTTATCTGCACTTTGAGATGCTGTTAGCCTGAGCGGCCAGGCTGGATGGAATACTGAGACTGAATTTAGGTTCATTCCCCTCCATAGCTTCACAGTGAATTCAGCAGAAACTGTTAGAGGGCGTCCCCACGGGAGGAAGAAGTATAGAAACTTCCTAGGATCAACGCTGAGGTTTTACGTCCTTTGAATTACATTAGCCTTCCTTTTCATCATCCTCTTATGACTTAATGCTAGAATTCTAAGGGAAAAACACTCACAGCAGTTACCAACAATATTAAATACCACATGAGGCTAATTTTGTTGAATGTTTATAAATGGCAAAAACGAAACATAAGTTGTTGGAAATAAACATCATTTTGAATCAATAATCTGAAAGGTTGTAGACATTAAATATTTAGAAAGCCCCAAATGAAGCAAATCAAAATATTTTTTGAAGTTTCCCTTTCAATGTCTTTGAAAATCATATTTTGGCAAACAGATTGCAACATTTTATCAGAATCCTGATTGAAATCCAGCATCTTCCATCAAGCCAATTTTTATTAAATATTTTCTTTGTTGGGGATAAGTTTTATTGTTGTAAGTGATAATTCCTTAAAGTGGCCCAAGTTTCCTGATTCCACTTTCTTCAGCTCCCGAGCTTTGCAAGAAGGAGGCCTTCTCTTGGAACGAGGCAGTTGTCCTTGGCCAAAACAGGGACTGAGAACCTGATGTAACTCCTGGCCCAGAGTGAACGGGAGATGGAAAGGAGTCCTGGCTGCCAGGCCCTCAGCACATGGGAACAGTCATGCTCAACCCCAGCCTCTACTCTCCACCACTTGCTAAATGATAGAGGAATAGGCTCCAAAATCACTGCAGACAGTGACTGCAGCCATGAAACTAAAAGACGCTTGCTCCTTGGAAGAAAAGCTATGACAAACCTAGAGAGCTTACTAAAAAGCAGAGACATGACTCTGCCAACAAAGGTCTATCTGGTCAAAGCTGTGGTTTTTCCAGTATTCGTGTACTAATGTGAGAGTTGGACCATAATGAAGGCTGAGCACTAAAGAACTGATGCTTTCAAACTGTGGTGCTGGAGAAGACTCTTGAAAGTCCCTTGGACAGCAAGGAGATCAAACCAGTCGAGCTTAAAGGAAATCAATCCTGAATACTCATTGGAAGGACTGGTGCTGAAGCTCCAATACTGTGGCTACCTGATGTGAAGAGCCGACTCACTGGAAAAAACCCTGATGCTGGGAAAGACTGAGGGCAGAAGGAAAGAGGGTGACAGAGGATGAGATGGTTAGACAGCATCACCAACTCAGTGGACATGAATTTGAGCAAACTCCAGGAGATAGTAAAGGACAGGGAAGCCTAGCATGCTGCAGTCCAAGGGGTCACAAAGAGTTGACATAACTTAGTGACTAAACAATAAGAATCCCATACAGGGGTCCCATTCTAATGATTTCATCTAAACCTAATTACCTTCCAAAGGCCCCACCTCCAGACATCATCTCATTAAGGGTTAGGCCTTCAATACATTAATTTGGGGGACACAGACCCTTAGTCCATGGCAGGACTCATATCAACACCCTCAACATTTGACAGGTAAAGAGGGTTTGGAAAAGCAAAGCAACTTTGTCAGGGCATCTGCCCTTACGGTGACCAACCATCCCAGTCTGCTGTGAGTCTCCGTTCCTTCTGGACACACCTCCAGTTTTCCTGCTGGTGAATGCATGCCTGGAGGAACTGTCCAACTGTGCCATCAGCTAAGCCCCCTCCCCAGCTCTGCTGTCCCCTCTGTTCCACTCAAGGCATCGCCTCGGGACACAGCACAGACTTTATAAATGAGTGAGAATGGACTGCCCATGTGCTTCCCTTGTAATTCAATGGCCCTTTCACATGTGAAAGGAAGATGTTTTCAAGTTGTTACCCCCATTTCATGGTCTAGCTGCGGAGCACCTAGTGAGTGAGGTCAACATGTGAAATCAGGCTCCTTGACTTTAACTCTTGCTCTGAGGGAGGTTCCTGAACCCAGAAGTCACCCTCAGTGTAACTACATCAAAATGAACATGCCAGCTCTTGAAAAGCTGAAAGCTCTGGAGTGCTGACCTGGACTAGAGAAGGGGTCATGACACATGATGCCATTTCCGTCGATATGCAGAGAACATAAAGACAACAAGCACTCACTGAGTGTCACCCAACCAATCCACATTCACACTACTTACCTGCCCTGCCTAAAGAAACAACCTAGGACCCCAGCCTAAGTCTAGAAACAACTTCATAAAGTGAGTCACAAAGCTGTATGCATCACACACACATACCACACAGACACCACACCACACACACACACACACACACCCCATACATATTTTGAAATGGGATTTCTGGGATTCCTGCCTCTGAACAGATGTAGACATATTCAAGGAGAGGGTGGCGTTTCAGGGGAAGAAAGTTCTGCCCCAAAACAACCCTCAGGATGGTACAGATAGACCACCCAGTCTCAGATGAGCCAGATTCTAAGAAGATCATTACTGGGGAGCTGTAGAGGCTGTTCCCAAATTTTGCTGTGAGGTAAGGCTTCCTAGATGGCGTAGTAGTAAAGAATCTGCCTGCCAATGCAGGAGACACTGGATATATGGCTTTGATCCTTGGGTTGGAAAGACCCCCTGGAGGAGGAAATGGCAACCCACTCCAGTATTCTTGCCTGGGAAACGCTATGGACAGAGGAGCCTGGCAGGCTACAGTCCGTAGGGTCACAAAGAGTCAGACATGACTGGGTGATTGAGTGCACGCGCGCACACACACACACACACACACACACACACACACACGCACATGAGGCCAGGATGGGTTTTCCTTCGACTCTCTTAATCTGCCTGAAGCAGAATAAAGATGGCTGCAAGTCTTCCTTTACTCCTTGGTCCCTCCTCTCCTCTCAACAGTGGGCTGGCTTTAACCTACCAAGTATGGTGAAAATGGTGCCATGCCAGGTCCGCAACTGGACTTGCAGCTTCTGCCTTGATCTCTAATGTTCTGTGTCACCATCCATTGGTCTGACCACCTGGAAGCCACCATATCATAGGGAAGCTCAAGTTACCCCTGTAGAGACACTGTGTGGATAGAGAGAGCAAGGGAAGAGGCCCAGTGAAGCCCCGGTATTTTTACTTATTTAGCTGCATCTTAGTTGTGGCATGTGGGATATTCCATTGCTGCACGCTTTCTCATAGTTATAGGGTGTGGGCTTATTTGCTCTGAGGGATGTGAGATCTTACTTCCCTGACAAGGGATCAAACCTAAGTCCCCTGCTTTGGAAGACAGATTCTTAACCACTGGACTGCCAGGGAAGTCTCCAAGCACCAGCACTTGAGTCTTCCCAATTGAGGCTCCCAATTGGTGGAATGGGGATGAAGCATACCTTCTGTGCCCTGTCCAAATTCCTGAACCTCAGAATCAAGAAAGATGATAAGAATAAACTGTTGTTTTAAGTCACTGAGTTTTATAATGATTTGTTATGCAGCAGTGCAACATGGGAATCCTGCCCAATGGGCGGTTGCTGCTCAGGGCTTCACCCCAAGCACCATCTCCATCCATACTCTCCCTCTGGGTGAGCCCATCCAGCTCCATTTCTTCAAATCCCATTCCTGTGATGATGATCTTTCCCTCTTTGGTCCAGACATACACTTCCATTGGCTCACTAGGTCATCTCCACTCACACATGCCATATGCATCTCACACTTAACAGGGCCAAAGTTCAACTCCTGTGGGTTGAATTGTGTTCCCCCGAAAGACATGTCTATGTCACATTTCTGGAACCTGAGAACGTGACTTTGTTTGGAAAAAGAGTCTTGGAAAATGTATAAGGTTAAGGATCCTGAAGTGAGGAGATCATCCTGGATTACCTGGTGCCCTCCAAATCCAATGCCAAGTGTCCTTATAAGAGACGCACAGAGGAGAGACACAGACAGAAGACGAAGCCATGGGAAGAGGAAAGCTAAGGCCAGAGTGATGTGTCCACAAGCCAAGGAGTCTCAGCAGCCTGCAGAAGCTGGGAGGGGCAAAGCACAGGGCTCCCCCTAGGGCCTTCTGATGGAGTGTGGGCCTGCTGACACCTTAATTTCAGACTTCTGGTCTCCAGAATTATGAGAGGATAAATTTTAATTGTTTTAAGCCACCTGGCTTGAGGTAATTTATTATAGCAACCACAAAAAACTAATATAATTAGCCTCTCTGGTTACCAAGCACACACAGTGATTCTGGATCACTTAAGCAGATGAGCAGATGATGGTATCTGGGCTTTAGGACCAGGCTTGGGTGGAAACCCAGGGATGCAAAGCAGAGCCAAGACCCTTCCCAGGAAGAACAGCTTTAAGGTGCTGTTACCATCGGATACTCTGTTACACAAGGACATCAGGCCCAGACCTCTGGACAGCTGTTTCCATGGCAGTTCTGTGCCCTATGTCACAATGTCAGGATGCCACACCTGGACTTACACACCTGAATATCCATCCAGTCAGCAGCTAGGCTGTGCCTCCCATTTTACCTAGATTGCCACAAAAATAAGATGTCAACAATCATGGATGCTCACTGCCCAATCCCAAGTGGCATCTCCTCAGGTTAGCTCACTCCATTCATCTCACTAATCACACCCACTAGCAAGCAGAAAACCAGTGCATCCTTGCTTCCTGACTTCCTATCACCTTCCACTTCCATCCCAGCATGGGGCCTGACGGTTCCCTACATCCCTTTGTCTCCACTGCTCCTCTCCACTTCCACTTCTTCACTTTCCAAAAATGACAGCCAGAATGAGTCCTTTGAAATTATGAAGCAGATCATAGTAAACACATCATTCCCTCTACCTGGAAGGTCCTTGTGAGTCAGGAGATAGATGGGTTCTGGGCTAGGCATTTACAAGTTGCCTCCTGTTTGCATTTCCTGAGACAGGAGACAGGTAGGCTCCAGATTAGATGTTTACAACCTCCTATTTGCACTTTGAAAAAGAAGTAACAGTAGAAATGGGGTAAATAACCAGGCTTTGTCTCCTGAGGACACTTTAAGATAACAGTCGTGGGAGAAACAGAAGGGCTAAACACTGCTTGAGTAAAAGATCAAGACATCATGTATTTTTCATCTTTGGGGCAAGGCAGACATTTCACATGTGCAAAAGCATTCCATGGGGGTAAAAAGTAGTGGGCATCATCCCATAATATGTGATGCTAAGGCCATCCCTGTGCTGGAATCCATCTTGGAAAAAGTACCACACCCTGGGGAGAGTCCTAGGGCAGGTCAAGTGTGGAAAAAGAAACCAGACAATTAACCAAACAGAAGACAAAACTCCCCCAAAAAACTGCCCTATGTAAATGACTTAACCACCTCTTTATCGTGCTCCTCCTCACTAGAGGAGACGCCCACACCCCTTCCCTCCAGGTGCGTCTCTGCCTTGCTTCTGTCTTGACTAGACTATCTCTCTGTGTGCGCCCCACTTGCTGTGCTGTGTCTCTAGTAATAAACTTTGTATCTGCTTTTACAGTTCTTGTCTCCATGAGAAATGTATTTTTCACTGGGGGCAAGAGCAGGAGAAAAATAGCTTCTAGCCTCTATCCCTTGCTGGTCTGGTGACTAGGATTCTTCATTTTTCATCCAGGCTATGTAGGTTCAATTCCTAGGCGGGGAACGAAGATCTTGCTTCATTCCACCACTCACTGCTGCCTCTCTGAAATCACTTGTTCTCCTCCTAGCTCCTCTACATTCTGCTTGTCAACTCTTCTGAAAATCATTCCCTTTTTGCCTTCTGTAAAGCAGTCCCATTCATCTCAACAATGCCTTCCAGTGTAAGTTGCATGAGGAAAGGGACTTCATTCTTGCCTACTGCTGGATCTGCAGGGGCTCAGCCAGTGCCTTCTTAAACATCAGAATGAAGGAAGGGATAAATGGATGGACAAGTGGATGGGTTGGTGGATGGATAGGCAGGTTATGTGTAAATACTCATTTTTGTCAATGATATGAATTTTCTTTTCCTCTTTGTGGATGATTTAAAGATAGGTTGGAAGAGGTTTCGGGGTGGAGAGGAGAGGATGACCCAGAAAGCCTTTTAAATTGGAAACACCTGTGTGTGCCATCTGGTTCCATTTTTGCATGTACATCCAGTCAAATGTGACTCATCCCTGTGTCCCAGGAAACTTCACCTCCACCCCAAAAGCATGTTTTCCATTATCACATGAACCCTAGACCTGGAGATGTAGGGAGTCCACTGGCTTGGTCTGAAGGTTTGATGCTTCCTGTGGTGACACTTGAGAGAAGGCCTGTGTGGGCTGGAGATGGGGTTGGGAGGTGCTGAGTGGACTGGAGGAGGAAAGCCATTTACCTTTTTGGACCTGGAGTTCTCATTTGTGAGATGAGAAACATGATTGTGACAGTGTGTTCCAGCTCAAAAGTTATAAAAATATGAACTTAGTCATCAACAGTTTTTATGCTTGGAGCCTGAGCACCCACAGTGGGAAGGCAATGCTGGAGCGAACCTCAGGCCATGCAAGGTTGAATGCAGTCTAAACTCAAACTCCTGTGCAAACATAATGGCTGCTGCATGATCACAACCAATCCATCCAGTGTGCCTTGAGAAGGGCTCTCCTGGGCTAAACTATGTCCATAAAAACTCATATGTTAGAGTCTTCACCCAAGTGCCTCAGAATGTGACTATATTTGGAGACAGGGCTTTTACAGAGGTCATGGGGTGGCCCCTAATCCTATGCATCTGCTTGGTGTCCTTATAAGAAAAGATTGGATACAGACGTGCACACAGAGGGTAAACTATGTGAGGATGCTGGGAGAAGGTGGCCGTCTGGAAGCCAAGGAGGCCTCAGGAGAAACCAACCCATGACACCCTGATCTCAGACTTCCAGCCTCTAGGACTGTGAAAGACTAAATTTCTCCTGCTTCGGGTCCCAGTCTGTGTCCTTTATTGTGGTAGCCTGAACAGACTGATATTAATCTTAGTACCTTACTCGATTTTTTGCAAAGCCATGCATTAAATCTGGGAAAAGCTTTACAGCCTTTCCAATGAAAAATTCTAAAATTTTAGAATTTTTAGAATTCTAAAAGATGTGTTTCACACATTGCCTCAATAAAATAAACATTTTAATTTACAAAATGTAATTAAATGTTCTGTGATAAATGATATTCAGCCATCATCTTTCTGATATGTGTAGTAGATGGTATAGGAAATTATCTGAAGTATGAATACTATCCAAGACACAATCTAGAATTTCCTTTTTCTATAAACTTTATACATAAGCTTTATTTTGTTGAAATTTCCTTTCTTTTCCTAAAATAAAGATGAAGACGTGCCATTGGACAGATTTGCTTCCCAGTATAATATCGCTGCCCCTTCAGAAAATTAAATTTTAACCTGCAGGACAGAGAAGTCCCTTCAGTAGGCACTATTTATTCTGAGGAGATAGATGGGCTCCAGGTTAGGCATTTACAACTAGCCTCCTGTTTGCATTTTCTGAAACAGGAGGTAGGTGGGCTCCAGGTTAGATATTTACAACCAGCCTCTTGTTCCTATTTCAAAATGAAAGCAACAACAGAAACAGGGTAAATAGCCAGTCTCTGTCTCCTGTGGGATCCTTAAGATAACAGTCATGGCAGGAACAGAGAGGGGCTAAACCTTGTTTGAGCAAAGATCAGGAGGTCATATGTTTCCCCTCCTTGGGGCAAATGAGATATTTCACATATGCAGAAAGGCTCCTTGGGGGTCACCACCCCATAATATGTGATGCTAATATGTGACCCCATAGACTCTGGGTTGGAATCTATCTTGGAAAAAAAATTTGCGCATGCAGGTTGGGGAGGGTGGAGTGGGAAAAGAAAGCAAACAATTGACCAAAGGAAAGATAAAGACCCTAAAGAACTGTCCTGTATAAATGGTTGAACCACCTCTTCACTGTGCCCCTCCTCCCTGGGGGGGGATGTCCACACACTTATCTTGGAAAAAAAATTTGCGCATGCAGGTTGGGGAGGGTGGAGTGGGAAAAGAAAGCAAACAATTGACCAAAGGAAAGATAAAGACCCTAAAGAACTGTCCTGTATAAATGGTTGAACCACCTCTTCACTGTGCCCCTCCTCCCTGGGGGGGGATGTCCACACACTTTCTCTCTGGGTGTGCATCTCTGCCTTTTTTCTGTTTCTCTGTGTCTCTCATAATAAACAAGTGCCTGTTTTTAAACTTCTTACCTCCTTGAGAAATGCATTTTTCAAGTGGGGCCAAGAGTCAAAGAAAATTTGCTTCTAGCCTCTAGCCCTTGCTAGTCTGATGGTCAGAGTCCCTGGTTTTCATCCAGACTGCCCAGGTTCAATTCTTGGGCAGGGAACTAAGACCTTGCTTTAGTCCACCCCTCAGAGCTGACTCTCTGAGATCAATAGTGATAGGGACACAATGAAGGGACAAAATAGGTGATTAAACAGTTAATCCCACTGCTGCTAAGTCACTTCAGTCGTGTCCGACGCTGTGCGACCCCACAGATGGCAGCCCACTAGGCTCCCCCATCCCTGGGATTCTCTAGGCAAGAACACTGGAGNTTGCTTTGATCAAGTTCAAGTCCTGACTATATAAAAAGGCAGTGGAATGTCAATGCTCCTGCAAATACAATAGCAAGTCTGAAATAAAGCCAGCCACTATACGACATTGCAGGATTTAGCAATCTATACTCTTCTCTTTCACTCTGAGATTTTCCTTCTAAGCTCTACATCTGTTTCTGTTCTATTTCTTTTCTTTTAACTCCAGAAGACCTGTATGATCACCAGGGTACAACAATTCATTCTTTGCTCTCAGTTTATTTGGCAGGGAACCAGCTTACAAGACTTAAAGTACTTTTCCTTAATTACTAGGAGTGCCCAATTGAATAACTATAAGGCCCTGGGTCGGGAAGATTCCCCAGGAGAAGGAAATAGCAACCCACTCCAGTATTCTTGCCTGGAGAATCCCATGGACAGAGGAGCCTGGTTGGTTACAGTCCATAGAGTTGTAAAGACACAGACGCAACTGAAGTGACTTAGCAGTCACCAGGCCTTGATGTCAGTCTCCCTTCCTGCCCTTGCAAATGTTAACCCTTTCATTTCCCACTTGCTGCCAGATCCATTCCAGGTCATTTTTGGTAGCAGCACCATAGGGGACACCTTCTGAACTATTCTTTTGCAACAATTTCTCAGGCACTAACATCTAGTTGGGAGACTACTTTGGAAAGGGACATCATCTAAAATTATAAATACAAATCTTGATCAAATTGCACAAGAACAAAACTTTTGGATAACTCGGAAATCAGAGACATCTCCCCAGGTTTGGCTCTAAGGTGATTCAAACCAAATCAATCCCAGTCAACACCCCTCTGGTACACATACCCCAGAACTGGAAAAAAACTGAACAACAAGATTTAAAAAAGAAAAAGCTTATCAGGCTATGTAACCCAAGTTCGGCCTCAGTATTAGTTAGAGAGTCAAGAAAAGTGGCCACTGAGTGGGTCTCTAAATTATAATACTATATAGCAGTTGGTTTTATACTGTAGAAGGGAATCAAAATGGAGTGAAATACTATATGTTAAAGTTTTTATGACCTTGTAATTGGGAAACGTAATTGGAAGGGAATCTAATATATGTGTAACCCAGAAGGTTAATTTAAGGAAGGACTCAGAGGACATTTTAGCTGACCCAGGATTTGGGGCCACGTGAAGACAGATCTCCTGCAGGAAGAACCTGCTCCTGCTGCAGTAGCTGCCATCCCAGCGGGAGCAATATTCCCCATACTTAATTGGAAGGGAATCTAATATATGTGTAACCCAGAAGGTTAATTTAAGGAAGGACTCAGAGGACATTTTAGCTGACCCAGGATTTGGGGCCACGTGAAGACAGATCTCCTGCAGGAAGAACCTGCTCCTGCTGCAGTAGCTGCCATCCCAGCGGGAGCAATATTCCCCATACTCCTGCTGGGAAAGATTGAGGGCAGGCAGAGAAGGGGGCGGCAGAGGATGAGATGGTTGGATGGCATCACCGACTCTGTGGACATGAGTCTGAGCAAGCTCCGAGAGATGGTGAAGGACAGGGGAGGCTGGTGTGCTGCAGCCCATGGGGTCACAAAGAGTTGGACACGACTGAGCAGCTGAACGACAGCAACAGTCCTCCTGGAGGAACCTTTGAACCAACAGAGGCTCCTATATTGAAGAGAGCTGCTGCTCCAGCTGCAGCTAAAATCCCAGGGGAAAGTGTGCCCAAGGGTGAGGAAATGTCACCACCATGCTCTGGAACTCCTTCTCGGTACTCTGAGTTACCCAAGGGACACAATCTCAGTCCAGCTAGCCCCCACAGTGGCATGAGTTAGCAGCCAACTGCCCCTAGACTTCTGCCTCGGAGGGAAATTCCTGGTAGAAATCAAGGAACAGTAGGAGGCCCCATGCCTTTTTCCATATTTGATCGAAGTATGGCAGAGGAGAAACTGGGAAGTTTTTCTGAGGACCCTGAACTTTTTACTAAGGAGTTTACCAGGTTAAGGGAGAAGGCAATGGCACCCCACTCCAGTACTCTTGCCTGGAAAATCCCATGGGCGGGGGAGCCTGGAAGGCTGCAGTCCATGGGGTCACTAAGAGTCAGACACGACTGAGCAACTTCACTTTCACTTACCAGGTTAATGAGATCTTTTGATCTCACCTGGGGATATTTACAATCTCACTGCTGTGCATGCATGCATGCTAAGTCACTTCAGTCGTATTTGACTCTGTGTGACGCTATGGACGGCAGCTAGCCAGGCTCCTCTGTCCATGGGATTCTCCAGGAAAGAGTACTGGAGTAGGCTGCCATTTCCTCCTCCAGGGGATCTTCCCAATCCGGGTATGGAACCCACGTCTTCTGCATTGCCGGTGGCTTCTTTACCACTGAGCCACTGGGGACGCTTTCCCACTGCTATACTCCAGAGGAAAGTATGTAATACAGACAGCCAGAGCCCATGCTGACCAACTGGCAACTAGAGCCCAGCGAGGACATGCAGTCTTTCAAATGGGGAATGACACCATCCCTGAGACTAGTCCACAGTGGAATTACCGGATAAATTCTATTGACAGGGAAAGATTGGAACATATGACTAGCTGTTTGATAGAAGGCATGAAAAAGCTTTCAGTAAAGCCTGTTAATAATGAGAAAGTAAAAGAAGTTCAACAGGGATCAGATGAAAATCCTGCAGTTTTTCAAGGGAAGTTAATGGAAACTTTTAAAAAGTATACAAAATGTGGATCCTTCCTCCCGTAAGGGACAGGCCTTTTTGGCTATGCATTCCGTAGCCCAGTCTGCTCCAGATATCAGACGCAAAATTCAAAAGGTGACTGCTGGTCCTCAGACCCTTATGAATGACTTATTCCAATTGGCGTATTCAGTTTTCAATAATAGGGATATGGCTGAAAAGGCTGAATGCCTACAGAGAGATTAAAAAACTCAAATGATTGCAATGGCTTTGTCCACTCAAGTGGACTTTGTCCACATGTCCATACAAGAACTCTTTGATTCTTAGAGCTATGCGTATGCATACCTGATTATAATAAAACCAAATTTTAAAAAGTTAATAATGCAGATTTCAGCAGTATATACAAACCAGGACTCAGATAAGGATGGACACCCCTGAAGTTTAGTGTGTCTTTGTAGAAAGGATTCCTAAGCAAGGAAGCATGGGCAATATTCTGTATGTTAAACCAATGGTGTTCTGAAATGTTCTTGGGGTACTGGTGAAGGGAGAGCCCTGGTTCCTAGTATTTGCCATGTTCTATGGTATATCTAGGGGCTTCCCTGGAGGCTCAGATGGTAAAGAATCTGCCTTCAATGCAGGAGACCAGGGTTTGATCCCAGGGTCAGGAAGATCCCTGAAGAAGGGAATGGCTACCCACTCTAGTATTCTTGTCTGGAGAATCCCATGGACAGAGGAGCCTGGCAGGCTACAGTCCATGGGGCCACAAAGAGTCAGACATGACTGAGCNCAGGGTCAGGAAGATCCCTGAAGAAGGGAATGGCTACCCACTCTAGTATTCTTGTCTGGAGAATCCCATGGACAGAGGAGCCTGGCAGGCTACAGTCCATGGGGCCACAAAGAGTCAGACATGACTGAGCGACTAAAACTAATGCAATAGTATACACACTCAGACTCACACCCTGGCAGATGTCAGGCTACCCAAGTGACATTGCTGAGTTGAAAAGATATGTGTACGTTTGCTCCCACCAGCCAGTATGAGTGGATCCAGGATAATCCACTTTGACAGAATGAGCTCTTCCAAGAATTTTAGCATGTGAATACTTATATTCAAATATTCGATATAAGCTACTGGTTACTGTGAAATAAAATTCATATTTCATGTCAAGATAAGAAAAATTTATATATGAAATGGTTTTCTCTGCCTTCTACTGTACATTGAATATCTGCATTATGCATCAACCAAACTTCCCCCATCAGCTAGCCCTAAAGAGTAACCTTCTCCTAGCATGAACAATATAACTCTTTGTAGATAACAGTCCTGCTTGACCTTGTAAGGGGTCACAAAGACCCACCACTTCATACTGGCAGATCTAGATTATGTAAACTGTCAAATCGGTTATTTAATGTACAGCCTGGAGTACAGCCTGAAGCCTGTCTCAAAAAATTTATATAACTGTGCTTTGACTTCTAAGGATGGAACAGTTCTTGGAACTTTCTGAGCGTCTGTTCCTTGGTTATAATCCTCAATTTTGCTCAAATAAAATTTTTAATTTCTTTCTTAGATCTACTGATTAATTTTTGTTGACATTACAAATGAGCTTCAGCTATTTATTTAAACATGCTATTTGGAATCATGTCATCATACGTGAATTCAGCATATTCAGTCTTTTGTCTCAAAATAGGTAGATTTCTTTTTAAATATTACATCATCAAATTCTCACAATCAAGGCAAGTCTTTATGTAAATCAGCTTTGAGCACTTTAACCCAACAAGCTTCCTTATATTTCAGAGAATTGGTAGCATTGGAACATCCCTAATACTGAAACAGGATGGAAGGGGGTAGGGCACAACCTTTATAAGAATGATATAGCCATGCATGTGTGTGCCTCAGTCATATCCAACTCTTTGCCACCCTATGGACCATAGCCCACCAGGCTCCTCTGTCCATGGGATTTTTCCAGGCAAGAATACTGGTGTGGATTGCCATGCCCTGCTCCAGGGGATCTTCCCAACCCGGGAATCAAACCTGCATCTCTTAAGTCTCCTGCATTGGCAGGCAGGTTCTTTACCACTAGCGCCACCTGGGAAGCCCAATGTAGCCATAGGATGTGACAAAAACTGGTCAGAACTGTTAGGTAGTTAGAAGAGGAAAAAGGAGTCCAGAATGGCGGTGGCTAAAAGACAAGGAAGGGAAAAGCCTGTGAAAACAGAACAAATGAAGGTCCGAGGACCGGAGTGAGGACCTCGGGTGGAACAAACAGGACTCCTGGCTGGCCCAGTTTACACAGGACAGGCCCAGAGGAGGAAAACAAACATATAAAAAGAGGAGCCAAAACTGGGCCGGGGGCCTCTCTTCTCTTCACGTGTTTTGGGTCGGCATGCCCTCATGTTTCAAGGATGTATTTTCTTTTACTTTCTAAATAAGAGTGAGCTGTAACGGAGCTGTAACACTTGTCCATCCGAGGGCTGTAACACTGGTCCGTCACTTCAAATTTTTGTTGTGATGAGACATAACCAAGGAAATTACAAACTCCCCCAACAGAACCAACTAGGTCCAAGATAGCAGTCAGTTTCCAATAGACCCTGAGCCTCATTATACTCTCATTGAAATACATTAACAATTAAATAACACATCCAGAGGTGCCATGACAGTTTTGAGGCCAATCATAAAAGGTCAAAAAGTGGGCAGTGGCCGAATCCCTGAAAATCTCCACCCCTTCCCCAAAATAGGCTAATCCTCCCACTTATTAGCCTGTGAAATTAACCAGCCCATGAAAACTAAACATTCCATAGTTCAGTGTCTCTTGCCTTCTAATATGGCCCACACTCTGTCTGTGGAATATGTTTCTCTCTGAATAAATCCATTTCTTACCTATCACTTTATCTTTCACTGAATTCTTTCTGTGACAAGACACTGAGAACCTGAGCTTTATTAAGTCCTGAAATCAGGTGTGTGATCTCAACTAAAAGACTATGGGTTCAAGTCCCAGTCTGAGTTGCACAGCTTCAATACAACACTCAGAGGGCTCATAAATTCTGTGATCTGGGGTGCTCGGGAAAGAATCCATCGGGGGTCCTGTGTACAAGACATTGTAACATCTGTAACTTTCAGAATCCTCACCCTTACCACCATAGAACTAAGTGTTCTGTGAGCATTAATTCACATGTTCCCCACAACAACCCTGTGATGGAGGGACTGGGGCACAGAAAGGTGATGAAAAATTTNATTTCTTTCTTAGATCTACTGATTAATTTTTGTTGACATTACAAATGAGCTTCAGCTATTTATTTAAACATGCTATTTGGAATCATGTCATCATACGTGAATTCAGCATATTCAGTCTTATGTGTAAAAATAGGTAGATTTCTTTTTAAATATTACATCATCAAATTCTCACAATCAAGGTAAGTCTTTATGTAAATCAGCTTTGAGCACTTTAACCCAACAAGCTTCCTTATATTTCAGAGAATTGGTAGCATTGGAACATCCCTAATACTGAAACAGGATGGAAGGGGGTAGGGCACAACCTTTATAAGAATGATATAGCCATGCATGTGTGTGCCTCAGTCATATCCAACTCTTTGCCACCCTATGGACCATAGCCCACCAGGCTCCTCTGTCCATGGGATTTTTCCAGGCAAGAATACTGGTGTGGATTGCCATGCCCTGCTCCAGGGGATCTTCCCAACCCAGGAATCAAACCTGCATCTCTTAAGTCTCCTGCATTGGCAGGCAGGTTCTTTACCACTAGCGCCACCTGGGAAGCCCAAGGTAGCCATAGGATATGATAAAAACTGGTCAGAACTGTTAGGTAGTTAGAATAGGAAAAAGGAGTCCAGAATGGCGGTGGCTAAAAGACAAGGAAGGGAAAAGCCTGTGAAAACAGAACAAATGAAGGTCCGAGGACCGGAGTGAGAACCTCGGGTGGAACAAACAGGACTCCTGGCTGGCCCAGTTTACACAGGACAGGCCCAGGGGAGGAAAACAAACATATAAAAAGAGGAGCCAAAACTGGGCCAGGGGCCTCTCTTCTCTTTGCATGTTTTGGGTCGGCATGCCCTCATGTTTCAAGGATGTATTTTCTTTTACTTTCTAAATAAGAGTGAGCTGTAACATGGAGCTGTAACACTTGTCCATCCGAGGGCTGTAACACTGGTTCGTCACTTCAAATTTTTGTTGTGATGAGATATAACCAAGGAAATTACAAACTCCCTCAACAGAACCAACTAGGTCCAAGATAGCAGTCAGTTTCCAATAGACCCTGAGCCTCATTATACTCTCATTGAAATACATTAACAATTAAATAACACATCCAGAGGTGCCATGACAGTTTTGAGGCCAATCATAAAAGGTCAAAAAGTGGGCAGTGGCCGAATCCCTGAAAATCTCCACCCCTTCCCCAAAATAGGCTAATCCTCCCACTTATTAGCCTGTGAAATTAACCAGCCCATGAAAACTAAACATTCCATAGTTCAGTGTCTCTTGCCTTCTAAGATGGCCCACACTCTGTCTGTGGAATATGTTTCTCTCTGAATAAATCCATTTCTTACCTATCACTTTGTCTTTCACTGAGTTCTTTCTGTGACAAGACATTGGGAACCTGAGCTTTATTAAGTCCTGAGATCAGGTGTGTGAGCTCAACTAAAAGACTATGGGTTCAAGTCCTAGTCTGAGTTGCACAGCTTCAATACAACACTCAGAGGGCTCATAAATTCTGTGATCTGGGGTGCTCGGGAAAGAATCCATCGGGGGTCCTGTGTACAAGACATTGTAACATCTGTAACTTTCAGAATCCTCACCCTTACCACCATAGAACTAAGTGTTCTGTGAGCATTAATTCACATGTTCCCCACAACAACCCTGTGATGGAGGGACTGGGGCACAGAAAGGTGATGAAAAATTTTCAAGGTTACACAGTCAAGAAGTGCAAGTGGGCTTTCAAATCAGCAAAGGCAAGCTTTGAACCACACTGATAGCCATGGTTCTCAAAGTTGAGTCCCCACGAGCATCAGCATCATTGAGAACTTGTTAGGGAAGCAAACTCTTAGCCACATCCCAGACCTACTATGTCAGAAACTCTGGGGGTCAGCCCAGCAATCTGTATTTCAACAAGTCCTCCAGGGGATTCTGATGATTGCTCAAGTTTAAGAATGACAGTTCTACAGCCTAAGGCCTCTAATTAGAAAATCTCTTTCACATTATTTATCTCTTTGCTCTCTCACACATCATGAATAATTCCATGATTTCTATTTTCCAAATCACTGACTTTTCTTTCAGTTTTTCCCAATACTACTATACTCATCCAGCGAGTAATTTCAATAATTATATGGTTTTTTTTATTTTTGTAAGTTCTGTTATTTCTCTTTTATAACCCTTTCATCATACTTTACAGTTTCTTGTTCATTATTTTATTTTCAAACTTCATTTTACTTTATTTAAACATGTTAACTGTAGTTACTCTATAACCTGTGTCTAAAAATTCCAGTACGTGATGACTTCAGGAATCTATTTCTATGGAGTGTTCCTGCTGGTTCTCACTCAAGCTACATTATTGCCTTCTGCAAGTGACCTGTAACTGTTAACTACTCCTTTTTTTTTGCTAACCTAATGTAAGAACGTTTAATGTGTAGGATAATGTTTAGGTTCCTGCAAGATGTGAGTATATTCCCATGTGTTGCCTGGGAGTACAGTCAATTTGAAACCATGTGAAAAAAACTGACAAGCATTTAGAATCACCCAAAGAACGCTGGCTTGTAGTTAAAATGCTCAGGGAGGTTTCTCCTTATCTAAGGGAAGCCAGCAATTATCTTTCTATTCTCCATACAATTATCTTTGTATTCTCCATTGTTTGTATCACACTCCTGGATTGATGGAATACACTTTTGGGGTCCTAGCTCAAAGCAGGAAGTTCTCCTTTAGAGCCTACACCTAGCAGCAGATACCCTCAAAATGAAAGCTGGGTTCAGTAACCAGATTACCTGTTTAGCCTTGCCTTCTCTCAGCTTTCTTCTTACTATTCTTTACTTTGTGTATCAGAGTTCTCCAGAAAAACAAAACCAAAACAAAGAAGCAGAGCCAAGATATATACAATACACATATAAATATATAGTACATCCAGAGAGAGAGAGAGATTTTATTTTATTTTTTTAGGAACTGGCTATGCAGTTGTAAGGGCTGGCAAATCTAAAGTCCATAGGGCTCGTCAGAAACTCAGGCAGGAGCTGACACTGCAGTCTTGAGGCAGAATTCTGCAGGAAATCTTGGAATTTACTCTTGAGGTCTTCAACTGATTGGATGAAATCCACCCATGTTATCAAAGGTAATCTCCTTTACTTATTGTCAACCAACTGTCAACATGAATCTTATCTACAGAATCCCTTTACAGCAGCATCCAGCAAGTGGTTGTTGGCTGTGCACCATAGCCTAGCCAAGTTAACACGAAATTAACCATCACTCTTTGTTTCAAGATCATTGACAGATTCAAGGATTTCTTTTTATTATTAATCATTACTTTCAGCTGTTGTTACTGAGTCAGGAAGAGTTTTTGGTCTACCATATTGCCAGATATAGAAACCCATTTTATTTATACCAAGAATTGGCAAACTATAGCTCTTAGGCCAAATGTGGATCACCATCTGCTTTTGTACACTCATAAGCTAAAAATGCTGTTGTTGCTTAATGAACTTTACTTTTTATGAATACTTTTTAATTTACAAAAATATTTGCAGAGACAGTACTGAGCTTCCATATACCCTACACCCACTTTCCTCTATTATTACCATCTCATATTAGCATGGTACATGTGTCACAATTAATGAGCCTATTTTGATATTTTTTTATTAACTAAAGCCCACACTTCACTCAGGTTTCCTCAGTTTTTTCCTAATGTTCTTTTTCTGTTCCAGGATCCCATCCAAGCTACATTTAGTCATCATATCTCCTTAGACTCCTCTTGGCCGTAGCAGGATAATTTTCACATTTTTAAGTGGTTTGTGGGGAGGTAGGGTGGGGGGTGGATCAAAAGAAAAATGCCATTTAATGACACATAAAAATTAAATGAAATCCAAATGTTATTGTCTATAAATAAAGTTTTATTGAAACACAACCATGCCCATTCGTTGACACATTCTGCTGCTTCCGCATATCAGGGTAGAGTCAGTCTGTATGGTCCAAGAGGACTAAAATATTTGTTACCATCTAGCCCTTCACAGAAAAAAATTGCCAACCTCTGCTGTATACCAAGCAAATGCAGTTTATTTATCACTAGTGAGGAGAGGTCTCCATGAAGACATACAAGGAGAGTCGAAGAAAACTCTGGACTTTGACTGTTCCCATATGTTCTGTGGCCAAAGTGAATACTATTAAGAAGGTGCTATTGGTGAGCTTCTGCAGATGGAAAGGCAGAACTCCCAGGGGGCAGGGCTGAAGGGAAGAAGTCTCCCACACAGGCTGTCCCACACCTCTCTGATCAGGGTCATCATCTGGAGGAAGTCACTGATGCCCACTGCCCTCTCTCTCCCTCCCTCCCTCCCTCTCTCCACAGTGTTCTGACTATGACTCTCTGATGCTGACTCTTGCTTTCCTCTTTCTCTCCTGAAAGAACTGTAGGGGGAGTTGGTAATTTCCTTGGTTCTGTCTCATTGCAACAAAAATTTGAAGCAATGGATGGACTAGTGTTACAGATCCGTGTTACAGCTCAGTTTTATTTGGCAAGCAAAGGAAAATACATCCTCGAGGTGTGAGGGCCGGCTGACCCAAAAGACACTGTTAGGTAGGTAGAACAGGGAAAAGGAGTCCAAAATGGCGGTGGCTACAAGACAAGGAAGGGAAAAGCCCGCGAAAATGAAACAAAAGAAGGTCCGAGGACCGGAGTGAGGACCTCAGGTAAAACAAACAACACTCCTGGCTGGCCCAGTTTACATAGGACAGGCCCAGGGAGAGAGAAACATATCAATAGAAGAGCCAAAGCCAGCTCTCTCTCTCTCCCTCCCGTGCGCTGAGGCGCTCTTCTCCTCGTGTCTTTAGATCGACTTGCCCTCACGCCTCGAAGATGGATTTTCCTGCTATCTCCTAAATAAAATAGAGCTGTAACACTGAGCTGTAACACTGATTGTCTGAGAGCTATAACATGCTCCATTTGAGACCTGAGAGCTATAACACGGTCTAGCCAAGACCTGAGAGCTGTGACACGCCGAGGGGGCTTTAATGTCCGTCACTCCAAATCTCTGTTGTGACGAGACAAAGAATCGAGGAACATACACTCGCGTGACAACACGAAGAGAAGAGAAGCCCCCAGCTCAGTTTTGGCCCCTCTTTTTGTATGTTTTTTTCTCCTCACCCTGAGCCTGCCCTGTGTAAACTGGGCCAGCCAGGAGGGCTATTTGTTTTACCTGAGGTTCTGACTCTGGCGTCCTCAGACCCTCCTTTGTTCTATTTTCATGGGCTTTTCCCTTCCTTGTCTTTTAGCCACTGCCATTCTGGACTCCTTTTTCCTATTCTAACTACTTAACAGAACCAAAACATGAGGGTGACTGAGTGAGAGGGCTGGTCAACAGGAAAAGCTTAAGAAGTACCGGCTCACTGGGGACTTCCCTGGTGGTTCAGTGGTTAAGAATCCACCTTCCAATGCAGCGGACACAGGTTCAATCCCTGGTTGGGGAACTAAGATGCCACATGCCACAGGACAACTGAGCCCAGGTGCCACAACTAGGGAGAAGCCTTTGTGCCACCATAAAGGATCCCATATGCTGCAATGAAGGTCCTGCAAGCTGGGACCAAGACCCAGTGCAGCCATAAGTAAACAGTAGAACTGCATCTGAGCAAAGCTTCCCCACTCAAGTGTGGTAGCTGAACTTCCCAGGGGAGGATTTTGCACACTGTGAGTTTAAGAAGCCAGTACACACTCCTGGAACTCCACAAAGCCCTGTCTCAGCAGCTTAGGCTGCTATAACGAAATAGCACAGATGGGGGCTTACACAACAGATGCTTATTCCCCACACTTCTGGTGACAGGAAATCCAAGATCAGGGCAACCGCGTGGTCAGTTCTGGTGAGAGCTCTCTTCCTCACTGGGTCCTCACGTGGCAGGATGAGGAGAAGACAGAAAGCTTCCTGGTCTCTTCTTGGTGGTGGTTTAGTCACGAAGTCACGTCTGACTCGTGCAACCCCATGAACTGTAGCCCGCCAGGCTCCTCTGTCCGTGGGATACTCCAGGCAAGAATACTGGAGTGGGTTGCCATGCCCTTCTCCAGGGGATCTTCCCAACCCAGTCAGTCCATTGAGACAGTGATGCCATCCAACCATCTCATCCTCTGTTGCCCCCTTCTCCTCCTGCCCTCAACCTTTCCCACCATCAGGGTCTTTTCCAATGAGTCAGCCCTTCACATCAGATGGTCAAAGTATTGGAGCTTTGGTTTCAGCACCAGTCCTTCTGATGAATATCCAGGGTTGATTTCCTTAGGATTGACTGCTTTGATCAAATTGATCAAATCAATCAACCTAAAAAATTGCAAGATGCAAATATTTGAATTAGAAACTCTTGGCAAGGATGTGGAACAACCATGATTTTGACACATAAACGTAGAATAAAACTTGTTGCTACACTTTGTAAAACTGAAGTCGCTCAGTCGTGCCTGACTCTTTGCAACCCCATGGATAGTAGCCTGCACCAAGCTCCTCTGTCCGTGGGAATTTCAAGACAAGAGTATTGGAGTGGGTTGCCATTTCCTTCTCCAGGGAATCTTCCCAACCCAGGGATCGAACTCAGGTCTCTCACATTGTAGATAGATGCTTTACCATCTGAGCCACCAGGCAAGTCTTGTAAAACTGTAAGGGGGGTCTAATATAGCTGGACATGTACATGTCATATAACTAAAAAAATACAATTCTTTGAATGTTACCCAAAAGAAATGAGTGACTACGACAACTTTCTTCATTGCTTTATTTATAATAATATAGAACTAAAATTTTCTTTAACTTTTCTTCTTAAACTCAATTTTCTTCAACACATTAAAGACCTAACAAACTTTTCAGTATTGTTAAATAATTTACATTTTAGAGGTCACAGTTCATAAACTTCGTCACAACACTCAGGTTTTCTCTGAATCATGAAAGCAACCATGAATAGCATATAAATAAATGGTATGTTCAGTTCCAATGAAAACTTATAGGTCAAGCCTACTGACACCTGCTCTTGATTAAATAAATTACTATATGGTAAGTTTATACCTAGGAAGACTACACAACAATGAGGATGAATGAACTGCCTTGAGACACAAAAGTGTAGAGAAATTTCATACAAATAATATTGAGTGGAAGAAGTCAGAAATGAAAATATAAAACCTATGATTATACTACTATATAACTCAAAATATTAAAACTAAATTATTGAGGTGGTGGTGGTAGTTTAGTTGCTAAGTCTTGCCTGACTCTTTTGCAATCGCATAGGTCCACAAGCCTCCTCTATTCATGGGATTTCTTAGACAAGGATACTGGAGTTTGTTGCCATTTCCTCTTCCCAGGTGATCTTCCTGACCCAGGGATAGAACCCATGTCTCCTGCATTGCAGGCAGATTCTTTACCACTGAGACATCAGGGAAGCACAAAGTACTGTATTGGACACCAATTTGTGATAGATGTGGGATGACAGTTTCTGAGACACTAAGCATATTTTATCTTTGGTGTTCTGGGATTAGCATCTTTTCAGTACTGAACATTTTCTCGTAGTATACTTTTATAGAAGAATGTTTTCTTTATGTGTATCATACTCTAAAAAGAAAATTTCCATAAACAAAGTACCCTCACTGCAGGTTGTTAACTTTTAATTTTTTTTTAATCTAACAGTTTCTTGTGCAAATAAGTGTTGATATACTTGTGAAAATGATGTAGTGCATCGTTTCATAGATCATCTCAGGGCATAATTCATCTTTATGCTACTAGAGCGTTGCTCTGTTTGTAGAACAGCACAGTCTGTATCTGTTCACAGGTTCTCCTAGTCTTACTCCCACCAAGAGGTGGACATGATGAACTTTGGTACCCGATCATGCAGTGAACTCTGCATCTCAATACTCCAAGTCTGAAGGACATACAACTGTGTCCTGGAAAAGTGACCTTCTGGGTAGACATCTACCTACACAACTGTACCAGGGGCACTAGAGAAACCCTAAGTATAGATTGCTTTTCTCGCGCTTGTTTGTACCAGAGGAATATATTTTCTCCTTAAGACGTGTTTGCCAGTTATTTAAGGTCTCCATTTTTAATGAGACATAGATCCCTTTGGGGAATACTTTAGTTTATCCAACTTACAATTGTAACGTAGCTATCCAAACTCAGTCTTAAGTGGCTAGGTGGGAACAGATTGAAGCCACAATAGTCTACATGGTTTTAAGGAGCTCTTACAAAGCCAAAGTCAGGCTCTGGGGGAATAAAATGCAACTCAAGGGATTTTTGAATCCCAGAAGATCAGGAAGTACCTGAGGGAAAATTAATTTGGATAGAAATAGAATTAGGTAATCAAGGACATTTCTATTTACAGCAAAAATGTGCCAGAGAGGTTGATAATGACGCTGAAATTCTTTTGTGACATAAACGCATCAGTTTCTTGATTTTAACCAGTGGAAAATTATTAGCAATTAGCTATGTGGTTTGAGCTTTGTCTCAACAATTTCTCCACAGTAATACATTAGATATTTGATTTTTTTCATAAGTCATAGTTCTATTTTTTAATCTTTTTGTTTTGTATTGGGGTGCAGCCATTTAGCAATGTTGTGGTGGTTTCAGGTGAACAGTAAAGGGACTCAGCTATATTTGAGTATTGACTTGATAACACCAAGAATGGCAACACATTAAAAATGAATCAACAATTGTCCCTTTGAATCTTTTTTCCAAAATTAAAAATGTACTAGTGATACAAAATTTAGCTTGATGAATTTCTTAGGTTTACAGAAAACACACACACACACAAAAAGCAGGAAACAAGCAAATAGAAATGTAACCCAAACAAATAAAAATACAATCTTTGTTCCTGTTAAATACCAAGTGAAAATTCAGATAAAACAGAAAAGTAGGCATGATCAGTGTTTTTAATTTACCTTATTGTCATGTCCCTAACAAGTAAAGATGCTGAGCAAACTGTTATATATGACCTTGCTATTTATACATCGTCTTGGTGAGATTATCTATCCAATCCTTTGTATAAATTTTATTAATTTTATCTTTGTTATTTATGAGAGATTTTCATAAAGTTTGAATACAAGTTCTTTGTCAGATATATAGATACATGATTTTCATTTTACTCCCTTTCCAATATTAATATTGTTCAGTTGCCAAGTCAGGTTAGACTCTTTATGACCCCGTGAGCTGCAGCATGCCAGGCTCTCCTATCCTCCAGTATCTCTCCAAGTTTGCTTAAACTTATGTTCAGTGAGTCAGTGATGCCATCCAGCAATCTCATACACTGTAACTCCCTTCTCCTCCTGTCCTCAATCTTTCCCAGCATCAAGGTCTTTTCCAGTGAGGTGGCTCTTCATAACAGATGGCCAAAATAGTGGAGCTTCAGCATCAGCATCCGTCTTTGCAATGAATATTCAAGGTTGATTTCTTTCATGATTGACTGATTTGATCTTTGCTCCTAAGGGACTCTCAAGAGTCTTCTCCAGCACCGCAATTTGAAAGCATCTGTTCTTCAGCCCTCAGCCTTCTTTATGGTCCTGCTCTCGCAACCTTACATGACTACTGGGAAAACCATAGCTTTAGCTGTTTGGGTCTTTGTCAGCAAAGTGGTATCTCTGCTTTTTAATACACTCTCTAGGTTTGTCATAGCTTTCCTTCCAAGGAGCAAATCTTTTAATTTCAATGTCCATAGTGATTTTGGAACCCAAGAAAATAAAATCTATCACTGCTTCCACTTTTTCCCCATCTATTTACCATGAAGTGATAGGAACAGGTGCTGTAGCCTTTGTTTTTTGAATGTTGAGTTTTAAGACATTTTTTTTCACTCTCTTCTTTCCCCTTCATCAAGAGACTCTTTAGTTCCCCTTCATTTCTGCCATTAGAGTGGTATCATCTGCATATCTGAGGTTGTTGATATTTCTTAAGGCAATCTTGATTCCAGCTTGGGCTTCATCCTATCTGGAATTTTGCATGATGTACTCTGCATATACAAGCTAAATAAACATGGTGACAATATACAACCTTGACGTAAGTCCAATTCTGACTGTTGTTTCTTGATTGCATACAGGTTTATCAGGAGGCAGGTAATGTGCCGGGAGCCAGCGTGAGGAATCCCACCCGTGACAAGGTCATGGGGCAGAGATCTGATGGGCAAGGCAAGTCAGATCTCAGGTTTCCCCCCTGGTATTTCCTGAGCATGTACCCCCCCAAAATAAGAATCTGCCTGCTTTTCCACTCTTCTGACACACTCTGGAAAAAGTCAACTCAGGGCTTTAGTCTTCTGCATTTGAAAGGGATGTTTCAGTTAAACCCCCTCTGATAACTCTCTAGCTTTCCTAGCAGGTGGAGAGGGTAACAGGCAGGAAGGCCAGGGGTCTCCAAACGGAGGAAATAGCCTGCAAGTGTCAGACATTTTCTCTCTCTTAAGCGGCAGGAGAAAACAAACTAGCGATATTTTTTTCCTTCTCTATACAAATTTAAAGGAGGTTTCTCTTAAGATTCTGTGTTGCCATAATGATACCTGGTTTCACCTCGAGTTAACCAATGCCTTTTTCTTATAGAAATGTTTATCTTAAGCTATGCTAATGTACCATGCATTTACCCCAAACTCTGTCTTCAAGTCGGTTCCGCCTTTTGGGCTCAACCTACTTGATAAACCAGTATGTTACACTCCGATATTGTTCCTCTAATCTATGTAAATGAAACTATTTGTATGGTGATCTGCCCTTCTTCAAGATTCAAGTTAATCATTTTATGGCCCAAGATCAACCATTTGGAGCCAAGGTTATCCCAAAATACTCTTATGGGTGTGGGGCCTGGTGCCGTTCTAAGTCTGTCTCTTATACACATCTAGATGTGTATAAGAGACAGGTTTTGGACTCTGAGGGGGAGATACTAGCAG
>SJYX01022867.1:191740-265238 GCA_006410675.1 Oreotragus oreotragus | reverse complement strand
AACCAAGTTATTCAGCCTCTCTTCTCCACTTAATTTTCCTACTACACTATTTCTTCTTAATCTCTTTTCTATTCCTATATAAATAAGTTTTTCCCTTGCCTATCCGTCTCCCCTTTGAATCACCCTGGATCCACCAGGGCTGGACCCCGGCAGTAATGTGGTCTGGTATTTGCATCTCTTTAAGAATTTTCCACAGTTCTTTGTGATCCACACAGTCAAAGGCTTTTGCACAGTCAGTGAAGCAGGAGTAATTTTTTTTTTTTCTGGAATAACTGATGTTGGCAATTTGATCTCTGGTTCTTCTGCCCTTTCTAAAGCCAGCTTGTACATCTGGAAGTTCTTAGCTCATGTCTGTTGAAGCCTAGCTTGAAGGATTTTGAGCATTTCTTTGCAAGCATGTGTAATGAGCACAATTGCATGGTAGTCTGAGCATTCTTTGCCATTTCCCTTCGTTCAAATTGGAATGAAATCTGACCTTTTCCAGTCTTGTGAGTTTTCCAAGTTTGTTGAATGCAGCACTTTAACAGCATTTTTTTAAGATTTGAAATAACTCAGCTGGAATTCCATCACCTCCACTAGCGTTGTTCATAGTACTACTTTCCAAGGCCCACTTGGCTTCACAGTCTAGGATGTCTTGCTTGAAGTTTGTGTCCACACCATCATGGTTATCCAGGTCATTAAGACCTCTTTTTTTGTACAATTGAGCTATATCTGTAGAAAAATTTTCAAAGCAGGTATACTGCTATTTTTTACATTGTTTTCCCAGGTGGCTCAGTGGTAAAGAATCTGCCAGCCAATGCAGGAAATGCAGGAGACACAGGTTCCATCCTTGGGTTGGGAAGATAGCCTGGAGGAGTAATAATATTCTTGCTGGGAAAATTCCATGGACAGAGGATCCTGGCTGATTATGTCCAGGGGGTTGCAAAGAGCTGGACATGATTGAGCAATTGAGCACAGCACATTATTTTCTACCCTTATAGTCATAAATTCTTAATGGCAAATATTTAGAAAGTGCTACCTTTTCAAATCCTTGTGCCATTAAGTTTAGAAAATACAAAATAATCATTGCTCTAATTTATGAGGTCTTAAATTTAGCAGAGATTCTTACAAGAACAAATTAACATAACTCAGAAAAAAAGTGCATAGTTTAGAGAATGTGAGGGAGACATAAAATCAGTGAAATATCCTTTGGTATGTGGTTGGAAGATAGCCATAAGATAATGTTTGGTGATGATGGCTGCCTTGACAAGAATAGCATAGCATCATTATCTATGACAGATAAAGAGTGGAAACAACCCAACATTTATCCAACTGAAAAATGGGTCAATAAGTGTGTAATATCCATAAAAGGAAATATTATTATGCCCTTCAGTGAAACAGAATTCTGATTCTGACACATGAACAACATGGATGAGCCTTGATAATATTTCACTGAAGAACAGAAGCTTGAGAGAAGAAAAAATACAACACATATTGCATAATTCTTTTTATATGCAAGACTAAGAATAAGAAACTGGTCAGAGTCAGAATATAGATTAGTAGTTGCTGGGGCTGGGGTCAGCAGGGACAGGGAATGAGAGCTAATAGGTGTGGGCTTCTTACTGAACTGACGAAAATGTTCTGGAGGTAGATAGTAGGGATGACTGAAAAGCCTTGAAGACACAATAAAGCAAACAAACAAAAAAAACCTATCTACATTTAAAGGGTGAATTTTATGGTATATGTGATATGAGTATTATACTTCAATATAAAAGAAAATACAATAGGAATGTAGTAATACTCCTAAATGAGGTATGAAAGAGATTGTTTCAAAAACAATGAATAAAGTGAAGAAGTTAGAAGTNCTTGAAGACACAATAAAGCAAACAAACAAAAAAAACCTATCTACATTTAAAGGGTGAATTTTATGGTATATGTGATATGAGTATTATACTTCAATATAAAAGAAAATACAATAGGAATGTAGTAATACTCCTAAATGAGGTATGAAAGAGATTGTTTCAAAAACAATGAATAAAGTGAAGAAGTTAGAAGTGATGGAGGGAGGGACCTTTTTTGAGTTTCCCTAGGTTTCCTGTTTTACTAGAGAAAGAGGAAATGGTTTCAGGGTAACAGTTAAGCAGTCCTAAAATTTGCAGTTTTCTTCCTAACACAAAGCAATTTGGTAACAATAGTGAAGCACAAAAACTCAGCTGGTGCTAAGTTGTTTTGAATTCTCAAGGGAATATAGAGAAACAGAAATATAATTAATGAAGTGTTTATATAACATCAAAGCCTAAGGGCAGAAGCACCGGGATTTAAGTCCTAATGTACCTGGTAAAATCAAAGGCCATCTGCCTGCTGGTCCTCCCTGGTGGTAAAGTGCCTGCTTGCAGTACTAGAGACCTAGGTTTGATCCCTGGATGGGGAAGATCCCTGGGAGAAGGGAATAGCAACCCACTCCAGTGTTCATGCCTGAAGAAGCCCATGGACAGAGGAGCCAGAGAGGATCACACGGGGTCACAAAGAGCTGGACACGACTGTGTGACTAACACACACTGGTTTTTGTTCAGCTACTCAACCCCTGCTCAGCTCAGGTAGGTTTCTAGATCCTAACTTAAGGAATATAGGAGAAAACACTTAACTTTGTTTTGAATTCTCAAGGGAATATAGAGAAACAGAAATATAATTAATGAAGTGTTTATATAACATCAAAGCCTAAGGGCAGAAGCACCGGGATTTAAGTCCTAATGTACCTGGTAAAATCAAAGGCCATCTGCCTGCTGGTCCTCCCTGGTGGCTCAGATGGTAAAGCGCCTGCTTGCAGTACTAGAGACCTAGGTTTGATCCCTGGATGGGGAAGATCCCTGGGAGAAAGGAATAGCAACCCACTCCAGTGTTCATGCCTGAAGAAGCCCATGGACAGAGGAGCCAGAGAGGGTCACACGGGGTCACAAAGAGCTGGACACGACTGCGTGACTAACACACACTGGTTGTTGTTCAGCTACTCAACCCCTGCTCAGCTCAGGTAGGTTTCTAGATCTTAACTTAAGGAATATAGGAGAAAACACTTAACTTTTTGAGAAAAAGTTTTGTAAATGGAATATTTTATGCCTCCTATTCTCTAAAATCTGCATTTAATGGCTAGTAATAATATTTTCTTCTCAGAATGCCTACCTATCTTGGTCTTATTTTCAGGCAAGCCCTCTCCATGCAGAAGCAAGATGCTCCCTTCTTTGTCTCCTGACTCATGGGATTCCTTTCAGTCATCTCCCTCCGGGAAGAGTGAGGAGTTTTCCCAGCTAAACTCCCAGAGAAGATGATAATTGGTCTGGTATGAGTGATGGCCAGACCCAGAGCTAATCAGTGTGGCTGGAGGGCAGGTACTATGATTGCCCAGGGCTGAGACGGTGCTGCACAAACTATATAATAGAAGCAGATTGATTATACAATGGCAAAGGGAACCTGCCTTCCCCCAAAATGACAGTGGGTGTTTCACTCTTCCAGCCCTCTCTGGGATAGTCTCCTTGGTGAGGAGAGTCCATATTCGCACACTAACTGGACATTCTTCATAAGTTCCTAGGAACTTCTTGCTATAAGTTTGTTATTGATTCAAAATATCTTCAGTAGAGAAAATGGACCTTTTTTTCTTCATTTACCAAAAAAGGCCACATGATGGGAGATTGAATAATGACTCCATCTACTTCATCCCTTATCTCTGATGATTCAAATCTTTCTAAAATATATTAAAGAGTAAATTATCTTCTATAACAGTAAACACAATTTAAATATTCTCTGATGTTACAATTGCTCACAAAACATATGCATACATTGCTACTGCTTCTAATCTTCCCCTCACACGTAGCCTTCACCTTACACCATTAGGGATCCAACTTCAGCTGCCACCCCATCTTTCTCACTTTTAACCCAGCAGCCTGAGACTCCCCAAACCACCCAGCCTGCATTTCTGTGCATGTTGAATCTATGTGCTCAAAACAGAAGACCAAAGGGCTTCCTCTACAGAGTAGAACACAGAAGCACTGAGGGTTTAGGGGTGTTATTTCTCTCTTCCCTGGGTCACTACTGTCCAGACAATGGCAGTGGCACAGGCCCAGAGGAGCCCTCCTCCTATTGCTGGCTAGCTGGGCGATCATGTGTGGTGTCCTACCCCGACTAATCTTGTGCTGCTAAATGAGAAAGGCAGTTTCCACCATGCTAGGTGGCTCAAGATGACATGCACACACAGTGTGGGCTGACTCCCCAGCCCTGCGCCCCACCCTCTGCTTCTAGCCACACAGCACGAGACAAACAAGGCAAGGTCACTCCCCAAACCCCTAGGCCATCGTCTAGACCAAACTACTCACCACCAGAGGAGACAACAGGTGTGTCCTCTGCAGGCCCCCAGCCACCCTGTTCTGTCCCATCTTTCCAAGCCTTCCCACATCATCACCTTCCTGAAATGCTCCCTACCAGCCCTTCTCTCAAGGCTCAGAACCAGACATTGTCTTCTCTTACCATTTACTTCATCTACTTGGATGTTTTTCAAATTCTAAGACCCTGAGCATGAAGGAGGGGCCTGTAGCCACTGAAACCTAGCAGGTGCCTGCTCAACTCAGCCCACCCCCAGCTCTGACTCTCATCACTCCCTTGGTCGTGAAAATTGACCCTGAGTCCTCTTTGCCTGCCATTATCCTCTGCTTCTCTCCAAAATCTACTGATCTGTCTGCCTTCTCTAAACCTGCTAATGATCCTGACTCATTTAATTGATGGAATGTATCTTTTGATGTATCCTGCCCTGCTGGACTGACCTGGAACTTCTCTCAGGGTATGAGCCCAATTAATTCAGTCGCCTACTTTTCTTTTTGGATACAGTTTTATTTATTTATGGCTGTGCTGGGTCCTCATTGTTGTGCAGGATTTTCTCTGGTTGCGGCGAGTGGAGGTTGCTCTCTAGCTGCGGTATTTGGGCTTCTTATCGTGGTGGCTTTTGCTGCAGAGCGCAGGCTCCAGGGCCTGTGGGCTTCAGCAGTTGCGGCACATGAGCTCAGCCATTGTGGCTCCCGGGCTCTAGAGCACAGGTTCAATAGTTGTGGCTCACAGGCTTAGCTGCTCTGTGGCATGTGGGACCTTCGCAGATTAGGTATCAAACCTGTGCCTCCTACATCAGCAGGTGGATTCTATACCACTGGGCCACCAGGGAAGCCCAGCCCCCTACCTTTCTAACGAATAAAAGTCACTGAAATAAGACCTCTCAATGCATAGGTTGTTACTATCAAGGTCAAAAACTGCTAATAATAGTAAGAGAAGGAAGGGATTAAAAAACAAAACAGAGACAAGTGGGAAGCATATGTCTCTGCACTTGCTGCCTCTTCTTGAAAGTAAAGAAAGACTTTCTGCTATTTTTCATCAGTATCAGAAAACAGGGGAGAACTAGTTTCCAGAACCAGAGCCATGTACCCCATTCAAGAGACTTCCTGGAGGCTCCAGGTGTCATGCCTATCTGGCTCTTCGACTCACCTTGAGCCTAAGGGTCAGGTCTGGAAGCCATTCAAAGACATCTATTATTTTTAAAAGTTGTTTTTCTTGGGGGGGAAAAAAAGAAACCACAACTCACTAAATGGAAAAAAAGTGAAAGCGTTAGTCGTTCAGTCGTATTTGACTCTTTGTGACCCCATGGACTGTAGCCCACCAGGGTCCTCTGTCCATGGTATTTTCCAGACAAGAATGTTGCCATTCCCTTCTCCAGGGGATCTTCTCCATCAAGGGATCAAACCTGGGTCTCCCACATTGCAGGCAGATTCTTTACCATCTGAGGCACCAGGGAAACCCACTGAAATTAATAATCCAGGTATTTAAAAGTCAGTTGCAGACCTCTAGTTTTGGAACAAGATGACAAGACTCATTTCTCCCTGTTCCTCCTCTCTAAATACAGCTGAGAACTCTGGAAATAATTTAACAGTTAGTGATAAAAGGACTCTGAAAGCTGGAATAAAGAGGGCCACTGACTAGGGACTGCAGAACGTGAGGGCTGTGGACGCGGGAGTTCTGAGGGTGTCCCCACATATCCCAGACTGGGTGTTTAAGAGGCTGCAGGCTGGACCAACAGTCCCTCTGGCCAAAGGACCGGGAAAGGAAAAGCCCACCAGAGACCTACTGCAGGCCCCCAACAGGGCCTCTTGTGGCACCTGCTGGCTGACCTATATAAGTGGCAGCCCCAAAGCCCCGGCGGGCGACCCAGGCCCTGTTCCACAGCCAGGCCCAGGCACCTGGGCCATTCTGCCTGCGGGGCCAACACCTGGGCCATTCCACCTGCGGGGCCAATAGCAGGGGAGCCATAGTCTCCTGGGCCTCCACCCGGTGGCACAACGGGAACCAGGCCAAGCAGAGTTTGCCCCGACCCCAGAAAATGGCCTGGCAACACCAGGAGACCACGGAAGAGCCTCTTTCCCTTGCAGATATCAACTGCAGAAGGCTGTGTGAGCTCCAGCAGCACTGCAAAATCAGGCAGATAAAAAAAAAGACCCTCTGGGATCTGTGGAACAGCAACAAAAGATCTAGTATTCATAGTAATAGAGTCTCAGAAGCAGAGGAAAAAGGCATGAGAATGAGAAAGTAGTCAAAAGGAATAATAGCTGACAATGTCCCAAATTTTGCCAAAGACATATGCAGGTGTCCCTCGCTTTTCTGAAGGTTTGATTTATACCACTTCACTTTTATGAAAAAGCTACGTTAGTACTTGTTTTTGCCTACCAAAAGAAATCTGAAGAGGATTTTTGCTTTTACAAAAAAAAAAAAAAAAGGTAAAAGATGAAAATAGCATTCAGTATTTGCTTTGTAGCAGGCATTACAGAGGCACCAAGGACCCCAAGCAAAGAGAATGGTACCACCAGACAAGAGTACTGGAGTAGCCATTCCCTTCTCCAGGGAATCTTCCCAACCCAGGGATCAAACCCAGGTCTCCTACATTGCAGGAGGATTCTTTACCATCTGAACCACCAGGGAAGCCCCAGAATACCAGAGTGGGTAGCCTATCCCTTCTCCAGGGGATCCTCCCAACCCAGGAATTGAACCAGGGTCTCCTGCATTGCAGATGGATTCTTTACCAGCTGAGCTAGCAGAACTGTCAATTATGAATCCACTATCTGGCAAAATTATCCTTCAGGAAAAAGTGGAAAATAAAGACATTTTTCAGATTAAGAAAAAAATAAGATAATCAATTGTTAGCAGAGTAATCCTTTTAAAATAGGTGAGAAAGCTCTCCAAATAGAAAATGGCAATAGGAGTAGGCTGAGACCATCAGAGTTTTGTTTTTTTTTAAAGCAACAGAATAGCTAAAAATAGAAGTATGCATAACAGATCATCGTATGCCTCATGAGTTTCTATAATTATATTTTGTGGCTGAAGCAAAACTTACAACACCATCTGATGTGGTACTCAGTGCATGTGGAGGAAATACTGCAGACAGTTATACTTAGAATTTGGGGACGGTACGTGATGCTCGTCTGTGGCCGTGGTACCATTCTGCCAAACTCAGCCTGGGGCTAGAGGCTCTTCATCCTTCAATTCTCATTTGGCACAATTCTGCTGCAT
The DNA here is from genome assembly GCA_006410675.1 of Oreotragus oreotragus. Taxonomy (NCBI): domain Eukaryota; kingdom Metazoa; phylum Chordata; class Mammalia; order Artiodactyla; family Bovidae; genus Oreotragus; species Oreotragus oreotragus. Next base: position 257,669 of record SJYX01022867.1, on the reverse strand, counting down.
CCTTTAGATGGGGGTAGGGATGTGATGGAATAGGGAATGAGGGGTAGGTGGCTGGCCATGGGCAAAGCTGTGGACAGGAGGCTGGCTCCTGCAGCTGGCTGCAGATGGACATCTGTGGCAGGAGGCTCGGCCATTACCACTCTCTCCACTGCCAGACAGACGGAGGGCCAGGGCCCCTCCAGGAGTGCTGTTGTGCTGTCTTCTTTGTCTCAGAGGCCCCCTACCAAGTCTGCCCATTTTCACGCTTAGGACCCTAGGTTGATTCCTCACCCCAAGTGACTGTGATTAGGGAGGGGGATACTAGTACCAGGCCAGGGCCACTTCTAAAACATTGCTCTTTGAGTGCCCAGAGTCCAAGTCCTGACAAAGAGGATGTTGGAATTTCAGTACCAACTCCTTCTTCATCCAAGTAGCCCAGTGAAGCGAACAGCCTATCCAACATCACAGGATGGTTCTGTCCTACAGAAGGTCTCAGCTCCCGTGTACTTGTCACTTTACAACCAGAGAAACCTAAAGATTACATCCTGAGGAGAGGACTACCTCTATTAATCTGCCTTTTTGCCTTTCTTCTCCAGAAGACAGCCTTTGAGAGTTCTGTGCATTCTACCAGCCAGCCATGTTCAATTCCTATGCTCAGCCGCTCCTTAAAGCCCCTTCAGTTAGTATATTGGTAACTGCTGCTCTCTATAAAATTTCAATGAAAAAACAAAAAAGTGTTTTGCCTGTGTGAGTCCCCAGTATGGAATCTGTCTTCTCTTTATTGTTTCTAGACAAATATTGAATTATTTGTTGTGCTTTTAAGATTGGTAAGCACCTGAAATGTATTTGTTAGCTTCCCTAGTGGCTCAGACGGTAAAGCATCTGTCTGCAATGCAGGAGACCCGGGTTCGATCCCTGGGTTGGGAAGATCCCCTGGAGAAGGAAATGGTAGCCCACTCCAGTATTCTTGCCTGGAAAATCCCATGGACTGCAAAGCCTGGTAGGTTACCGTCCATGGGGTACCAAAGAGTCGGACACAACTGAGCGACTTCACTTTCACAATGTGAATATTTTCCTAAATTATTTTTTAATATTGGTCTATCATATTGTTAAAGACCACAGGGCACAGATATCCCTTCATGAAATGTTACTGGAAGAAGGGACAGGTGAGTCCAAGAGGAAGCTGGCATCTCCAGAAACTTGTAGACAAGACTCTTACATATCTTCACTTACATTGTGTTTTTGCAGTCTTATTTTCTTAGTCATCCTAACAATCTTTAAAATATTTCTCCTGACCTGCCTTACCTCTCACTGAAACATTCTCTTGGTGAGCAGGAACAAATGATTTGTCCTATGTAGATGACAGGACACCTAAGCCACTGGCTCCTGCAAAACTAGAAACACCACTACATTTTCATAATGCAGTATATTTTTTAAAAGCTCTGCAATTAAAATTGAAGGCAGTCCCAGAAAGGCGAGTATTGGATCTTAAGAAATCTTATGCTTGTCTGTCCCATGGAATTCTCCAGGCAGGAATACTAGAGTGGGTAGCCATTCCCTTCTCCAGGGGATCTTCCCAACTCAAGGATTAAACCCAGGACTCCTGCATTCCAGGCAGGTTCTTGACTATCTAAGCCACCAGGGAAGCCCACTTATTTCCTAATACTTAAAAAAAAAACCCTGTGTTCTGCCTGTTTTTAAGGATACCCTGAGTATCAGTGAGAAAGATCCCTGCATGTACAAGGGGGATTGCATGTACAAGCACAACAATTTGAGGGAGACTAACATGGTGGCTTAGACAATAACGAATCCACCTGCAATGTGGGAGACCTAGGTTTGATCCCTGGGTTGGGAAGATCCCCTGGAGGAGGGCATGACAACCCACTCCAGTATTCTTTGCTGGCGGGCTACAGCCCATGGGGTCGCAAAGAGTCGGACGTGACTGAGCAACAAAGCACAGAGACCAAGGCAGGGTTTCCTAGGTGGCTCAGTGGGTAAAGGACCTGCCTGCAATGCAGGAGACGCTGGAGATATGGGTTCGATTCCTGGGTCAGCAAGATCTCCTGGAGGAGGGTATGGCAACCCACTCCAGTATACTTGCCTGGAATCCCAAGGACAGAGGAGCCTGGTGGGCTAGTCCGTTGGTTGCAAAGAGTCAGACATGACTGAAGCAGCTGAGCGCAGCACACAGGCCAAGATAGTATCAGAAAATTAGCTATACTTTAATTAATATTTTGTCAACATTATATTTAAAGACATTAAAAATGTTTTTATCCACATAGAAAATGATTTATTATCTTATTTGAAATGTTTTTGTGATATGAAGAATTTTTAAATTCTCTCATGTCTGAATGAGAAAAAAAAAGTTACAAAAGTTAAGGGGAAAGAATGGAAATTCCATTCAGTAGAAATTGATCCTAAACATAGATTAAGGGACCAGGCAAAACATGGTTTTCAGATTCTACCTACACAGACTGAATTTTTTATGAATTATATGAATTTATATTACTGTCATAGATCATTTATCTCCTTCCAAACCAACAAACTAAGCTGCGAATTAAAATGAAATGCTTTTCAAAATGAAAAATGACTCAAAAAGTTATTTGCTGCAATGTGTTTTAACGCTGCCACATTGCATATACTTAAAAAAATTTCACAAAACAATAGTTTGTCTTCTATGTTTAAATCATTGTTGAATATGGTTTCACTAACCTTCTCATTTGAAAAAAGAAAAAATCCGAGCCTGCAAAATAGCTAAATTACTTACATGAAATTTAAACTGTTTCATCCTGCTGATTTTAGTATACTAATTACATTTTGGAAGAAGGCAGGAATGAAAAAAAAAAGTCAATTTTTATGTTACGCTGCTTTTTCTAATGGTTGCTCACACACACCACCCCTGGCAGTCAATTAAGGCCATATTTCACTGGGGAGATTTGACTGCTTTTTTTTTTCTTTCTAATTATTACAAAACCATTATCTTCTTGAAATGTCACTGCTCAAGTCATCATGCAAAGCAGGCTATGAGATGTTTCAACATTTATCGTTTCCAAGTTCACGGTTAGTACAGGATTAAATCAATTTTAATTTCGTAGAGAGAGGCTCATTCTATTTTTAAACAAATACAATTCGGCAGCAGGTCATTGTCATTTTAATGGCGAAAGTGTGTCACTTGCACACACATTCGCCTCTCCAGGAGATCTTCCATTCGGGTTGTTATGGAAATGAAGCCGCGGGGGGCGGGGAGGGGTAGGTTTTACCTGCAGAAGGGTGAGGACTACCTGTCAAAAACTCCCCAGGGCAGATCCTGCGCGCCAGGGCGTGAGGAGCTGGGGGCACAGGGCTACTGGGCCCAGGACGCGCTAGGAGGGGACCAGGTGTACCTGAGCCCACAGCTCCCTTAAAATACAGAAACCCTTGAAAATCAAAGACTATCCGTTTTATCATTCCCACCCTGGAAAGTAATGTGATGGATGCAAGAGAGCGAGAACAGTGACACAGAAGAATCTATCCCGTTATCTCCTTGGTGTGTCTCCAAAGAGAGCAAAGTCATTTAGAAAGGCCCATTGGGCCTTTAAGGAGCCAAGCAAGGGACCTCAAAGCAAGACTNTTTATTATCTTATTTGAAATGTTTTTGTGATATGAAGAATTTTTAAATTCTCTCATGTCTGAATGAGAAAAAAAAAGTTACAAAAGTTAAGGGGAAAGAATGGAAATTCCATTCAGTAGAAATTGATCCTAAACATAGATTAAGGGACCAGGCAAAACATGGTTTTCAGATTCTACCTACACAGACTGAATTTTTTATGAATTATATGAATTTATATTACTGTCATAGATCATTTATCTCCTTCCAAACCAACAAACTAACCTGCGAATTAAAATGAAATGCTTTTCAAAATGAAAAATGACTCAAAAAGTTATTTGCTGCAATGTGTTTTAACGCTGCCACATTGCATATACTTAAAAAAATTTCACAAAACAATAGTTTGTCTTCTATGTTTAAATCATTGTTGAATATGGTTTCACTAACCTTCTCATTTGAAAAAAGAAAAAATCCGAGCCTGCAAAATAGCTAAATTACTTACATGAAATTTAAACTGTTTCATCCTGCTGATTTTAGTATACTAATTACATTTTGGAAGAAGGCAGGAATGAAAAAAAAAAGTCAATTTTTATGTTACGCTGCTTTTTCTAATGGTTGCTCACACACACCACCCCTGGCAGTCAATTAAGGCCATATTTCACTGGGGAGATTTGACTGCTTTTTTTTTTCTTTCTAATTATTACAAAACCATTATCTTCTTGAAATGTCACTGCTCAAGTCATCATGCAAAGCAGGCTATGAGATGTTTCAACATTTATCGTTTCCAAGTTCACGGTTAGTACAGGATTAAATCAATTTTAATTTCGTAGAGAGAGGCTCATTCTATTTTTAAACAAATACAATTCGGCCTCAGGTCATTGTCATTTTAATGGCGAAAGTGTGTCACTTGCACACACATTCGCCTCTCCAGGAGATCTTCCATTCGGGTTGTTATGGAAATGAAGCCGCGGGGGGCGGGGAGGGGTAGGTTTTACCTGCAGAAGGGTGAGGACTACCTGTCAAAAACTCCCCAGGGCAGATCCTGCGCGCCAGGGCGTGAGGAGCTGGGGGCACAGGGCTACTGGGCCCAGGACGCGCTAGGAGGGGACCAGGTGTACCTGAGCCCACAGCTCCCTTAAAATACAGAAACCCTTGAAAATCAAAGACTATCCGTTTTATCATTCCCACCCTGGAAAGTAATGTGATGGATGCAAGAGAGCGAGAACAGTGACACAGAAGAATCTATCCCGTTATCTCCTTGGTGTGTCTCCAAAGAGAGCAAAGTCATTTAGAAAGGCCCATTGGGCCTTTAAGGAGCCAAGCAAGGGACCTCAAAGCAAGACTCAAAATCTGCCCCCTTTTTTTTTTTTGAAACATGGTAATTGGCATCAATATGGCCATTGCCTTTACAGTCAGGTCTTCTAGTTCTTGTGGCCTAATAGGTGACCAGATTTGCTTGTGTGAACTCCAGTCATCTCAAGGTGCTTTATTTTGTGTGGTTTTGTTTTCTCTTTTTTCACTGAAGTATAGTTGCTGTCCAGTAGTTAGTAACTTACAGGTGCACAATATAATGATTCACAATTTTTAAAGGCTATACTCCATTTATAGTTATTATGAAATATTGGCTCTACTCCCCACGTTGTACAATATATTCTTGTACTTTATACTTAATAGTTTGCACCTCTTACTCCCCCACCCCTATCTTGTCCCGTCCCCCTTCTCTCTCCCCACTGGTAACCACTAGTGTGCTCTCTATATCTATGAATCTGCTCCTTTTTTTGTTACATTCACTAGATTGTTGCATTTTTTAGATTTTATATGTAAGTGATATCATACAGTATTTGTCTTTGACTTATTTCACTTAGCCTGATGTCCTCCAAATCCATCCATGTTGCTGCAAACAATAAAATTTCATTCTTTTCTTTATGACTGAGTGGTATTTCTATATAAATATATATCAACAGGGCCTTCCCAGGTGGTGTTAGTGGTAAAGAACCTGCCTGCCAATGCAGGAGGTGTAAGAGACTCAGGTTCGATCCCTGGGTCAGGAAGATCCCCTGGAGGAGGGCATGGCAACCCACTCCAATATTCTTGCTTGGAGAATCCCATGGACAGANTATATATCAACAGGGCCTTCCCAGGTGGTGTTAGTGGTAAAGAACCTGCCTGCCAATGCAGGAGGTGTAAGAGACTCAGGTTCGATCCCTGGGTCAGGAAGATCCCCTGGAGGAGGGCATGGCAACCCACTCCAATATTCTTGCTTGGAGAATCCCATGGACAGAGGAGATTGGTGGGATACAGTCTGTGGGGTCACAAAGATTCGGACATGACTGAGTAACTAACACTTTCATTTTCATCACTTACCTTACCGTGGTTCAGTTGTCACCACTGAAGACCACAGTTCACTCCATTTCACCAGCTTTCCCACTAACGTTCTCTTTGTGTCCCAGGATCCAATCCATGACATCACACTGCATTTAGTAGTCATGTTTCTCCAGCTTGCTTTGGTCAGTGATGAGTTTCAGAGTATATCCTCATTTTTGAGGAAGTATATAAATATAAATATATTTGTCACCACTGAAGACCACAGTTCACTCCATTTCACCAGCTTTCCCACTAACGTTCTCTTTGTGTCCCAGGATCCAATCCATGACATCACACTGCATTTAGTAGTCATGTTTCTCCAGCTTGCTTTGGTCAGTGATGAGTTTCAGAGTATATCCTCATTTTTGAGGAAGTATATAAATATAAATATATATATATACACATACATACCACATCTTTATCCATTCATCTGTTGACAGACACTTGGGTTGCTTGCCTTTCTTTTCTTTTCTTAAAGACAAATGGGTGGAAAAATCCTGGAGGTGCTGGCAGGGAATGCACTTCTCCAGCTGTAGATGGCTCCAATTCTTCAGTGTTCCTGCCAGAAAAGATAGCACCATATTTCATACTGGTTTTCCCACTTCATGTCCCCTTTATTAACAGCTCTAATATAGTTGATTCATTCATTCAAATGTTGTATTGCAAATATTGCAAATCTAAAATAAAGGCCTTCAAATCTTAGCAGTTCCTTTATACCTAGAGACCCAGGTAGAGAGGGCACCGTCACCTGGTAATGTGGAGTCCTCAGTGAAGAGTGAATGCCAGGTAGGAAGCTGTTTCCTGACAAGTTTGGGGGAATCCAACTCATGTCTTCATCATCATCCTTGGCTTCTTCTGGCATATTACCCACAAGGTAAGAGACTAAAAATGCAAATTCCTCCATCGGAGTTTCTTGTCCATGGAAACATGGACACATGGAGTTTTGCCTGCTCCTTTGTCAATAATGTTATCTGAAATACTCCACTGTTGTTAGAACAACCATAGGAATCCCTGATACCATAAGTTCCATTAATTTTAAACACTCTTTTGCAAACATTCAATGCTTGAGAAAATGGCAGTACATACCAATATCGTGTCACAAAATTGAGTGAATACTAAGAAAACTCATTTCTCCCTTTGGAATTTTGAATCCAAAATGTGGGATAACCATAGGAATCCCTGATACCATAAGTTCCATTAATTTTAAACACTCTTTTGCAAACATTCAATGCTTGAGAAAATGGCAGTACATACCAATATCGTGTCACAAAATTGAGTGAATACTAAGAAAACTCATTTCTCCCTTTGGAATTTTGAATCCCAAATGTGGGAAGTGGGGGCGGTAGGGGAGAAAGACAAACAAGGAGGCCAAGCCTCGAGGGAAGGAAGGAGAGGACTGCACTGACAACACCACCCCATTGCCTTCCTCTCCTGGATTTTTCTTTTTTGGATTTCTGGTCCCCATCATTGCCTGTCTGGGCCTCATTCATCTTGATTCTCACAAGAGAGAACTGGGCTTTCTCAGAAGGAATGTCTTAGAAAACATCAGGTTATTTTGTCGATTGCAGCTCTAAAAATTGGGCTGACCAGCCTTGAATGCTATTCCTTGCTCTGGGCCCTTGGAACCTCCTTGCCTAACTCTATTAACATGGCTTGAGCTTTGCCACTAAAAACCACCTGGATCCACTGCCTTGGGGTCCAGGCCCCAGGTTAAATGCCATCTTCCTTGGAGCTCACCTGAGTCACTTCTCCCTATCTTGTCTCCTACCGGCTTATCCCTAAGAGAATTTTCCCCAGGTTCCCTCTAAGGACCCAGTCTTCTATCCTACTCCTCAGGAGAAGGGAAAATGGCGTCCACCCTCCCATCACTACAATATGCACTATCACATGAGATTAAAACTACTCTGAACATAAACAGTGAAGGTGAAGGTGAAGGTGAAGTCGCTCAGTCGTGTCCGACTCTTTGCGACCCCATGGACTGTAACCTACTAGGCTTCTCTGTCCACAGGATTCTCCAGGCAAGAATACTGGAGTGGATCTCCATTTCCTTCTCCAGGGGATCTTCCCGACCCAGGGATCGAACCCAGGTCTCCCGCATTGGAGGCAGACACTTTAACCTCTGAGCTATCAGGGAAGAACATAAACAGTACTCACAGAGAATTGTCAAAGGAAAATTATTTCCAACCAGTCGGTGCTATGACTGCATTACTTTGCCAGCTCTAGATAGGAAGTGCCTTTCAACATTCCTTTCTGGGTGAAACACCAGAGACTCTTTAAAAATGTAAGTTGTTCATGTTTATAAAATACACTCAACCAGCACAATTGGTATGATGTATCAATAACACAAATGCAACTTTATTTTGCTTTCTTGTTGTCTCTTTAAAAACGTGCTCGGTGAGGGATATTCATCAACATCAGACCCTACTCAGGTAGGCTCCAGCTTTGCCCAAGTTAAAAAAAAGTTTTTTTAATCTGTGTAACCAATGCAGATTTTCAAATCTGAGTAACCAATACAGTCTCATTTGTTAGGTGAGTCCTCTCTCCCTGAGCTGGGGTCCGAGGTGGGTTACAGGGAGAACCAGTTCTACCATCCTTTCTGGCTCATCCCTTCCCCCTACACTGAAGAGATGCCAGTGTGTGGTGTCTGGGCTCAGCAGGAGAAAGGAAATGGGGGCACCAAGTTCCCTACTTGACAGAAACAATTGCAGAATGCTTTGCCCTCTCTGGTATGGCAGCTGACAAATGCTTTTCTCTCATCAGCACTTTCACTGCACAGAAATGTACACACATACACACACACACACCCTCCCACCCTCAGCCAGGTCCCAACAACTGCAACACCACCTCAACCACACCCATTCCCACCCACACATTCTCTGGGCATGGGCAATGCCTCCCGTTCCCTAGACTGCTGCTCCGTGCTCTGTCCCTGCTTCCTGGTGGTCCTCCCCTCTAGACTCACCCAGGGGAAGGCCCAGCCCCCTCCCAGTGGTCGAGTCTCCTGACTCCCAAACTTGTTACCAGTAAATCAGGTCCCACTACTCACCGCTAACAAAATCAATTACATAGTCCTAAATAGTAGAGGAGTAGAGGTGCCTTCAGTCAGAATGTCAGCAATATGGGGAGACAGCGAATCCAGTATTCTCCCAAAACCACCTCTGAAGATTCTGCTTGGCCGTGAAACTTCATAAAGAGAAACAGGTGAGTGATCTCAGTTGATCGTTGAAACAGAGGGTCAGCGTCGTCACCATCTCCCACTGTGTGCAGGCTTGTGTGCAGACTTGTGGACTCCTTGTGATCTTATTCTAGACGTTATCCTAGTCACACAGTTTGTTCCCAAGATTACTGAAGGGGAAGCTAAGGAAGAGATCTGGTCATCCGTAAATTCCTACTTCTTTGATCTATGGAAAGAACCAACAGGTTAGGCAAAGTATTGTGTGATTAAAAGATTTAAGATATTTGCTTGGGCTGAGGTGAGTAGAGCATGGGGGTGCCTGATTTGAAAGTTTGCTACAATATAACCTTGCTAAAGTGACAGGAAAAGGGGCTTCCTGCTGAGGGCAGTTTCCTACAAAGAGCTGCTTACAAATTCTTGCTCACAGGGACCTAACATATTTTCCTGCACCATTTAACTGGAGAAGCTGTTCTGGTTATGACTGCTGTATAACAAGATACCCCAAAACTTAGTGGTATAAAACAACAAACCATTTTGTTGTGATCATGTGATATCCCAGTTAGAAATGAGAAATGGAGTATCAATCCTTGCCATATCAACAAACAAGAATGTCACAACCATTAGCTACTCCTATCCACCCCTCCAAATGTGAATTTCTGAGCCCAGAGCAAGTGCAGGAAAAACACCACCTGCTATTCAGCAACTATCAGGCTGCCCCCTGCAGTGAGCAAGGAACTAAGAATGTGAAAAATCTAGGAGTGGGATGCTGGCGTCAGAGAGCTGAGATGCATATGAAAGGAATGATTATAGTAAGCCCAGATTCTTGCATCTTCCCATACGACATACGGAGGAAAGTGCTAAATTACTTAACTTGGGATATCTGGTTTTTCTTAATTAACAATAATCTTTTGATTTTCAGACTACCTGCCCCTTGTGGCAAATTCCTATGTAAACTGACTTTCCCCCTAATTCACCCCACCTCCTCAGAACAGTTCTTTCAGGGCTACTTGAGGTGCTATCTTCTGGGCTTGAACTCTTAAAAATTCCCACCAAATAAAACATAACTCTCAACTTCTAGGTTGTGATTATTTTTTAAGTCAACAGAAACAAACATTCCAATACAAAAGAGGTAAAAGATTAGAAAAAAATATTTCACCAAAGACAATATAAAAGTGGTGAATAAGCAAATAAGATGTTCAGCATTATCAATCAGGAGGGAAATGAAATTGCAATTTCCATGAGATGTCACCACGCTGCTGTTGTTCAGTCACTAAGTCCTGTCTGACTATTTGCGACCCTGTGGACTGCAGCTTGCCAGGCTCCTCTATCCTCCACTACCTCTCACAGTTTGTTCAAATTCATATACACTGAGTTGGTGATGCTATCTAACCATCTCGCCACCTGCCACCACCCTCTTCTCCTTTTGCCTTTAATCTTTCCAACATCAGGGCCTTTTTCAATGAATTGGCTCTTTGCATCAGGTGGCCAAAGTACTGAAGCTTTGGCTTCAGCATCAGTCCTTCCAATGAATATTCAGGGGTAATTAATTTCCTTTAGGATTGACTGGTTTGAGCTCCTTGCAGTCCAAGGGATTCTCAAGAGACTTCATCAGCACCACAAAATTCAAAACCATCAATTCTTTGGCACTCAGCCTTCTTTAAGAAGAAATGGCAGGGAATACACAGAAGAACTATACCAAAAAAAAGTCTTAATGACCAGGGAAACCATGATGGTGTGATCACTCACCTAGAGCCAGACATCCTGGAGTGTGAAGTCAAGTAGGACTTAGGAAGCATTACTACAAACAAAGCTAGTAGAGGTGATGGAATTCCAGCTGAGGTATTTCAAACACTAAAAAATTATGCTGTTAGGGGAAGCACACTGACTGAAATTGCCCACCCTGACCAGGCACCATAGTAACCATTTGCATGAGTTGTTTTACAACAGGAGGTCCTGGTAAGGAACACGGAACTAATAAGCCACCACCAACTGGAAGAGTTCAGGAAAGGTCAAAAGGAGACACCACATGTCCGACCACCTCCCAGAATCCTTCTCTCTGCCATCCATCTTGGGTGAACAAGGCGTGCACCACCAGGAAGGACTCTGAGGCAGAATGATTGGCTAAAGACAACCCAGAAACTAATTCCATCACCATAAAACCCGAGGCTGCAGGCCACATGGCAGAGCTGTTCTGGGTTCCCTCACCCTACTGCTCTCCACCCGGGTGCCCTTTCCCAATAAAATCTCTTGCTTTGTCAGCACATGTGTCTCCTTGGACAATTCATTTCCAAGTGTTAGACAAGAGCCCAGTTTTGGGCCCTGGAAGGGGTCCCCCTTCCTGAAACAGTGCTGTTAAAGTGCTTCACTCTATATGCCAGCAAATTTGGAACACTCAGCAATGGCCACAGACTGGAAAAGGTCACTTTTTACTCCAATCTCAAAAAAGAGCAATGCCAAAGAATGATCAGACTACCGCACAACTGTACTCATTTCATATGCTAGCGAGGCAATGCTCAAAATCCTTCAAGCTAGGCTTCAACAGTACATGAACCAAGAAATTCTAGATGTACAAGCTGGGTTTAGAAAAAGCAGACGAACCAGAGATCAAATTGCCAACATCCTTCGGGTCATAGAAAAAGCAAGGGAATTCCAGGAAAGCCTCTACTTCTGCTTCACAGTCTTTGATTGTGTGGATCACAACAAACTATGGAAAATTCCTAAAGAGACGGGAATACTAGACTGCCTTACCTGTGTCCTCAGAGACCTGTATGCAGGTCAGGAAGCAACAGTTAGAACTGGGCGTGGAATAACAGACTGGTTTCAAATTGGGAAAGGAGTATGTCAAGGCTATATATTGTCACCTTGCTTATTTAACTTACATGCAGAGTACATCATGCAAAATGCTGGGCTGGATAAAGCTCAGGCTGAAATATAAGATTGCTGAGACATATCAATAACCTCAAATATGCAGATGACACCATATTAATGTCAGAAAGCAAGGAAGAACTAAAGAGCCTCTTGATGAAGGTGAAAGAGGAGAGTGAAAAAGCTGGCTTACAACTCAATGTTCAGGGCATCCAGTCCCATCATTTCATGGCAAATAGATGGGAAAACAATGGAAACAGTGACAGACTTTTGGGCTCCAAAATCACTGCAGATGAAGACTGCAGCCATGAAATTAAAAGATGCTTGCTCCTTGGAAGAAAAGCTATGACAAACCTAGACAGCCTATTAAAGGAAAGAGACATCACTTTGCTGACAAATGGCTGTATAGTCAAAGCTATGGTTTTTCCAGTAGTCACATATGGATATGAAAGTTGAACCATAAAACAGGCTTTATACCATATAGAGCACCAAAGAATTGATGCTTTAGAACTGTGGTTCTGGAAAAAAGATTCTTGAGTGTCCCTTGGACAGCAAGGAGATCAAACCAGTCAATCCTAAAGGAAATCAACCCTGAATATTCATAGGAAGGACTGATGCTGAAGCTGAAGCTCCAATAATTTGGCCACCTGATGCAAACAGCCAACTCACTGGAAAAAGACCCTGATGGTGGGAAAGACTGAAGGCAGGAGGAGAAGGGGATGACAGAGGATGAAATGGTTGGATGGTGTCACTGATTCAATGGATATGAGCTTGACCAAACTCCAGGAGATAGTGAAGGTCAAGGAAGCTTGGCATGCTGCAGTCCTTGGGGGTCTCAGAGTCAGCATGACTGACCAACTGATCAGCAACAAGAGCCTTCTTTATGGTCCAACTCTCACATCCATACGTGACTACTGGAAAAACTATGGCTTTGCCTAGGCAGACCTTTGCTGACAATATGCTGTTTAGGTTTGTCATAGCTTTCCTTCCAAGAGCAAGCGTCTTTTAGTTTCATGGCTGCAGTCACCATCTGCAGTGACAATATACAGCCTTGCTGTACTCCTTTCCCAATTTGGAATCAGTCAGTTGTTCCATGTCCGGTTCTAACTGTTGCTTCTTGACCTGCATACAGGTCTCTCAGGAGGAAGGTAAAGTGGCCTGGTATTCCCAAATAATTTTCCACAGTTTGTTGTGATCCACACAGTCAGAGACTGTAGCATAGTCAAGGAAACAGAAGTAGATATTTTCTGGAAATCCTTTGCTTTCTCGATGATCCAACGAATATTGGCAATTTGATTTCTGGTTCTTCTGCCTTTTCTAAACCCAGCTTGTACAGATGGAAGTCCTCTGTTCATGTACTGCTGAAGCCTATTTTGAAAGATATTGTGCATTTCCTTGCTATGATGTGAAATGAGTGCAATTGTGTGATAGTTTGATCATTCTCTGGCATTGTCCTTCTTTGGACTTGAAATGATAAGTGACCTTTTCCAGTCCTGTGGCCACTGCTGAGTTTTCCAAATTTGCCGACATATTGAGTGCAGCACTTTAACAGCATCATCTCTTGGGTTTTGAAATAGCTCAGCTGGAATTCCATCACCTCCACTAGCTTTGTTTGTAGTAATATTTCTTAAGGTCCCCCTGACCTCCAACTCCAGGATATTCAGCTCTAGATAACCACACCACTGTGGTTATCTGGGTCAATAAGACCTTTCTTGTATGGTTCTTCTGTGTATTCTTACCATCTTTTCTTAATCTCTTCTGCTTCTGTTAGGTTCTTATAGTTTCTGTCCTTTTTCATGCCCATCCTTGTATGAAAAGTTCTCTTGATATCTCCAATTTTCTTGAAGAAAGATCCTAGTCTTTCTCATTCTGTTGTTTTCCTCTATTTCTTGGTATTGTTCATTTAAGAAGGACTTCTCTCTTTCTTGCTGTTCTCTGGAACTCAGCATTCAGTTTGATGTATCTTTCCCTTTCTCCCTTGCTTTTTTGCATCTCTTCTTTCCTGTTTTCTGTAAAGATTCCTCAGACAACCACTCTACCTCTTGTATTTCTTTTTCTTTGGGATGGTTTTGGTCACTACCTCCTGTACAACATTATGATTCTCCATCCATCTTCAGGCACTCTGTCTACCAGATCTAATCCCTTGAATCTATTTGTCACTTCTACTGTACAATTATAAGGTATTTGATTTAGGTTATACCTGAATAACCTAATGATTTCCCGTGCTTTCTTTCATTTAAGCCTGAAATTTACAATAAGGATCCCATGATCTGAGCCACAGTCAGCTCCAGGTCTTGTTTTTGCTGACTGTATAGAGCTTCTCCATCTTCAGTTGCAAAGAATATAATCAATCTGACTTCAGTATTGACCATCTGGTGATGTCTATATGAAAAGTGATCTCTTGGGTTGTTGCTATGACCAGCAGACTTTTTTGTTTTTGTTTTTTTTTGACAAAACTCTGTTAACCTTTGCCCTCTTCATTTGTACTCTAAGGTCATACTTGCCTGTTATTTTGGGTATCTCTTGGCTTCCTACTTTTCATTCCAATCTCCTGTGATGAAAAGGACATCTTTTTTTGGTGTTAGTTCTAAAAGGTCTTATAGGTCTTCATAGCACTGTTCAACTTCAGCTTCTTCAGCATCAGCAGTGCTTGGGGCATAGACTTGGATTACTGTGATGTTGAATGGTTGCCTTGGAAATGAACCGAGATCATTCTGTCATTTTTGAGATTGCACCCAAATACTGCATTTCAGACTCTTTTGTTGACTATGAGGGTTATTCCATTTCTTCTAAGGGATTCTTGCCCAAAGTAGTAGATAAATGGTCATCTGAATTATATTCACCCATTCTCATCCATTTTAGTTCACTAGTTTCTAAGATTTAGTTTTACTGGAAGACGCTCTGTGGTGTCTGACTCTGTGATCCCATGAACTATACAGTCCATGGAATTCTTCAGGCCAGAATACTGGAATGGGTAGCCTTTCCCTTCTCCAGGGGATCTTCCCAACCCAGGGATAGAACCCAGGTCTCCCACATTGCAGGCAGATTCTTTACCAGCTGAGCCACAAAGGAAACCCAAGAATAATGGAGTAGGTAACCTATCCCTTCTTCAGCAGATCTTCCCAACACAGGAATTGAACTGGGGTCTCCTGCATTGCAGGTGGACTCTTTACCAACTGAGCTATCAGGGAAGTCCTTGTTCAGTCTTGCCATCTCCTGCCTGACCACCTCTAATTTACCTTGACTCATGGACCCAACATTCCAGGTTCCTATGCAATATTGTTCTTTATAGCATCAGACTTTACTTTCCCCATCAGACACAGCCAAGTGTTACTTCTGCTTTGGCCCAGCCACTTCATTCTTTCTAGAACTATTGGTAATTGACCTCTGCTCTTTCCCAGTAGTATATTGGATACCTTCCAACCTGGAGGGTTCATCTTCCATTGTCATGTCTTTTTGTCTTTTTGTACTGTCTGTGGGGTTCTCCAGGTGAGAATACTGGCGTGAGTGGCAATTTCCTCCTCCAGTGGGTCACTGTGACCCATCCATCTTGCATAGCCCTGCGCAGCATGGCTCATAGCTTCACTGAGTTACACAAGCCCTTTCACCATGACAAGGCTGTGCTCCATGAAGGAAGATGTCACCACACACCTATTCAAATGGCTAAAGTTAAAAGACTGACCATACCAAGTGCTTGTGAAAACGTGCAGTTATTGGAACTCTCACACACTGCTGCTGGTGAGATGTGAAATGTGATAGCCACTTGTGAAAACAGCTTGGCATTTGATTAAGAAGTGTAACATGCATCTGCCATGTGACCCAGCAATTTCACCTCTAGATATTCACGCAAGAGAAATGAAAGCAGATCCACACAGGTTTATACGGGAATTCACACATAGCAGAATGTTAGGTTGTGGTCTGGGAATGTGGTGATGTTTGTCCTTCCCTGTGGCCCCACATGCTCCTAGTTTTCATAACACTTCTACATAAGCCAAAAACAGTGCAAACACTATAGAGTTTAATACAGTAGTTGGTGAACTACAGTCAATAACCTAAGTATAGTCACTTCCCTGGATCTTGTAAATAAAGGTCTACTGCAATATGATCCTGTACCTTATTTACAAATTGTCTCTTTTGCACTATGGCTGAACAGTTGAGTAGTTATGATACAGACTTTGTGGCCAAGAGAATCCAAATATTGACTATCCTTTTGTAGTAAAGGATATTGACTGGCCTTCTGTAGTAAAAGATATTGACTGGCCTTTTGTAGTACAAGTTTTCCAATCTCTTGTCAAGTAGAGAAGAGCTTGGGATCCGGCTTCAGGTAAGCTCGGATCCAGCTGTGCCTCTTAATGGCTGAGTAATCCTTGGTCAATTACTTAGTTCCTCTCTGCCTCAGTTTCCTCATGTCCTAAATTAACAAGAGTTAGTCATTTTAAGCACTCAGATCACTGCTGGGCACATGGTAAACACTTCACAAATGTTAGCAGTTATTATTATTCATTTGGCACAGGGTCCTGAGAATGTGCTTTATTTTATTTCCAGTTTTTTTTTAAATTTTTGTTCTTCGAATATTTCATATCTTTACTAAATATTTGCCTGGCTGATCTGTTCATTTCTGGAAGAGATGTATTAAAATCAGCCCCTATCCTTGGAGATTTTTGCTTTATAATATGTCGAAGAAAAGTCATTATGTATAAAAATTAATAAAGAGAAACCTCAACTGAAAGAAGAGTCAGGAGACCAGCAGGGGGAGCGCTCATAGCCCACAATGATAGGAGAGCTTGAAAGGAAGACTTTGCCTTCTAGCCTGGCAAGACCTCAGCCAACCAGAGACTGTCAATTCAGCCGCCGGAAAAGCACCACACTCTCAGTTCCTCCAATGGACTCTTGTTTTACTATGGCCCTCTTAACTTCCTTTCCCCCTCTTTAAAAGTCTTCTTGTTGCTTGAAGACTTCCACATTGCTTCCCATGGTTGCAGATCCCTAAGTGCAATTTTTTGCTGATTCCAAATAAACTAGTTTTTTTTTTTTTTTTTTCTGGAGAAAAAAACCCGAGAGTCTCTTGGTTTTAGGTCAACATAGATCTCATTCTTTTAAAATTGCTATATCTTCCTGATAATTATTATTTTACCATCAATAAGGACCCTTTTTAATACTTAATTTTTTTTTCAGAGTTTAATTTACCTTATATTTATACTGCTATACCATAATCTCTTTTGGCTACTATTTCACAGTTGCATATCACTGTCAACATTTCTTGATTATGTCTTAGGTGTCTGTCTTATAAGTCTTAGAGATCAGTTGTTTTGTGCTATTCCAAATGAACTATTTCTTTGTATTGGATATGTTTAATCTGTTTTCAGTTATTGGATTATAGATATATTTATTTATTTCATCTGACTTAGTTTTAAGTTTACTTTCCATTAAGTTAACATTTTCTCAATATTCCTTTTCCTCTGAATTGTTGAAAAGAAAACCTTGTCCCAAAATGGCATCACTTATACTAAAACTCATCACTTATACTCATGATACCAAACCTAGATTTAATACCTGACCTAATTGCAGTTTTAGCCTCTTCCAGAAATGTAATCGTAATCAAGCAGTTTGGAATTTTCTAATCAGCACCAATAAGGAAATCTGTCAAGAAAATGTCCTGACCTAAAAATAACCCTTTCTTTTCTTTTGCTAATAGCTCCCTTGCCCAAACCATCTTCATATAAAAAATCTTTCTTTTTCAAAAAAAATTTTGCTTTCAACTTTTTTTGGCTGTGCTGGGTCTTCATTGTTTCAGGAGGGCTTTCTCCAGCTGCAATGCCCAGGCTTCCCCTTGCAGTGGCTTCTCTCGTTGCAGAGCACAGGCCCTGAGGCGTGCAGGCTGCAGCAGTCGGCACCCTCAGGCTCTACAGCGCAGGCTCAATAGCTGTGGCATACAGGCTTAGTTGCCCCATGGCATGTGGAATCTTCCAGGACCAGGGATTCAGCTCATGGCCCTTGCATTGGCAAGTGAATTCTTAACCACTGGACCACCAGGGAAGTCCAAGCTTCCATATTTTTACAGCCTTTCCAAATGAAACAGAGTAGGACACTGTGGACCTTGCCCCTCTACCCTACGTCCTCTGTTTGCCTTCTGTCTCATGGAAAAATTTTAGTCAAAAAATACTTCGGTCAGAGAAGTGAGAACAAGCAAAAACAAAGGAAAACAGTCAAAGAAAATCAAATAAGCATAGTCAAGGCTTCCCGGGTGGCGCTAGTGGTAAAGAATCCAACTGCCCCATGCAGGAGACATGAGACAAGGGTTCGATCCCTGGGTCAGGAAGATCCCCTGGAGGAGGGCATGGCAGTCCATTCCAGTATTCTTTCCTGGAGAATCTCATGGACAGAGGAGCCTGGCAGGCTACAGTCCGTGGGGTTGCAAATAGTCAGACATGACTGAAGCTACTTAGCACGCACACGTGCAAGCATAGTCAAGGACGCTTAGTTCCTTCTCAGGGCTGTAGATAATTTTCTGAGCCATATCCTGTGAGCTGCCTTGTAGATACTGAAGCCCTCACCAACTGGAAGAAGTTAACTACATGATGACCAAACTGTAGCCATGACATAAGCTGCCACAATGCCGAGAGGCCTCAGGAAATGGAAACAAATTAACCTTGGAATTGAAGGTTAACTGTACCTAAAACAATCAAGATGATGCTGGTCAGACCATTGCATGACCAAGTTCAAGATGACTATCAGAACTGACTGCTGTTTCTGCATGTAGCCCCCTCTCTCTGTCTATAAAAGCTTTTACCCCCTGCTTGTCAGCGGGGCAGGGAGGTGGGGTACAGGGAGTCAGATTTTGGGTAGATAGCTGCCCTTCCTCCGGTTGCCAGCATCCAAATTAAAGCAAACTTCCCTTTCTACCAAACTGTCCTCTTTATTGGCTTTTGAGCCACAAGCAGCCGGACTCCACTTTTGGTAACACAAGCACCCTTCTAGTTGCTATTAATAGATGAGATGCTGCCCAATTCATGAATTGCCTAACAAAGATATTCAAATTAACTCGGTTGAATTTTGTTTTTTAACAATGTTAATTTAGACATTATAGTCTTCTTTTGCTGAAGCACAGACAGAAGAGAGATTTTTTAATTAGCACTCCGATGCTGGGAGGGATTGGGGGCAGGAGGAGAAGGGGACGACAGAGGATGAGATGGCTGGATGGCATCACCAACTCGATGGACATGAGTTTGAGTGAACTCCGGGAGTTGGTGATGGACAGGGAGGGCTGGCGTGCTGTGATTCATGGGGTTGCAAAGAGTTGGACATGACTGAGCAACTGAACTGAACTAAACTGAGTGCAACACAAGGATTTGAAAAATTAATCATGAATTACATGTCACATCCCTCAGCATCCCACTCCAGAGGCACCAACCCTTACCTGGTTTCTTCCAGAAACATTCTAGGCTTCAGATACTGACTTGAATTCTCCCCCATGTTAATTTTCAAGTCTACCATCTGTTTTTCTCCCCTTTATTTTAGTCCTCCTTTTCCCTTACTCTATCCATCCTTCCACCAACCTTAGCAGGAAGAAGCAAGCAGAGACAGGAAGTGGAGAACAGAGTTTGGAAGTGAGGGAAGAAGAAAAGAATTATCAAAGAAATACAAAGTTCAAAAAGAACTTTTAAAGGATTAGTCCAACCAGAGTGCCCTTTGTATTTGGTCTTTGTCCCTAGTTCCTGGCAGAGCTCTTAAAATCCTTAGTGACTTCCTTAGTGATAGGACTGTTCGTTATTATTCATGAACAGCCCCAGTGAGTTTGTGTTAATGGGATGACTCAGAGTGGGGTCTCTGGAAGGCGCTCAACACCGGAAAGGCCAAACCCGAGATTAAAGGGTGGGGGCTTTTCCAGACTTCCAGATAGAGAGGGGGAACTGGAAACTGGGCTATAAAGATCCTTGAACAATAATTTGATACCTTGCAGGTTGGTGGACACATCGGAGGTGGCAATTCTGCACCTCTCCCTCCTTACCTTGTCCTAAGCATCTCTTCCCTGCGGCTGTTCTGGGTTGTATTCTTTATAGCAAATCAGAGAATGTAAGTAAAATAAGATCTGCGGGTCTTTCCAGTGAATTATCGAACCAAAGGAAGGGGACAGGAGAACTTTCTATTTATAGCTGGTGGGTCAGAAACTCAGGTGACAACCTGAGATGACAGTTGGTGTCAGAACCGAATGGATTGCAGGACTGGTGTCAGAATTGGAAAACTGGTCAGGAAGCATCCCGTTATCTGGTGTCAGAAAAAAAGACATCACATTTCTGGAAGAGGAGAACAGTGAGGGACACTGAACTATCTATCTGTATCGCTTCACACATTTATTGCTTTTTGGAGGAAAAAAAAAACAATCCTCCCGGAAGAACCAGTCCAGGATGAGAGGAGCAGAGAGAGCTTCAGGGAAGAAACTCACGTCCCCAGATGTGTCGATCAAATGTTATCCCACTTCATTACACGCATCCTTCTCATCTCAGATGAAGGAAATGAGTCAATGCTGTACACAAATCTCTGCACAGGAAAGATACTGGTGATGGACAAGTATCTCTTTTTTGTTGATAAGAATTTTCATTCTGAAAAAGACCTTTTACTAGGATTTTGTTGACTTGATTATAACAAGGTTGCCAAGGGAATAGCCTTAAAGTGTTCAAATTTATGGGCTTCCCTTGTGGCTCAGCTGGTAAAGAATCCACCTGCAATGCCAGGAAACCTGAGTTCAGTCTCTGGATTGGGAAGATCCCCTGGAGAAGGGAAAGGCCACCCACTCCAGCATTCTGCCTGGAGAATTCCATGGATTGTATAGTCCATGGGGGTCACAAAAGGTCACACACAACTGAGCAACTTTCCCTTTCACTTTTCATGCAAATTTATTTGCTAAGCAGGGTAAATATTCCATAGCTTTTTAAGCTTCAAAATATTATATTTTCCTTTCCCTAATAAATTAAAGTAATAAAATAGAGCAAGGATACATTCATAGGCATATGCATATTTAAATTAGTCAGAAGTTCTGTTCCAGGGCCTGAAACAGGAATCAAAACTAGCTAGAAAAGCCAAGTAGACCTAAATAAGTGGGAGGGCATGCCATGTTCAGACATGACTTAGCATCTGAGCACATATGCACACGTGCCATGTTCATAGGCTGAGAGACTCAAAATGGTAAAAATGCCAATTATCCCTAAATCAGCCTTCCTTGGTGGCTCAGATGGTTAAAAAAAGAGAAGCCTGCAATGCAGGAGACCTGGGTTCAATCCCTGGGTTGGGAAGATCTCCTGGAGAAGGGAAGGGCTCCAGTATTCTTGCCTGAAGTTCTCTATGGACAGAGAAGACTGGCAGGCTACAGTCCATGGGGTTGCAAAGTCAGACAGGACTTGGCGAATGAACAACAATAGCAAACGATGATTAAGTTAGATGGGTCAAATGGATCATGAACTTAAATTTAAAACATAAAAATGTAAAACTTTTATGAAAAACACAGAAGAGATAATTCCCTGACAGTTTGGTGGTTAAGACACAGCGCTTCCACTGCAGGGGTTCTATCCCTGGTCAAGGAACCAAAGTAGGACTAGGCCACGTGGCATGGCCAAAACGAAAGAAAACAAAATGACAAACCAACAGAGGAGAAAACTCTGGGATCCAGGATCAGATAAAGAGTTTTTAGACTTGACACCAAATGTGAAATTCTCAAAAGAGTACACTGACACATCATTACATTGATCTTCATCTAAATTTAAAATATTTGATCTATTAAGGACCCTGTTAAAAGGGTGAAAAAATAAGCTACAGACTGCTGCTGCTGCTGAGTCACTTCAGTCGTGTCCGACTCTGTGTGACGCCATAGACGGCAGCCCACCAGGCTCCCCCGTCCCTGGGATTCTCCAGGCAAGAACACTGGAGTGGGTTGCCATTTCCTTCTCCAGTGCATGAAAGAGAAAAGTGAAAGTGAAGTCGCTCAGTCTGTCCGACTGTTAGCGACCCCATGGACTGCAGCCCACCAGGCTCCTCCGTCCATTGGATTTTCCAGGCAAGAGTACTGGGGTGGGGTGCCATTGCCTTCCCCGAAGCTACAGACTAGGAGAAAATATTTTCCAACCACATATCTGACCAAAGACTAGTATCTAGAATATATAACTCAACTCACAAGTCAACAATTAAAAAAAATTTTTTTTCGATTAGAAAATGGACGGAAGACAGACATTTCACAGAAGAGGATATACAGATGGCCGATAAGTATATGAAAAGATGTTCAATTTTATTATTCAGTAGGAAAATACAAAATAAAGCTTTAAGGAGACATCATTACACATTTATCAGAATAAAAATTAATGACCACACTATTTGCTGGCAAAGATGCAGAGAAACTGAGTCACTCATACATTGCTGGTGGGAACACAAAATGGAATAGCCACACTGGTAAACATTTTGGCAATTTCTTATAAAATTAAACTTACAAATACCGTATGACCCATAATCTTATACTCTTGGACATTAATCACAGAGAAATGAAGACTTGTGTTCACTTTAAAGCCTGCCTACTAGACTTTTCTAGTGGTCCAGTGATTAGGACTCTGGGCTTCCAATACAGGGGACACTGGTTTGATCCCTCGTCCAGGAAGATCGCACACGCCTCACAACAACTAAGCCACCTGCCCCAACTACTGAGCCCGTGATCTAGAACCTGAGAGTCTCAGCTACCAAGCCTGTGCTGTAACCACTGAAGTCCACAATTAGAGCCCAGGTTCCACAGCAAGAGAAGCCGCTGCAATGAGAAGCCTGGGCGCCACCATGGAGAGGGGCTCGCTGCAACCGGAGAGGCCCACACAAAGCAAAGCGGACCCAGCGCAGCCAAAACAAATGAATAAACAAATCAGCTACAAAAAGTGAAACCCTGTATCTGTTGGCTTAGATGGTAAAGAGTCTGCCTGCAATGCGGGAGACCTGGGTTGGATCCCTGGGTCAGGAAGACCCCTGAAGGAAGGTCTGGCAACCCACTCCAGTATTCTTGCCTGGAGAAACCCCATGGACAGAGGAGCCTGGTGGGCTACAGTCTNTGTTGGCTTAGATGGTAAAGAGTCTGCCTGCAATGCGGGAGACCTGGGTTGGATCCCTGGGTCAGGAAGACCCCTGAAGGAAGGTCTGGCAACCCACTCCAGTATTCTTGCCTGGAGAAACCCCATGGACAGAGGAGCCTGGTGGGCTACAGTCTATGGGCTCACAAAGAGTCAGACACGACTGAGCAACTAAGCAGAGCACATCTCATATTTATATCAGTGTCATTAGTAATAGCCAAAATTGGAAAGCGTCTAGGTGTTCTTAAACTGTGGTGTGTGTGATCTACTCAGTAACTTTTATAAAATGAGGTACTGATGCAAGCGACAACTTGGACGAATCGCTAGAGAATTGTGTTAAATAAAAAAGCCAGTCCTAAAAGTTTATATAGCCACATGATTCTGTTCTCATAACATTCTTGAAGTGGCAAAATTACAGAAGTGAAGAACAGGTTAGTAGCCACCGAGTATTAAGAATGGTGAGAAGACGGAGGCAGACAGGGAACAGCTGTGACATAACACTAGGGATCCTGGCGGAACTGGTTGGTACCTTTGTTGCCAAACAAGGGCTGGCTACCCGAGGCACATAGATGATATCATGGCACTAGCTTTTGGGAAAAGAGCTTTATCATGAGGTCAAACAGCAAGGAGACAGGAAGCTCAGCTCTCAAGGCTGTCTCCTCCATACAGGATTCAGGGTGAAATTTAAGGGGATAGGGAAATTTCAAACTTGGAATCTGATTGGCTAGTCTCAAATCAATCCACATCAGCCACTCTTGCTGCTGGAAGCCAGATTTTTCTTATTGAAGGAATTCTCGCTTCATAAAGGGCTCCAGTGGCAATATTTCTATTCTTTATGTTCCTAACTCTTGGTGCCAGGGTCATTTGGGAGACATGGATTCCTGTCTTGCACATACACAGTGCTGTCTCTGTAAAATAACTTGAGGTTTGATGAGTAAAACCATCTGTTTTAAGGAGGCAAAACCAGTTTAAGGTGATCGATGTTTTATGTGCTATTTTATGTTGACTGTGGTCAAAAGTGAAGTGAAGTAGCTCAGTCGTGTCCGACTCTTTGCAACCCCACGTGAAGTGAAGTAGCTCAGTCGTGTCTGACTCTTTGCGACCCCACTCTTGGCAGCCTCCCAGGCTCCTCCGTCTATGGGATTTTCCAGGCAAGAATACTAGAGTGGGTTGCCATTTCCTTCTCCAGAGGATCTTTTCCAACTCAGGGATTGAACCTGCGTCTCCCACATTGCAGGCGGACGCTTTATCCTCTAAGCCACCAGGGAAGTCAAACCTGCACACGTGATAAACCTGCATAGAATGACATACACACACACACAAATGGGCATGTGTAAAACGGGAAATCTGAATAAAGATTTGTGGATTAAATCAGAGTCAATATTCTGTCTGTGATATTGTACTATAGTTTTGAAAGATGTCACCTTTGGGGAAACTGGGTAAAGGGTACACGGAATCTCTCTGTATTATTTTTCACAACCATAGGTAAATCTACAATTTCTTTAAACTAAAAGGTTTAAATACACTTATTATCTTAGCACATTGTTCATAATAACCAAAACGTGGAAGCAACCCAAGTATTCATCAATGGATGCATGAATAAAGAAAGTGTGATTTATCCACGCCTGGGTGCACACTCAGTCTCTAAGTGGTGTCCAGCTCTTTAAGACTCCATGGACTGCAGCCTGCCAGGTTCCTCTGCCCATGGGATTTTTCACACAAGAATACTAGAGTGGCTTGCCATTTCCTACTCCAGGGAATCTTCCCAATTCAAGGATCAAATCCATGTCTCCTACATCTCCTGCTTTGGGAGGCAGATTCTTTGTTAATGAGCCACCTGGGAGGCCTCTATCTATACAATGGGATATTATTAAAATGAAATGAAATCTGGCATATAGGTAGACCTTAAGGACGTTATGCCAAATGAAATAAGCCCATCACGAAAGGGCAAACACTGTGAGTCCCCTTATATGAGGCTTCTAGAATAGTCAAATTTGTAAAGACAGAAAATATACTGGTGAGTGCCATGGGCTAGGGGGAGCGGAGATGGGAATTAATGTTTAACAAGGTCAGAGTTTCAGTTTGGAAAAATGAGAACGTTCTGGAGATGGATGGTAATGATGGTTGCACAATAAAGTGAATGTACTTAATATCACTGAACTGTACACTTAAAAATTATTAAGATTGTAAATTTTAGGTTATGTGTATCTTACCACAAATTAAAAAAAAAATTTTTTTTATGTATATGGGGAATTCCCTGGCAGTCCAGTGGTTAGGATTCTGCATTTTCACTGCCAAGGGCCCAGGTTCAATCTCTGGTTGGAGAACTAAGAATTTAATTTTTTAATTAAAAAAATTATTATGCTTTAAAAAAGAAAAGTAACTTAAGCAAAGGAAAACTGGAAATGACTCATTGGCTATTCGCATAGCTGAGAACCAAAGGCATGGATCTGGGTCCAGGCATGGCTGGCCCTAGGGCTTCACATGGAGTCATAAGGACCTATCCCTTCCATCTTTGCATCCACCTTTTTCTATGTTACATCGATCTGAGGCAAGCTCTCTCTACTTGAGAGCAAAACGGCCAGTGGCAAGTCCAGGCTGATACTGTTTAGCTGAGAACCAAAGGCATGGATCTGGGTCCAGGCATGGCTGGCCCTAGGGCTTCACATGGAGTCATAAGGACCTATCCCTTCCATCTTTGCATCCACCTTTTTCTATGTTACATCGATCTGAGGCAAGCTCTCTCTACTTGAGAGCAAAACGGCCAGTGGCAAGTCCAGGCTGATACTGTTTTTACAAGTAATGATACAAGTAATGACATCCAAAAAGAAAAGCTAAACTCTGTCTCTCCAAATAGCCATGTCAGTTCCTAAAGAGAACTCAGCTAAGCCAGCCCAGGCCCAAGGTCGCACCTGATGTGGGGAAAATGGGGCATGTGACTGACACCCCCTGCCCACGTTTACCTGGAATGGACTGGGTTCCATTTCCACCAGGAAAGTGTGTGGGCATGTCCACCACAGTGAGGACACAAACTTTGTGACATTCAATCATATTTCAATACAATCCAAAGTCTCTTAGCTTCAAGAGACTTTTCCCAGAATAATTAAATCCTGGTGCATCTAGACACAAAACCAGGCGAAACTGTACAAATTTATAGAAATAATTCTCTGGTGACAATTAAATCACTAGGTCTATGAAGTATTACAATTTTATATTTTAAAGAAAATGAGAACTTATAATCAGTGGAGATAATGAAAGTGGTTTGGAATTAGGAACAAAAGTTTTCCGTGCTTTAATGGCACATATTCCTGCTGTACTTGGCAGGAAACTTCATTTCTATTGATTCTCCTTGTAGTTTTTCTAGGATTCCTCCTGGAAACAGTCTGTAGGAGATACTGGTTTGAGCACACTGGGTACGCACATGTGAAACAGTATTAATCTACTTTGCAAGTGCGATGTGAGGTGACTCTTTTGCTAAGAAAGGACTTGTGTTGAACAGGCATTTGTAGCACTCACGTGTAGTGCCTATCTGCATGCTAGTCCCGTCCAACTTTTTGCGACCCTATGACTGGTGACTTACGGTGACTGGAAAGCTAACACTGAGTGTCCCAGACATCCTTGCCACTAGGACCCCGAGTTCCAGCAAAGCAGATGGCAGACGTGAGTGGTGAGAAGTAGCACATGGATAATGTATGTCCTGGGACAGCTCTGGGGGAGGTTCTGGAATCAGAGGGTAAGTGATGACCCTTGCATGGGAATCCCATTATAAAACTCCTAAACATCTTCTGGTTCCCCTTCGTTCCTCCAAGAATTTCTTTAAGCTGGTCAAAACTCTTTTTGCTTAAGAAGGGACCTCTTTTCAGGGCTTCCCAGGCGGCTCAGTGGTAAAGAATCCACCTGCCAATATAAGAGATGTGAGCTTGATCCCTGGGGGTGGGAAGGCTCCCTGGAGAAAGAAATGGCAACCCACTCCAGTATTCTTGCTTGGGAAATCCCATGGACAGAAGAGTCTGGTGGGTTACAGGCCATGGGGTTGTAAAGAGTCGGACATGATGGAGCGACCTCTTTTGGCATACATCTGCTTGAGTGGAGTCTGTGCCCACTTTGTATGATAGCAAATGCTAGAAGGGCCACAATTTTCATAAGAACTTAGGAAAGGGAGTGCTGTGCTCAAAGGGTGAGTGAGTGGGTGAGTGAAGTCACTCAGTCATGCCTGACTCTTTGAGACCCCATGGACTGTAGCCTACCAGGCTCCTCTGCCCATGAGATTTTCTAGGCAAGAGTACTGGGGGGGCTGCCACTTCCTTCTCTAGGGGATCTTCTCAACCCAGGGATCAAACGCGGGTCTCCCGCACTGCAGACAGATGCTTTACCATCTGAGCCACCAGGGAATTCCAAAGGATAGTAGATTCTCAAAGGATAGTAGATTAAAAAAAAAAAAAACTAAACTAGAACCCCAGTCTGGACTCCAGAAAGCATGCCTCATCTTGCTGGGCCTGTGACCTGCCCCTGACCTGTGGCCCCCATTCCCATTGCTCTAGTTCTCACTTCAGGGACCTGAGCCTTAGGGTGGTTCCATTCCTGAGTCCGCTGCTGCAGCAGTTCTTCAGGATCTAATGCCTGATGATCTGAGGTGGAGCTGATGTAATAATAATAGAAATAAGAATGTGAAGTGAAAGAGTTAGTTGCTCAGTCGTTTTCATCTCTTTGTGAACTATGAACTGTAGCCCACCAGTCTCCTCTGTCCGTGGAAGTCTCCAAGCAAGAATGATGGGGTGTGTAGTGACTCCCTTCTCCAGGGGATCTTCCTGACCCAGTGATCAAACCCAGGTCTCCTGCATTGCAGGCAGGTTCTTTATCATCTGAGCCACCAGGAAAATATGCACAATAAATATAATGCCTTTGAATCACCCCCAAACCATCTCCCCATGCCACCTGGTCCATGGAAAAATTGTCTTCCACATAACCAGTCCCTGATGCCAAGAAGTTTGGGGACCACTCTGGCCTATAGAACTTGTTCCTTTCTCCACAGCTATTGACTTGCTGGAGCCATCCTATGCCTGCCCATTTTCTTTTCATCCTGTCTTTCCCCTTGGGAATGAAGTTCATTTCCAGGGCTTGCCCTTTGCTGATTGGCACATCTACGACCCCACCCCACCCCTCAGTCAGTCCCAACCAACTTGGATCCTCTGGTGCCCAGGTTCACCTCCAAACCCAGTATGTCCCCTCAGTCCTCATTCATTCTTTCACCTGTAGGTGTGGATTCCCCACTGAGTGTTCTTATTTAAGGACTCAGCCTCAGTCATCACTTTCCAAAAAGCCTTCTCCCATCAGGTCAACCTTGTCACTGCTGGGTGCCCTGCACACACACCTTCTGTGCCCCATCGCATGGTCTACAGGGGCCACACATGCCTGTCCTCCCTGGCTGAGGAGAGGCACAGAGACCAGGCATCATTCCCGATGAAAAGCAGGTTGTCAATAGACGCTTTTTAACAGAACTAAATTTATTCTTGCATTAGGCTGTTTCAGAGAAACAGAGGCTTCCCTGATGGCTCAGTGGGTAAAGATTCTGCCTGCAGTGTAGGAGACGTGAGTTCGATCCCTGGGTGGGAAAGATCCCCTGGAGGAAGAAGTAGCAACCCCCTCCAGTATTCTTGCCTGGACAATCCCAGGGACAGAGGAGCCTGGAGGGCTACCGTCCATAGAGTCTCAAAGAGTTGGACACGACTGAGTGACTGCACGCACACACATGATTGTGAGGGCTGGCAGTTCTGAAGGGCAGGCCGGGGACTCAGGAATAATTGATGTTGCAGAATTCCTTCTTCCTAAGAGGTCAGTCTTTTCTCTTAAAGTCTTCAGCTGATTGGATGAGGCCCACTCACATTATATTAGGTAATCTGCTTTGCTCAGAGCCTACTGATTTAAATGTTGATCTCGTCTACCAAATACCTTCACAGTGATATGTGGACTGGGGTTCTAACAAACACTGGGGTCAG
This sequence comes from Oreotragus oreotragus, assembly GCA_006410675.1. NCBI lineage: Eukaryota > Metazoa > Chordata > Mammalia > Artiodactyla > Bovidae > Oreotragus > Oreotragus oreotragus. The sequence continues at coordinate 228,611 of SJYX01022867.1, read as the reverse complement.
CTTTGTTAGCCCAACAAAGCTGACACGTAGAATTAACCACATTGGTGTGTCTTTTGCCCAAGACCTGATAGTTCCTAAGAGGTCAGTCTTTTCTCTTAAAGTCTTCAGCTGATTGGATGAGGCCCACTCACGTTATATTAGGTAATCTGCTTTGCTCAGAGCCTACTGATTTAAATGTTGATCTCATCTACCAAATACCTTCACAGTGATACGTGGACTGGGGTTTTAACAAACACTGGGGTCAGCTTTGTTAGCCCAACAAAGCTGACACATAGAATTAACCACATTGGTGTGTCTTTTGCCCAAGACCTGATAGTTGTTCAGTTGTCACCGAGTGGGACCCCATGGGGCCTTCCCAGGGCAGGCCCTTTCTCTGTATCCTTCCTCTGCTTCAGCTCTTCTTTGCAGTACCCAGATAACAATATCTGAAACACACTGACAGGTGTGAAACCCCCGACCAAATGTTAACCACTTGGTGACCATAAGCAAGTAGCAACCAGACCTCCTGGCACCTAACCCCTGTGACACCTCACCATCAGCCAATCAGAGAATTGTGCCTGAGCTCATCACATACCCTGCCTCCCCCTTCCTTCTTCTGCCCTTTAAAAATGTTTTGCTGAAACCCTTCTGGGAACTCAGGGGTTTTAGGGGGCATGAGCCACCCGTCTCCCTGCTTGGCTTTGCAGTAAACCTTTCTCCACTCCAAACGCTGACTTTTGGCCTCAACTTGCACTAACACAGTAAGTGAAGGAGTGGGGTAGGAGAGAGGAGGAGGGAAGGAGAGAGAAGGAAGGGAAGGGAATAGAGGGAAAGGGAGGGGAAAGGAGGTGAAGGGAAGGGAATGGAGGGAAAAGGAGGGGAATGGAGGGGAATGGTGGGGAATGGAGGGGGAGGAAGGGGAAGGGAGGGAAAGGGAGGGGAAGGNTGCTGCGATTCATGGGGTAGCAAAGAGTCGGACACGACTGAGCGACTGAACTGAACTAGGTATTAAGCCCCGGGTTTGATGACATCGCTTAGCATAAATGACTCCATTTTGGGCCTAAGGTTTTCCTTTTAACAGTAGGTAGGTGAAATTTTCCAGAAACAGCACATTTCTTTTTTTCAGATTTAGTTTCTCACCTTCCCAGGGCTGAGTTGAATGGACACCTCATTGCCTCCCTCTGGGATCAACCTGGCCTCCTTGGGTTTCCTAGGAAAATCAGGAGTCATTGCCCTGTTCCTGTAGTAGACTGGACCTTTGGAGAGGCAATATGATTGCAAAGCAGTGCCTTCATCAGCCCCCCAACACCCACCTTGAATTTCAAATTGTTGCCCATTTTTTAAACCAGTGTTTTCCCCCCATCTGCAGATCTTAACTAACCAGAGCCTCACTAACAACTTGCTGGCATCTCTGAGAAAGGGCTGAGTTATCTCCAGAAGGCACTCGCACCCCAGTGTATCTCCCCAAATATTCACACACAGCGTAAAGTGTTATTTTAACATTCTCCAAACACTCTCTCAGAATATAGTTTAAAACACATGGAATCACTTCTTTATGACACAGCAAAAAAACTCGAAGAACAATTTAGTTGTGACAGATTTCATTAGGAAAAAAAATTTTTGCTTCAGTTTTCGCTTTCTGTGACTAGCTATCTCTCTTAAATATTGTTTCAAATCTTCCACCTTTGGAAGCTACTTTACAAAGTACATGCCTCGTTTTTCTCCTTGATTAGACTGATTCTCAATTTGCTTCCTGTTTTCAGAAGGAAGGAAGGTGTCTACAAAACAGTCCAGTAATGTTCCTAGTGAAAGTCTGAAGCCCCAGAGCACACTTCATCAGCAGAAACCTTTTTTCCCCAGGATGGAAAATTTCAGAGGCAAGGAGAGGCGTTCTAATTCTCAAATCCCAGCCTTGAATACCCTGGGAGGGCTGGACATGGTGGGGCAGAGCTGTTGGGCTCTGAGGTAGGAGCTCCCTGTGGCTCAGGCAAAGTTCAAATTCAGATACCAGCAAGAAGGTCAGGTCTGGCCTCTAAGACACACACATTAACTGACACACACCCTTTCCCAGAAATTCCTGCATCCACACCAGGCAAATAGCAAAGCCGAAAAGCCACACATTCTCGGCGGGCTGAGACAGATGGTGGCACAAGAAATCCATCATAGAAAACCACACTTGCTCACCATGTATTTCGGATAGTTCACCCCTAACTTTAGGCATTTCATTTCTTCACACTTGAATACATGATCAAGTGGCTTAAGTCTGCGGCGAGTAACATGTCCTGTTTGCCCAAGACTGTCCCAGTTTTAAGACTGAAAGTCCTGGGTCCCTGTTACCCCTTCAAGTCCCAGGTAACAGGGACAATTGGTCACTCTACTTTAGTCCAGTGGGCATCAGACTGAAGCCAGATTTGAGGCCCTCAAAAGGCACACACCAGACTCATGACAGGCAAAAGCAATCAATACTGTCAGAAGGTGGGAGAATGCTGATTTGAAGAAAGGACTAACAACTGAAAAAGGGACTAGGGGTGTCCCAGGGTAGGTCTGGCCTCTAAGACACACACATTAACTGACACACACCCTTTCCCAGAAATTCCTGCATCCACACCGGGCAAATAGCAAAGCCGAAAAGCCACACATTCTCGGTGGGCTGAGACAGATGGTGGCACAAGAAATCCATCATAGAAAACCACACTTGCTCACCATGTATTTCTGATAGTTCACCCCTAACTCTAGGCATTTCATTTCTTCACACTTGAATACATGATCAAGTGGCTTAAGACTACGGCGAGTAACATGTCCTGTTTGCCCAGGACTGTCCCAGTTTTAAGACTGAAAGTCCTGGGTCCCTGTTACTCCTTCAGTCCCAGGTAATAGGGACAGTTGGTCACTCTACTTTAGTCCAGTGGGCATCTGACTGAGGCCAGATTTGAGGCCCTCAAAAGGCACACACCAGACTCATGACAGGCAAAAGCAATCAATACTGTTAGAAGGTGGGAGAATGCTGATTTGAAGAAAGGACTAACAACTGAAAAAGGGACTAGGGGTGTCCCAGGGTCTAGATGTGTATAAGAGACAGGCCCAGGACTGTCCCAGTTTTAAGACTGAAAGTCCTGGGTCCCTGTTACTCCTTCAGTCCCAGGTAATAGGGACAGTTGGTCACTCTACTTTAGTCCAGTGGGCATCTGACTGAGGCCAGATTTGAGGCCCTCAAAAGGCACACACCAGACTCATGACAGGCAAAAGCAATCAATACTGTTAGAAGGTGGGAGAATGCTGATTTGAAGAAAGGACTAACAACTGAAAAAGGGACTAGGGGTGTCCCAGGGGACTGACCAAATTTTAATTATTTGTCTGGTATGGGTGGCCTAGAGGTTCCTTTTGCAAAGATACTGTGAACTGCTCCATGTGACACATATATTTCTCTGTACAGATAACCCACTTCAATACAGAGAAAGTCATAGAGGAGACAGGTTTGCAGCACAGAGTCCTGAAGGATTTCCTATAAAGTTTTCATTATACTCCTACCCTGAGACAGTTATGAACTAAATTCTGTCCCCTCAAATTCATAGGTTGAAGCATTAACTCCCAATGTTACTGTATCGGGAGATAAGGTTTTAAAAGAGGGTTAGAGTTAAATGAGGTCATAAGGGTGAGACCCTAATTCGATCAGAACTGGTCCTTAGCTGAAGACTAACAGATACCAGGGCTCTCTCCATGCATTTGCACTGAGGAAAGGCCATGTGAGGGCACGGCTTGAAAGTAGCTGTCTCACCAATGCCAAAGCTGCACCTTAATCTAGGACTTCAGCCCCCAGAACCATGAGAAAGCAATGTCTGCAGTCTAACCCACCCAACCTGAGGTCCTTTGTCTTGGCAGCCAAGCAGACTATGAGGAGACCTATCTTAAATATACCATAAACGGTCTCCCTCCCTCCCGGTCCCCTCACTGAGGTCACCGTCACAGCCAGTCACCCCAGGCACCCCTTTAGAGAAACTCTGTGCAAGTGCAAAGGGTGACACACTGCACCTGCTGTTCTGTCCCAGCCACCAGAATTTCACTCTCCTTGGTGAAATAACTCCATATTATCAATAATGAGGGGAACAAATGCTCTTTAATCTTATTACTAGAGACAGAATATATTATTTAATGGATGAATCATCATTTATTAAGCCAGTCCAATCTTAATGGATTTTTTGTTTATTTCCAATATTCCCATTCCATGTTTCAGTGGAGAATTTTTTAAAAGAATATTTATTTGGGGTTTTTTTTTGTTTGTTTGCTTTTTTTGCTCCACCAGATCCCAGCTGCAGCATGTCGCATCCTTGATCCACCTTGTGGCATCCAGGATCGTTTTTAACCGCAGCTTTCAAACTCCCATTTTTGACACGTGGGACCTAGTTCCGTGACCAGGGATTGAACCCAGGCCCCTGCATTGGGACTGCAGAGTTTTAGCCACTGGGCCACCAGGAAAGTCCCTAAGAACTTTTATTTAAGTCAGTTTATATGCACACAAGTACAGAATCCCATGGACTGAGGAGCTTGGTGGGCTGCTGTCCACGGGGTCACAAAGAGTCGGACACGACTGAGTGACTTTACTTACTTACTTACTTACACCTGAGAAATCTCTAGGAGTAAACTTACTGGGCCCCTGGTTGGATGTGTTAGTAAGTTCAGTAGATGTCCCACAGGTGCCCTCCACGGACATTAGATGGCAGTGTGGTCTCATGTCCTCACCCCACAGTGTGCTGTGTCATACTAACTAATTTTACAACATAAGAGATGGAAAGTGACATCTCAAGACTGTGAACGAGCTCATCTTCTAGTTTTTCACTCATTTCAACAAGATAAAGCAAAGCCCAAAAGACTGGTCAAGGAACGAAAATTGCACATTCTTGCTGAGAAAGGATGGAGAGCGTCTGAGTGGCCTGCAGAGGTTCCAAGCGATTGTACAGAACCTTCACTTGTCAGCAGGATTTTGCAGCTCAAAGGCCACCTAGGTGTGACAATATAAATCAGGCAAAAATGTGTGTCCTCGGTAAACATCACATGGCATATGAAAATACGTGAGTTATTTTCTAACACCTTTTGATATTGATTGCTAACATAACTCCACAGTGATAAGAGAACAGACTGTATGATTTCAACACCTTTAGACCATGAATTTTTTGCATCTTATTTTTTTCCCCTGAATATGGTCTAGTGTTTCCTAGTTTATCGTCTATGGGACTGTGAATAGAATTTGTATACTGCTGCTGTGTGAAAATTGTATAAATCTTAATGATGTTGAATTGGTTCATGGTGCTTTTCAGGTCTACCATATCCTTCTACTTCTCTGTATATTCATTCTGTTAATTTTTGAGGGTCTGATATTGAAACTCCAACCAAAATTCTTAATTTATATACTTACAAAATAATTGTAATATATAGTGGAGCTATATGTAACTTTGTTCTTTGTATACTGCTGCTGTGTGAAAATTGTATAAATCTTAATGATGTTGAATTGGTTCATGGTGCTTTTCAGGTCTACCATATCCTTCTACTTCTCTGTATATTCATTCTGTTAATTTTTGAGGGTCTGATATTGAAACTCCAACCAAAATTCTTAATTTATATACTTACAAAATAATTGTAATATATAGTGGAGCTATATATAACTTTGTTCTGTGTTTTCCAAGTCTCCTGTAAATGTGTTATTATACTTTCATAATTTTAAAAAGAAAAAAGAAAGAGAAAAAAAAAAACAACAACAACAACTGTGTGTCCTCAGAGGTGAGGCAGCAGCCGCCAAGGCCCAGCTCTTGAGAAGGCAGTCCAGTGCTTCCTCATCCGCCACCCATCATAGAGACCCTCTGCCTCTCTGCTTTGGTCCAGCATGACTCCATCAAGAAGAGATTGGGCCCAAAGGGACCTGCCAGGCCACAAAGGCAGGAATGATATATTGCATTTTTACTTTATTCTTGCCTGAAGAATTTCATGGGAGAGGAGCCTGGTGGGATACAGTCCATGGGGTCACAGGGTCACACATGACTGAATGACTAACACTTTCACTTTCAAAGTCCTGTATAGAGTGCAGGCCGGTATAGACCACTGTAGACCAGTAAAGACCAATATAGACCCGTGCAGATCATAGAGACAATGCAGATTAGTAAAGTCCAGTATAGACTAGTGTCGACCAGGACAGGCTTCTGCAGCTTCTCAGTGGCTGTGACTCTTTCCACAGGCCATATAGACCAGGGCAGCTTGCTTAACCACTCAGTCTTCACAAACACCCAATTAGTGCCAGGTACCAGTCAATCCTAAAGGAAATCAACCCTGAATAGTCATTGGAAGGACTGATGTTGAAGCTGAAGTTTCAATACTGTGGCCACTTGCTGCAAAGAGCTGATTTGTTGGAAAAGACCTTGATGCTGGGGAAGATTGAAGGCAATAGGAGAAGGGGGCAAGAGAGGATGAGATGGTTAGAGAGCATCACCAACTCAGTGGTCATGAATTTGAGAAAACTCTGGGAGACAGTGGAGGACAGGGGAGCCTGGTGTGCTGCAGTCCATGGGGTCGCAAAGAGTTGGACGTGACTGAGAGATTGGACAACAACCAAGATGCAAGAGGAAACACAACAGAAGGACATCCCTGACATGGCAGAGCTTATCTGTAGTGGAAAAGCGAGAAACTAAACAAGATCCATGGGTGCAGTATCTAGTGGGACACGTGGTGACAGGTGCTGACGAGAAGCAGGAATCAAAGAGTGGAACCAGCATGTGCTGCAGCGGGGAGGGGGTGTGAGTTCAGGGCGGGTGTCCAGGGAAGGCCTGCTGAGCGAGGGGCACGGAGGAGCCGAGGGAAATGGCCAGTAGAAATCTGGGTGAAGAGCATGGGGCAGGGGAAATGGAAGATGCAAAATCCCTGAGCAGAGCGTTCTGCATGCTCAAGCAAGGGCTCAGACACCAGATGCTTAGACAGAGGGAGGGGAGGGAGTGTGTTAAGACTGGAAGCAGAGGGTCAGCAGAGGCCATGCCATGCAGGGCCCAGAGGCCACAGGAGGTACCAGATTCACTCTGAGTCAGATGAGAAGATGTGTATGCAGAACAGACTTCCATTTTTACATTCTTTTATGATGGTGTTTGGAGAAGGCCATGGCACCCCACTCCAGAACTCTTGCCTGGAAAATCTCATGGACAGAGGAGCCTGGTAGGCTGCGGTCCATGGAGTTGTGAAAAGTCGGACATGACTGAGTGACTTCCCTTTCACTTTTCACTTTCATGCATTGGAGAAGGAAATGGCAACCCACTCCAGTGTTCTTGCCTAGAGAATCCCAGGGACGGGGGAGCCTGGTGGGCTGCTGTCTATGGAGTCGCACAGAGTCGGACACGACTGAAGCGACTTAGCAGCAGCATGATGGTGCTGGCTGCTGTGTGGAGAACAGAAGCAGGTGCAGGGAGAAAGTTAAACTGTGATGCAATGGTCCAGGTGATACAGCAGTCCAGGTGGGAGGGCACGGTGCCAGGGACATAGACAGGAGCAGAGCACCAGGAGAGGTGGCACTCTGCATTTATTTTGAAGGCAGATCTGATGAGATTTGCTCATGGATTGGATGTGGGTAGTGCAAAAGGAGTCAAGGACAAGCTGAAGATCTTTGGCCTGAGAACTGGAAGTATGCTGTTTCTATTTGTGACCTGGGGAAGACTGTGGATGGAGCAGTCCTGGCAGGGAGGAGGGGGATTGCTTTTAGACGTGCTAAATTCAAGATATTAGAAGTCCAAGGAGCAATGTTGAAAGGACCATCAATTAGAGGAATCTAGAGCTGAAGGAAAAAGTAAGGGCTAGACATGTAAATTTGGGCCAGGCTAGCATATCTGTGGTATTTAAAGCTATAAAATCATGGCTCAGGTGTGGATAAAAAAGAGAATATAACCTGAATCCTGAGTTTGGGGAGCTAGTCTTTGAGGAGAGTGGGAAAGTGGTCCAAGAAGGACAACAAGAGGGAGAGAGCAACCAACTCTGTCCAGTGTCCTCAGTCAGATGGAAACAGAGAGTGCATGGTGGATTTAGAAGTGTGGGCATTTCTTGGGACTTCCCAGGTGGTCCAGTGGTTAAGATTCCATTCTTCCACTGCAGGGAGTGCAGGTTTGATCCCTGGTCAGGGAACTAAAATCCCACATGCTCCGTGGCATGGCCCCCAAAAAGTATGAGCATTTCCTAGTGACCTCAGTAAGAGCAGTTGTGGCAGATCGCACTGGACCCAGAAGAGAACAGAAGAGGATACAGAGTTGACTCTTACAAGGGTACTTGCTGTAAACTTTGGGCTTCCCTGATAGCTCAGTGGGTAAAGAATCTGCCTGCAATGTAGGAGACCGAAGTTCGATTCCTGGGTCAGAAAGATCCCCAGGAGAAGGGATAGGCTACCCACTCCAGTATTCTTGGGCTTCCCCTGTGTCTCAGCTGGTAAAGAATCTGCCTGTGATGCGGGAGACCTGGGTTCAATCCCTGGGTTGGGAAGAGCCCCTGGTGAAGGGAAAGGCTATCGACTCCAGTATTTTGGCCTAGAGAATTCCATGGACTGAACAGTCCATGGAATCGCAAAGAGTCAGACATGATGGAGGGACTTTCACTTCACTTAGAGTATAAAGCAAAGAAGAGATAAGAGCTGAGGTGGTAGCTGGGAAGGGAGGTGGAGTCAGGAAAGAGGTTCAGTTTTAGGAGGTGGGATGAGGTATTTCTGATTCTTTGGTCCTGCTAGTCTTTTACTTTGAAATCTATTTTGAAGACAGTAATGATGATGCCAGATAGATAATTAGACATTGTTGTTTAGTCACTAAGTTGTGTCCAGCTCTTTGCGACCCCATGGACTATAGCCCACCAGGCTCCTCTCTCCATGGGATTTTCCAGGCAAGAATACTGGAGTGGGTGGCCATTTCCTTCTCCAACCCAGGGATCGAATCCATATTTCCCGCATTGCAGGCGGATTCTTTACCACCAAGCCACCTGGGAAGCCCCTGTAGATAGACAGACAGACAGACAGACAGATAGATGAATTTATAACCTGATTCTTTCAGTCATATTATTCAAAAATACACAGTACATATCTAAGGTGTGGCCAGCACTATGATGACACCAGAAATCGAAGGAAAAGCTAAGGGGCCTCTGAAGGCACTGGTGGGGAATGTTCCTCACTAGGCTAATGAAAGAACTTGCAATATCTAGAACTAGGCTCAGACGGTAAAGAATCTGCCTGTAATACAGGAGACTGGGATTCGATCCCTGGGTTGGGAAGATCTTCTGAAAGGAATGGCAACCCACTCCAGCATTCTTGCATGGAGAATTCCATGGGCAGAGGAGCCTGGTGGGTTACAGTCCATGGGGTTGCAAAGAGTGGGACACAACTGAGTGACCAGCACCCAAAGGCTCCTCCACAAGAGGCTAACTCCAGACAGTTTTTGCTTACCTTAAGTAGAAATTGATTTCTCTCATGCATAAATAAACCTAGCCCAGAAGCTATAGCAGCACACATTCTAGAAAGCAAGGAGAAATGAATAAAGATGGCAAAGTGTGCAAGCTGCTGGATCTTAAAGTGAAACAGTCTTAACAGCAGAGAGACATAACCATGTGACCACAAATAGCTGCAAGGGATGCTGGGAAATGTAGTCTTCATTCTGAGCACCTAGGTGCTGTCTGAACTTGTACTACCACCAGGAGAACAAACTGAGTAATAATAAACATCTGACTTTATATCATACCTTTTAATTTACCAATGTTTAAAACACCCTACAAAGATAACATGATTTTAATTCTGATGGTGATTTAGACGATCTCAATTGATTCACTTCAACATTTTCAAAATGTTTCAGTGGTTATAATCCTCTACAGTGAAATCTAAGTAAGTTCCTATATTTCATCTACTTCTAACAAACATTCTCCAAGTTTAAAAATATTATTGATAAAATATAAAGAATATTGTAAACTAAATGTTCATACTAAATTTGCTAATTTTCATGATCTATATATAGCAGTTAAGAATGTTTAACACAATAATTAATGTACCACCATACTGTTGGCAGCAATTCATGATAATTCTAAATGGTAGGACTTTCTGAGATGTGTTTATTTTAGCCTTAATTCTGCTCCAAATTTCTACACCAGTAAGACACTTCCCTTTCAGTAGCTCCATCTGCTAATCGAAATTTTGTTTTAAGAAACCATGGTAACATGTGTTTTTCCATAACACAGAGTGGAGGAATTAATTTCAGGTTCTTTGGGCAAAATCAAGCCTTCTGTAAAACACAAAGGCAATCAAATTATTGGGAGAGCTGTTTCTTAAGAACTCCATTCAGATATTTCATGATTGGTGGACTACCCCAGAAGAGTAACAAGGCAGCCTACCCTTATAAAACGTTATCTTTTTTAACCTTGGGTAAAAGTGAGTTGAGCTAATCATACTCATAAAAAATTAGCATCAGTCTGTGCAAGAATCATCTCTTGTTTATTCTATCTTTCCTTTCAGAAGCCAGTACCTGCCCATTTCCTATTTCCTCCCTATCACTGGCACCCACTTGAGGTGCTGTGTATCAGGATTCCACAAGTTTGTCTCCTTATAGTATTATTTTGTGTGGTGCATATTTTAGGTCACAGAAATGCTTCTGTGCTTTCATAACCAAGCAGGATCCTATGGGTTTTTCCCAGTACAGCCCCCCAACCCTGTGTCCTCTGCTTGCCTCTAGTCTGTATAAAAACATTAGCCTCCCAGGCCTTCTCTAAGTTCCAAAGAGCAAATTTAATCAGAGGCATGAGAAAATGAAGAAACAAAGGAAAACAGTCAAACAAGACAAAATATTAATGGTTTAGCCATTAAACAAAGTTGAGGACCTTAAGTTCCTCCCCAAGAGCTGTGGGTAATATTCTGAGCCATGTACTTTGAGCTATTTTGCAGATACTGAAACCGCCACTAGGTGGAGAAGTTAACTCGATGCTGCCCACAAATGTATAGACCCCAGATCAGCAGGAACCAGAAGACTGATGATGTTGACTCCTGATTTCCTCACCACCATCAAACTGGAAGTATGTCTATGAGTTGATCATACACCTTCGCAGTCTCCCCCCCGACAACCTGTCTTTAGAAATCTTCCCTTGAAAGTTTTTCAGGGCTTTTAAGCACTAGCTACCTCAACTCCTTGCTTGGTGCCCTGTAATAAATGCTGCGCTTTTCTTCATAACCCAGTGTCAATAAATTGGCTTTACTGTAAACACAGTCAAGCAGACTCTAATTTGGTTCAGTAACACTTTCTCCCTCTGTTGAAGGTTTTCTCCCTTCAACACTATAGATAGAGCTAACCATGTATTTCTGAGTTTGCACCCACCCCATTTTAATTATCCATCCTTCCCAAGATCATGTTGGCTCCTCTACCCCCTGACACAGGCTTCACTAAAGAATCTGCCTGCAATGCAGGAGACCTGGTTTGATCCCTGGGTCCGGAAGATCCCTTGGAGAAGTGAATGGCTACCCACTCCAGCATTCTTGCCTAGAGAATTCCATAGACAGAGGAGCCTGGCGGACTACAATCCATGGGATCACAAAGAGTCAGATACAACTGATCAACTAATACTTTCATTCTGCCACACCCCATCACCAGGAGTAGTATGGTGTATAATTGCCTGCCTTCAGGGGGATTCCCAGGGACATACATCCTGAAGTGGGTTTCAGAGACAAAGCCAACCACATCCTTCATTTCAATGACGGTGGTTGTTTAGTGGCTAAGTTGTGTCCAACTATTGTGATCATTGCAATGAGGCGGCTGCTGCTGCTACTAAGTCACTTCAGTTGTGTCCGACTCTGTGTGACCCCATAGACAGCAGCCCACAGGCTCCTCCATCCCTGGGATTCTCCAGGCAAGAACACTGGAGTGGGTGATCATTGCAATAGTAACCATCACATCCCAGCAGGAAGCAAATGAAAAATAATCCAACAGGGTAATTGGAAGAGGGCTTAGTAAAGAGATTCTATGAAAATATGAAAAATATTCTCAAGGGTTAGTGTGGGTACAGCCTGACTATCCTGGCTCTGAGGTTCCAGTAAAGAGTCCTGTGGAGGGGGTCACCTTTACGAAGCATGGCCACCAGCAGAGGGATGAGGCAGCCTTATCCAACTGAGCTGTCTCCCACCCCTCAGAGCTCTCTACTGGGGAACCCACCAGAGCACAGATGGCAGGATTCCCTGATGCAACTGTCTTGTCCTCACACAAAGAGAATGGAGACCTCACCCAACAGCCAAAGTAAGGAAGTGGGACGGCCATGTTCCAAAGTGTAGTAAATATGATCATTACAAATTCAATTCACACACACACAAAAAAATGCTAAACACACACAATCAAGTGGGCTCCTGGGTGTCCACTGCCACTGAAAACAATTTTTCTAAGTTGTTGGGTTGCCACCTAACATTTATGATTCTGTGGCTAGTAGATATCACCCTGGAGATCTGATTCTGAAAATCATTTGTAAATGACATTGCTTGTCATCCAGGTTTGTTGGCGTGCCCGCCACAAAATTGTTTTCATGGTTTTGAAGCATTTCTTTGTTTTTGTGCATGTATTTAGTCTAAGAAACAATTAACCTGGAGGCTCTATGCCACAACACTGATGTCAGAATCTCTGGGCCTGAGGTCTAGCACTGGTGTGTGTAGGTGCACATTATGTATGTAAGTGTGTGTGTGAGTGTGTATGCCCGTGTATGTTCATTTTTAAATCTCAAAGGGAAAAATATGTAATTTCTGGAAGGGTTCAGTGGTACCTGGTTGCCATCAGAGAGAAGAATGAGGACAATGGAAGGGACACTGAGGCAGCCACAGTACTTGGTGCTCAGTACCCCTGTCTTTCCAGCCCTCCACACCGAATCAGCCACATATAGGAGAGCCAACTGCAGAGTGAAGACATGAGGAGATGTGGCCTGGCCACATGTGAATCTGTGGCCTGACGTCCCAGGCATTGCTCTGCTATCAAACTGTCTGCATCCCCTGTAGAGAAGCCTCTGGGACTCAGCCAGCAGGGAGTGGAGACGGTTTCAATTACAATTCATCAAGGTGTCCAATTAGGAAGGTGGCACAGAGCCAAACCTCGATGTGGAACCTACCCCCAGGAGCACTGGCCACCCGTGGAGATAACAGACTGGATGCCGAACAGAAATTCATTACTTTAAACACAGTTTTAACCAGATTTCTACAGTGAGATTATTCACTTGACCTTTGTGAACTCACTGCATTCTTGTGAACTCAGATTGCTTCTGAAACAAATATGCTTTTTAAACATCCTCAATCAGGATTTTTCTCTACAAGCTGGACTGGTCCAAGTTCACCAGAGTAACTTAGATTAGCATGGTGTTTACGGTTCTCTGAGCATTCTTGCGCGTGTTATTCTGAGCAGCTCAGAGAAACGATTGTAGACTCTGTGACCTGGGCCAGCCTTGGCCAGATGCCCTTGCAGACTCAATCTTTTTAATTCTCTTAATGTCACTAGCCACTGTTATCATCTTACAAATAAGGCACGGGAGAAAAGTGAATTCAGTGCTTTGGCCTGAGGTCCCATCTTCTGCCAGGGCAAGACTGGAGTCCAGAATGTCCCAGGACAAACCATGGGCTTTCCCACCCTCTGAAGATGCCCGCAATTTGATCCCCAGAGCCTGTGACTGCTACCCTACATGGCAAGTATGATTAAGGGCATGGACCTTGACATGAAAAGAATAGCTTGTCTAATTCAAGTAGGCTCCATCTAGCCCCAAGAGTTGTTAAAAGGGGAAAATATTTCCAGCTGAGAGAGAGGGATGCAAGGATGGAAGATGGGTAGGGAGATATGATGTGGGAAGTCTGCTTTGCTGACTTTGAAGATGGAGGAAGGAGGTCAGAGCCAAAGAAACTGGGTAGAAACCGGAAGAGGCAAGGAATTGGATTCTCCTGGAGAGCTCCCATCAAGGAAATCAGCCCTACCAACACCTGATTTTAGCTGAGGGACTCATGTCAGGACTGACCTGTGTGACCGTGAGATAAAGTTTGTGTTTGTTAAGTCTCTAAGCTCGTAGATACTTGTTAACAGCAGCCACAGGAAGCAAACACACTGCCCAGGGCCAGAATCTGCTATGGGGCTTTAACCATCTTAACCACAGAAGCCAATTGACCTTTATCATTGTTTATTTCCACCAACAGTCACTAAAAAGAGTTCTCATCCCCTGAACCAAGTAGTGGAGGCCAATGACTGAAAGCCTGTTGAGTAGCAGTTGGAGGAGAATGGGTCCTCAAGACCCAGATGACGAAATTCAATACACACCAACCTGAGTGATAGCAACTGATAGTGGCAGTTCTGAGTTGTCCCTACCCGCGTACTGTCTCAGCACCTGGAATGATTAAACTCACAGCAACCTTCAGGGATGAGTATGGTTATCATTCCCCCATCGTACAGATTCAGAAACTGAAGCTCAGAGGTGGTTAAATAACTTGCTGAGGGTCACTCAGCCAAGCAGGGCTGGAGCAGGGACTGGGTCCAGGGGAGTAAGCCCCTCTCCTGTTCTGAAGGTGGGCAGAAGGTTCCAGTGGATGGCCCTGGGAGCAACCACTGTGGATAAGCTGAGAAGTCAGGTACCCGGAGAGCTACTCTGTGCCCCAGGCTCTGTTTTGTTGTTGTTGTTGCAAACTTCTACACCTAGATAATCGGAGAAGGCAATGGCACCCCACTGCAGTACTCTTGCCTGGAGAATCCCATGGACGGAGGAGCCTGGTGGGCTGCAGTCCATGGGGTCGCTAAGAGTGGGACACGACTGAGCAACTTTACTTTCCCTTTTCACTTTCATGCATTGGAAAAGGAAATGGCAACCCACTCCAGTGTTCTTGCCTGGAGAATCCCGGGGACGGGGGAGCCTGGTGGGCTGCCGCCTATGGGGTCACACGACTGAAGTGACTTAGCAGCAGCACACCTAGATAATGGACTTCCCAGGTGGCACAGTGGTAAGGAATCTGCCTGCCAATGCAGGAGACACGGGTCCAGTCCCTGGGTGGGGAAGATCCCCTGGAGAAGGGAATGGCGACCCACTCCTGTACTCTTGCCTGGAGAACCCCATGGACGGAGGAGCCTGGCAAGCTAAGCAACAACAACTATGTAAGGGATGAGAGACTGAAACAAAGACCCAGGAGAAACAGTACTAACTGGAGGAGAAAGTGTACTGAATCAAGTCAGATTATACTAGATCAGTTTCATAGAATCACGAATGATGGGATCAAACTAATTTCCAACATGTGAAAGTTGACAGTGGGCCAACAAAACCCACAAGACTGTGGACTGACCAAGTCAAGAATGATGTCAACTAGAGCAGAAAGTTGAGAATAAAATAAGCCAGATTAGGCCTCGGAAGGGGGAAGATGTATTCATAAAAGACAAGGGACCAGCTACTCTGAAACAACTGTACTGATTGTGAGGGCAGGGTTGGGGGCGTAGGAGAATGCCAGAGGAAAGATGGCCTGGATACGGGGGGAAGACAGGGAGAGAGAAAAACTGTGATATTGAAATTCAGCCCCATGAAATAGGGAAGCCCAAGCAGCAATGTGGAGGCCCACATGGAGAGACAAGCTCCAGCTGAGCTACCAGCCAACAGCCAGCCACACATCCCTCACTCCCCCAGTGCTAACCAGCTGAATGCACCCAGCTGACATTGCCTGGAGCATAGATGCCCAAGTCCTGCCCAGTTGCTTATTTGGAAACAAAATAATTGCTTGGTATTTTTAAAGATAAAAATGAAACACTCCCTGGAACTTCAAGGGATTAATTCTAATGTACATTTCACAGAAGAGGAAACTAAGATTTGGAAAAATTAAATAACCCACCTAAGATTACATATAGTGTTATAACCAAAGTTCCCACCCAGGTTCTAATGCAAAGCCCTCATGTTGACTATACGATTCTCCACCATCCGACAGGTACCCATCCCTCCAAAACACACCATGCTCATAAGAGCACTACTTCTCCAGAGAGAGCAGTGTTCCCAGGGATTGCCTACTGGGCCATCCTGGAGATCCTCCAAGGATGCCTCAGACATATGTATGCGTGATGCATGGGGCAGACACAAGCACCCCAAACACCCCACCCACTTCCAAGTCTTCAGCCCTCTCTGCCCAAGGGATCCTCTCCAGCATAAACGGTCTCCTGCTCCTCCTTGCCGTTCACAGCCCCACGGATCACCCAGAGTCCTACTGAAATGCTCTCCCTGTCATGACTTCTCCAACCAAAGTTAATTTATCTCAAAATTAATGGTTCTGTGTACCCAATCATTTTTCCTATACTTTCATTAGAACCTATTTTATTCTGCCCTGCAATAGTTGTCTTCCTCACTTAGAAATGGTGTTTATGACCAATACAGTATACTACCACATATATATGGAATTTAGAAAGAGGGCAACGATAACCCTGTATGTGAGACAGCAAAAGAGACACAGATGTATACAACAGTCTTTTGGACTCTGTGGGAGAGGGAGAAGGTGGGATGATTTGGGAGAATGGCATTGAAACATGTATAATATCATATAAGAAACGAGTTGCCAGTCTAGATTTGATGCAGGATACAGAATGCTTGGGGCTGGTGCACTGGGATGACCCAGAGAGATGGGATGGGGAGGGAGGTGGGAGGGGGGTTCAGGATTGGGAACACAAGTACACCCGTGGCAGATTCATGTTGATGTATGGCAAAACCAATACAGTATTGTAAAGTAAAACAAAGTAAAATAAATTTTAAAATTAATTTAAAAAAAGAAATGGTGTTTATGTAACTTTTGATAATTAAAATATAATCTGGGACTTCCCTAGTGGTCTAGTGGTAAAGAATCCTCCTGCCAATGCAGGAGACACGGGTTCCATCCATATGTTCCAGGAAGATTCCATGTACTACAGAGCAACTAAACCCATGTGCCACAACTACTGAAACCCACACACCCTAGAGCTCGTGTTCTGCAACAAGGGAAGCTACCGCAACGAGAAGCCAGCATAACGCAGCTAGGGAGTAGCCCCCACTCACAGCAACTAGAGAGAGCCTACGAGCAGCAGCAAAGACCCAGAGCAGCCAAAAATAATAATTAATAAAATTTGAAAATATATGTATAATCTGGATTAATTTACCTGACAAGTCCTCTTTTTGAAAGAAATTCATAATTAGAATATGACAGTTTCTAGTAAATATTCTTGGCATGCTTATGAGTGGCATATTGTTAGGTATAGGTAGGTATTTGCATGCTGCAGTGAGTCTCTATGGGGTTGCCTTTCCAACCCTTACTCCTTAAATCTTCCCTTTTCTTCCGTTCTCATGATTATTAGGATAAAATCTCCCTGGGCACATGGACATTGCTTCATTCTTTGCTGTATCTCTATGCCTAGAACACCTGGCAGGTGCTTCAGAAATATATGTTGAATTAATGATTTTAGTAGTGAGTCCCTAGTAGTCAGTGACTAAACCTTCTGGCTACTAGTCAGTATGTGGTCCATTAAGGTATCATTATTTGGAACTGGAATAAGAAAAAAATGGTAGTCTTTGACTAAATCCATAATATATACCCTCAGGAGCCCTGTTTTCTGTCATGTGGACCTAAGATGCAGAGGAAGCTTGTCTTCAATGCAGACAAAAGTCACAGGAAAAGGAGTCTTCTCAACAAAAAGTACTGGGAAAGCCTAATACCAACATGGTCCAATATGGACTTCTACTTTAGCCCAGGTTGGGGAGGGGGAAATTTCCCTGTCTATCCTTCTTGAGTTCTTGTGGCTGGACATGAGACAAATTTACCAGCGGAAAAGAAACACATTTAACTCAGGCACATAGAGGTTTTATAGACATAGGACCTAATAAGCTCCCAAAGCAAGCAACTTTATACTTTCTAGATAAAGAAACATAAATGTGTGAAGAATTAATAGGACAAAGAAACTTAGGCATTGGGTGCTTAATTAGTGAAGAATCTAAACAGATTCAGCTTGGGCTAGTAAATTGAAGAAATAGCAAAGTTTGTTTATACAGGCTTCTTCTTAGCCAATTCTCTATTTCTGATGATAAGGGTGTCCTTTTACCTTTAGATGCAAGTATGCACCTTTCCCGGACAGCAAGGAGAACCAGTGTCCCTCTTATGCCTTAATAACTTTAACTCAAAATAGTCAATATGCACTGAGACATATTTTGGGGTGATCTGCCCTGGGCACCAACATCATATACAAAAATTAACTCAAAATGTCTCAAACACTTAAATGTAAGTGTTAAAACTATAAAAGTCTTAGAAGAAAAAATAGACTAAAAGCTTGATGACATTGGATATGACAGTATTTCTTGTATATGACACCAAAAGCACAGGTAGTAGAACAAAAATATATAAATTGCATTTCATCAAAATTAAAAATTTTTGTGCATCAAAGGACACAATAACAGAGTGAAAAGGCAATGATGGAATGAGAGAAAATGTTTGCAAATGATATATCTGATAAGGGATTAATATCCAGAATATATAGAGAAACCCCACAACAATAAAACTAACAATTCAATTGAAAAATGGGCAAAGGACTTGAATAGACATCTTCAAAGAAGAGATACAATAAGTATGTGAGAAAATGCTCAATATCAGTAACCACTATGGGAATGCAAATCAAAGCCACAGCAAGACACCACTTCACTACCATTACTTGATGGGTCGAAAATAGCAAAGTGTTGGCAAGAATGTGGAAAAATTATAAGCCTTGTGCACTGACAGTGGGAATGTAGACTGATGCAGCTTCTGTGGAAAACTGTAGGGTGAGTCTCCGTAAAACTAAATATAATCCAGAAATTCCACTTCTGGGTGTATACCCAAAAGAATTGAAAGCAGAGACTCAGACAGATATCTGAATACCCATGTTCATTCCAGCATTATTCACAATAGCCCAAAGGCAGAAGCAACCTATGTGTTCCCCAATGGAAGAATTGGATGAACAAAATATCGTCTATCTGAAATGGAGCAGGACACTGTGGTCCTTGAACCCTCATGTTCTCAGCCGGCCTTTTGTCTGTGGAAAACTTGAGTCAAAGAATAAGTGTAATCAGAAAAATGAGAGCATGGGAAAACAAAGGAAAACAGTCAAAGAAGACTGCATGATAATAGCGTAGTCTTTAAGCACAGTCAAGGACATTGAGTTCTTTCTCAAGGGCCAGAGATAACATTCTGAGCCATATCCTGTGAGCTGTCTTATAGACAGTAAAACACCAGGTGGAGAAGTTAAGCGCATGATGACCAGACAGTACCCGTGACAGAAGCTGCCACAGTTCTGAGAACTGGCCTCAAAGAAATGGAAAACACGGATCCTGGAACTGAAGATTAACTGTACCTAAAACAACCAAGATAATGCTGGTCAGGCCATTGATGGCCAATTTTCAGATGACTGTTAGAGATAACTGTGCTATTTCTGCATGGAGCCCCCTCCTTCTGTTTATAAAAGCTCTTGCCCCACTGGGTGCAGGGAGTCAGCCTTTGGACAGATGTCTGCCCTCCCCCTCCCCTTTAACTGTACCTAAAACAACCAAGATAATGCTGGTCAGGCCATTGATGGCCAATTTTCAGATGACTGTTAGAGATAACTGTGCTATTTCTGCATGGAGCCCCCTCCTTCTGTTTATAAAAGCTCTTGCCCCACTGGGTGCAGGGAGTCAGCCTTTGGACAGATGTCTGCCCTCCCCCTCCCCTGTGGCTGGCGCTGACATCTGAAATAAAGCAAACTTTCCCTTCCACCAACCTGGCCTGTTTAATGGCTTTTGGGTGGCAAGCAGCCAAACCCCAAAATCTCACCTTTTCATAACAGATTCATCCAATAGAATTTTATTCAGCCTGGAAGAGGAAGAAAATTTTGACACATGCTATAACATGAAGGAAATTTGAGGACATTATGCCAAGTGAAATAAGTCAATCACAAAAGGGTAAATATTGTATGATTCCACTTATATAGGGTACTTAGAGCAGTCAAATTCATAGAGATTGAAAAGAGAATGGTGATTACCAGCGGCTGGTCAAGAGGCAAATAGGGAGCTTGGTGGGTATAGAGTTTCTCTTTGGAATGACGAAAAAGTTCTGGAGATGAATGGTGGTTGGGGGTTGTACAGCAATGTGAATGTACTTAACGCCACAAAACAGCACATCAAAATGGTTAAAGTGGTATATTTCATGGCATGTGCAGTTAGCCACAACAATAACAAAGAATCACAGGAAACGTCAAAGAGAAGGCAAAGTTCTGAAGCATTCAAATCCTTCATTCCAACAGCATCTTGACCCATGGGTTCCATGAAAGACCCGTTTCTCTGACTGGCTCCTGTTGCTTGCAACCAAAATAATTTGGTTATTATTTGTAATCAAGACTCCCCTCCCCAAGATCGTAAGAATCTAGAGAATGTGATCCTAACTCATCACTGATATGAGTTGGTTACTGATGAGAAATAAATATATAATAAGAGGAGAGAAGTGTTGGCCCTTGTAAGTTGTCTTTCTGGTCAGCTTGGTCTGCCCCCCTGCCGCTATAACAGTGCTTTTGTGCATGGTGAGCTGGTTGAATCAAGGGTGTGAAATAAGAGACAATGGTGGCTCAGAGGTTAAAGCCCCTGCCTGCAGTGCGGGAGACCTGGGTTTGATCCCTGGATTGGGAAGATTCCCTGGAGAAGGAAATGGCAATCCACTCCAGTATTCTTGCTTGGAGAATCCCATGGACGGAGGAGCCTGGTGGGCAATAGTCCACGGGGTCGCAAAGAGTCGGAGACGACTGAGCGACTTCACTTCAAACTACCCAAATTAACCTAGCATAGAGAGGGGAAAAAAAGCCTCCTCTGAAACCTAGTTACTATAAAGTTGCAGTAAGTGAGAAACTGAGCCAAGGAAAACATATTAACCCATCTGCAAATTGGCACTGCCTGGACCCTGCTTGGTAACCACGGTAACCACTGATATGTGTGTAAAAATAAAGCAAAAAGGTATTAACTTTTAATGCCTGCATAACTAGTTTAATCAGTCTTTGCCTAAGCTCCAGACATTTTTATAAAAGAAAAGGAAGGACTGAATAATAGAATTTTCAAGAAGACATTATGAATTACAACAAAAAACTGGAAGCCATTGGATAATTAAAAGTTTTTTACCTTGAAACTAACCAATAGTGTAGACTCTGAAGTTTACAAAAATAACTTTTTGAGGAACTGACTCATATAGAACATCAGTGAGCATGAGGACACTCTCAATGAGAACACAAAACAGAAGTTATACATTAAGTTAATGCTTCATCCTTGAAATGGTTCAAGTCTAATTTATATTACAGAGTCTGAAGCAGTAAAAAAAGAAGAGCCTTTTTTTTGAAGTGCCTGATTGCCCAATGCCCTCCATCTCAAAAAGCAATTGCTTCAACATGCCTCAGGTAACTCTGAGTGCTAGTAGTATTCTAGTTACTCAACTGATGTTACGAGCATGAGTGTTGATTTTACGTTCTTTTAATTTTACACTTGCAGTAAAAATTGTCTTTTGCATTAAGATTTACTTCATAGTGAAATGTTTTAGTATTTATTTATTTGGCCATCTCAGATCTTAGTTGCAGCGCTCGGGATCTTTGTTGCATTATGCAGGATCTCTCACTGAGGTGCTCAGACTCCACTTGTGGCACACAGACTTAGTTGCTCTGAGGCAAGTGGGATTTTACTTCCCCGACCAGGAATTGAACCCATATCCTCTGTATTGCAAGGTGGACTCTTAACCACTGGACCACCAGGAAAGTCCCCACAATGATATTTTATTTGTAAGAAAAAGAATAGGTAGAGGAAGAAAACCCCTCCCCCACCTCAAAACATAAGGTCTCAGGCTAGTCTAGAGGAGAGAATACAAGTCGAAGCTGAGAGGGAAAAAAAATTCCATGAGACCCTGTGCTTCTCAGTTCCCCCCCTGGGTCTTGTTAGAACACTCGTTAATGGGCCCACTCCAGGGCTTCAGACCCAGCAAGTCTGGGTTGGCCTGAGAATCTGCATTTCTAACAGGGTCCTAGGTACTGCAGCAGCTACTACTGCTCAGGACCTCACCCTGGGAAGCTGTGCCCTGAACCACTGAGGCCAACCTGCCCTACCCTCTGTATTTGTCTGACTGTTTTATGAGGTCACACTGTGAGGTCCCATCAAATGCTGACTTCCACTTTCAAAAGCAGTATGCTGTTTTTCCGAACCATGAAAATAACTTTTTTCTTTTTGCTCCAATATTCTTCCCTTCATTTTCAGTTTAAGTTTCAAATGCACCTGATTTACAGGGTCAAAATCACTGGAAAATCAAAGAACTAAGCATACTGAAGGCATTGTATTTATTTGGCAATAACAAAAATATGTAATACATCAAAATTAAAGATATTTCATTTTTAAATTTCTTCTGTGGCTTTAGTTGCCTCTTGAACCACCAAAACAAAGTCTGAAATAAGCCTAATTAGGACAAGTTAAAACACTATTGTATTTCATTAGAGGTCCGTATTAAGTGCCCACCATACCGGTTTACACTAGTGCTTACTCCCAGGAAGTGAAACAGGAGGGCAGTGGTCAGGAAGCAACCTTTAAAAGAATGAAGTAGTGTTTGAGGATACAACATTAACTGTTTAGAACTAACTAGGTCCAAAATGATGATTGATTCTACTTCTAGTAAACCTTGAGCCTCATTATATGCTCATTATAACATTCAGTTCAGTTGAGTTCAGTCACTCAGTTGTGTCTGAATCTTTGCGACTGCAGCATGCCAGGCCTCCCTGTCCATCACCAACTCCCGGAGTTCACTCAAACTCATGTCCATTGAGTCAGTGATGCCATCCAACGAGTTTATCCTCTGTCATCCCCTTCTCCTTCCACCTTCAATCTTTTCCAGCATCAGGGTCTTTTCAAATGAGTCAGTTCTTCGCATCAGGTAGCCAAAGTACTGGAGTTTCAGCATCAGTCCTTCCAATGAATATTCAGGACTGATATCCTTTAGGATGGACTGGTTGGATCTCCTTGCAGTCCAAGGGACTCTCAAGAGTCTTCTCCAACACCACAGTTCAAAAGCATCAGTTTTTCGACACAGCTTTCTTTATAGCCCAACTCTCACCTCCATACATGACTACTGGAAAAACCATAGCTTTGACTAGATGGACCTTTGTTGGCAAAGTAATGTCTCTGCTTTTTAATATGCTGTCTAGGTTGGTCATAACTTTCCTTTGAAGGAGTAAGCGTCTTTTAATTTCATGGCTGCAGTCACATTTTGCAGTGATTTTGGAGCCCAAGAAAATAAAGTCTGTTACTGTTTCCACTGTTTCCCCATCTATTTCCCATGAAGTGATGGGACCAGATGCCTTGATCTTAGTTTTCTGAATATTGAGTTTTAAGCCAACTTTTTCACTCTCCTCTCTCACTTTCATCAAGAGGCTCTTTAGTTCCTCTTCACTTTCTGCCATAAGGGTGGCGTCATCTGCATATCTGAGGTTATTGATATTTCTCCCAGCAATCTTGATTCCAGCTTGTGTTTCTTCCAGTCCAGTGTTTCTCATGATGCATTCTGCATATAAGTTAAATAATGGATGGATTCTCCTGCTATCTTCTAAATAAAATAGAGCTGTAACACTGATTTGCCTAAGAGCTATAACAGTTTGTCCAAGAGAGCTGTGATGCGCCAAGGGCTTTAATGTCCGTCGCTCCAAATCTTTGTTGTGACAAGACAAAGAACCGAGGAACATACACTCGCGTAACATTTAGTAGTTTGTACCTCTTAATCCCTCACCCCCTCTTCCCACTGGTAATTAAGCAGTAGTTGTTTTCTATATAAGTGAGTCTATTTCTGTTTGCTATATTCCTTGGTTTGTTTTGTTTTTTAGATTCCACATAAAAGTGACAGCATACAGTCTTTATCTCTGTCATTCTGACTTACGCAAACAAATGGCATAAACATTTCATGTTTTGAAAGCATTTCTCTGACTTGTGTGGACAATGAATTGGAGGGACCTGATAATAACTCATCTGGAGAAGGCGATGGCACCCCACTTCAGTACTCTTGCCTGGAAAATCCCATGGGCGGGGGAGCCTGGTAGGCTGCCGTCCATGGGGTCACTAAGAGTTGGACATGACTGAGTGACTTCACTTTCCACTTTCATGCACGGGGGAAGGAAATAGCAATCCACTCCAGTGATCTTGCCTGGAGAATCCCAGGGACAGGGGAGCCTGGTGGGCTGCCGTCTATGGGGTCGCACAGAGTCAGACACGACTGAAGCGACTTAGCAGCAGTAGCAGCAGCAGCATAATAACTCATCTAGAGAGAGTGTGTGGAAACCATTGCAACCACTCAGGTGGGAGATAATGGTGGGATGGCTTAGACGAGACACGTTGTGGAAGTTGAGAAATGAGATGGACAAATTTAAGATGTACTGTAAATAAGTGTAACAAATATATCTTTAAAATTCATGCTGTTACTGTGCTATTGGACTAGGGCACAACCCTGGTTAAATTTCAACCTTTCTTCATGTTTTTCATTTGATTATTTGCTTCACTTCACTTAATAAAACTCATTATCAACATCAAATATTTCAATACGGTAGGCAGAAAATAGGAGAAACATTTTCATTTCCCTAAGTAGCATATGCAACTATTGCACATTTTTATTGGCTAAAGAATCTAAATGAGGCAAAACATGAACATGCAAGGCAAATGAAATTACAAAAAAAGAGACCACTTAATTCTTCATGATAATAATACTCATAAATATTTAGCTAGTGCTTACTCTCATTGTGTTGGGTATTGTGCTAGCCCTACGAGGTAGGACACTTTCTTATCCTTATTTTTCAAATGTGAAAAGTTGAGATCTGGGGCTACTGTATCTCATTAAAGACAGAAACAGTATTCATAGTTGAAACTTTCCTGCCTCCCCCCAGGGTTGTATAACTTGGATATCCAGAAAATGTTGTTTTTTTTTCTGATCTACATTGTGATAAGATTTGCAGGAAGAGCTAGTGCACTTACATTGAGCAGTACCACATTTATGATTCAATTAAAAATGCATTATGGGTTAATTTTGGAGTAACTAAGGCCTCTAAGAATTTCAAAAATTATGATGAATGAATTTTGCATGGAAATATCATTTTGGGAAAACAGCATCACTAAATAAAAGCAATTTCTGCTCTAATGTGCACACAGTCCATAAACTTTTTATGTAAATCTGAGGACAAAATTTGGTCCATAAATTTCTTAGAACAAAACGTGCAAATAAAACCCCATAACCATCTCATTTTTCTTCTCTTGTAAATCACAAATGGAGCTTTTTAAAATCCATTTGGACAAAAGCTACTGTACCTATTTAATCTGAACTCTTGGCAAAGAGTATTAAGTATACTCCTTGAATAAGAGCTAATTTTTCACTATTTACCATCCCATGTTGATCAGACATCTACTGTAAGAACAATGCATTCTAATACTGAGCCATGTCACACTGACCTTGGAAAGCAGTTTTTTGCTAATGAGTGACAGAAGACCAATGAACTGTCAAAAGCTTTTCTTGGTAAAGTCATAAAATGAGTTTTACAAGAAGTCAATTTCTCATGCCCCTTTTTACACAAACATTGAAGGCTACATCACGCTTATCCCACTCACATAGATCCAGGACAAGAGGATTCTAAATAGTCCTTGATTGGCCTGTAAACCTGGAACGTGCTCAAAATGATGCCAGCTGCCAGCTTTAGTGTTTCATACTGTCAAGACCAAGTGCATTGAATAAATTGGACAAGAAGGCAACCATTCTAGTTCGTGCTGATATCCTTATTTTGTGGATCTCCCTCAAAATCATTTACTTCACATTATATTGACAGGTAGCTGTGGATTCACAATAATCCTGCAGTTTCATCAGCTGTCAACTTGATGAAAAATAATCTTTTCAGTGTTAAAAGAGTCAGAACTCTAGCCTGCATAAGGAAATACATGTTCATACTACTCTACAAGTATTGTAAAAAATATTGGTCAACTGCATATTTACTGAACACTGTCATGTCCATATCAATACAAAATAATCATCACACTCTCACTTGTACAAGAATTAGTACTTGACATTTTAAGAAACTTATTGAACTATCCATTATCCAATTTAGAGTTTTTGTAAGAATTAGAATTTAACTTGTAAATATATAGTACGCTTTTGTGGTTTTCAGATAGCCAAGAAAGTACTGAAGGCGAAATTTTAATAATTTAAAACTTATTATCATATGTACTACAAAGTTAAAATTATTAAAGTGAGTGAATGATGATTTGGCCTGATCCAGCATTTTGAACATTTAAGAAATGCTTAAGTTTAAAATTTGATATTCAAAGGAAAGATAATTATATATGTTAATGTCAGAGAATTGCTTCTGTCTCTCTACAAAAATATTTTCTACTTTTTTGAAAGGTGATTTTCATGACCACTATAAATCCTCAATGCCAAATATGTAATAATAACAACTGAGAGTCACAACAAACTAATAGATTCATATAATTTTTCTCACTTAATCCTTTTTATGAGGTAGATATTATTATTCCCATTTTTCAAAGGAAGGAGGAAGTAGATAATCAAATAGCTCTAAACTGTTCAAAAGTTCTCAAATGATTAATAAATAAAGTTCAAAATCATTATTAAGAATATAAAGTGTTGCACAGTCAAGTTCCTACAGATGTTTCTGGCTTTATTTCTGCTACCCTTGTCTCTGAGCTCCCTACATCAACACTTTCTCTAACAAAATGAAAGAATATCTGAATTTAAATGAAATAACCCCTCATTCTAGAACCCCAGTGTCAAGTCTACATCATGATCTCCATGCCTGCATTCATAGTGATTCCATGGCCTGAAACATATTGGACCCAATATGTGTTGAAAATGGAATTTCCAATATTTCAAGATGCAGTTCAAAGGTCACTGCCTCTCAGAAGTATATCTGCTTCCTCTGTGAGGTGTCACCTTTTCCTCCATTTCCTTCTTTTCCTGTGTATTGTATAACACTTTGCTGCTGCTAAGTCGCTCCAGTCATATCCGACTCTGTGTGACCCCATAGACAGCAGCCCACCAGGCTCCGCTGTCCCTGGGATTCTCCAGGCAAGAACACTGGAATGGGTTGCCATTTCCTTCTCCAATGCATGAAAGAGAAAAGTGAGCATCAATTCTTCGGCGCTCAGCCTTCTTCATAGTCCAACTCTCACATCCATACATGACCACAGGAAAAACCATAGCCTTGACTAGACTGACCTTTGTTGACAAAGTGATGTCTCTGCTTTTAAATATGCTATCTAGGTTGGTCATAACTTTTCTTCCAAGGAGTATGCAATTATATTAAAACATCAAATTCTAGGTACAAGGTACAATATTGGCTCAAAAGGTGCTTGACAAAGAAAGAGGGGGCACCCAGCTTAAGTTTAAGAATGTCCTTTTTTGGGTAACCTATTAAGTTGTAGTGACAATATTTATTAGCATGTATGGAAAAAAGAAATTAGCCTTTAAGTAAAAGCAAAAATTAAAACTACAAACAAATGAAAACAACTACACAAAGCTACTTTTGGCAAAGTTTGCTTGTTCATGTTCCTAGATGAGGTATTGCCTTCCTGGAGCTTATTTTAAAGCTCAATTTTGTATTTTTTATAGATCTTTTTAAAGGTCGTTGCTTGGAACACGTTCTTTTATTGAATCCAAGATTCAATCCGTACAATGCTAGCAGGATTTTTATCCAAATGGTTTTGGACCCAAGACCCTAAGCTCATATTTTAGTTTCTCTTTAATCCCCTAGCATTTTCATAAATTTCAATGGGTTCCCCTTTGTGACTTAGTTCTTTTTTTATTGCCAAAATATCTTTTGGAATTGCCTTTTCTCTCATGAAAAAGGTTTTTTTTTTTGGTGTGTGTGTGTGTGTATATGTGTGTTTGTGTGTGTTTGCAAGATTAACTCCTGATACTGTCTGTATCTTTATTCTATGTAACACAAATATTCATTAATCAAGATGTCAAAGGATGCTATTTTACTAGCAAAGTAAGTGTTTTTCCACTGTGTCACTTCCAAAGTATGGTGGCTACATTGCTGAATGATCTGAGCCTTACATAGTGATATGATATTAATCACTATGAGAGGTGAAACATGCAAAGCATAAATTGAAGATAAGCCTGTTTGGGGGGCAATTTACTATTCAGAGTTTGTACGTACCTGAGAGTCATTTTTATTGCACACTGTGACAATAATCCATTCATAATATGGAACAAAAAAAAGGAACTCAGGTTCAGTGT
Organism: Oreotragus oreotragus; assembly: GCA_006410675.1. NCBI lineage: Eukaryota > Metazoa > Chordata > Mammalia > Artiodactyla > Bovidae > Oreotragus > Oreotragus oreotragus. The sequence goes on along the minus strand of SJYX01022867.1, from coordinate 200,356 downwards.
TTAGGACAGCAATTCACGACAAGCCATAGAATTAGCACCACATGCCAGGAACAATTTTAATGCAAGGTACAAGTTAGAATTGGGTTTCTCTGGAGGCTCAGATGGTAAAGAATCTGCCTGTAATGCAGGAGATCCAGGTTCAATCCCTGGGTCAGAAAGATCCCTAGAGAAGGGAATGGCTACTAAGAGCCAAGGGCAAAGGGGACCTGACAGGAGCTGTCATCATGAGTGGAGAGGAGAGATGTTATATCACATACGTATCTATCTATCTATCTATCCATCTATCTATCTATATCTATATATATATGTATATATGAAACTCCTTTAGAGGACTCTAAGTAGAGGAGTGGTGAAATCGTATTCAAGTTATAAGACATCAATTGAACAACAGAAAGACAAGAGAAGAAGCTGAGCAATCAGTGTGGAGAATAGGCAGTCATCTAGGAAAAATGACACTGTGGCCTTTTCATTAAGCTCAGGGCAAAACTTAGGCCCATAGGTTGGTTTCAATACTGGATCAGTGTATTAAAGTCTGTCAGAAATGTCATTTTCTAAAGAACTGTTATTGTAATGGGGCCAGTAATTATATGTATATATATAGCTTCATTTATTGAAATGACTGGGAACCTGAAAAAAGAAGAAAGAAATATTAAAATATCCAGAGAAAATACCTTACAAAATTTATCTGGGGGAAGTTTATGCTTTCATTATCTCTGGCCTTGCCCCCAGCACTTATTTATTTATGTGATGTTAAAATATATGGATTAAAAATTATATTATCAATTAAATGTTTTCTTAAATGAGACCAAGCATCTACCACTAAATAGTAAAGTAAATATGTAAACAGAAATACAAGACATTTCCATTAAATATATAGTGATATTCACTTAATGAAATCTGAGAGTTTAGTGTGAAATAAATAGACTGCTCAATCAATGTCTTTTTAATTTTTTTTAAGGAAGCTTCAGGATCATTAAGAGAATAGAATGATTTTATTTTAAGTAATATTAAATATAGTCAAAATATATCAAATCAAGTTTTTACTTTTCTAAACTATAGAATTTATGGTCTTTGTTTTATAAACTCTCATATCTTATTTATAGGTTATAAAATATTTTCAAAAGAACTAAGGTGAACACCCTCCTCGGGCTTATTTTTTCCCATTTTAAAGAAAATCATTTTGTGATATTTTTCATTCTTCCTTGTACTGACCTTGACTCGTCATTCCTGAGAATTAATGGAGCTCAGTCACCTGAACTTTTCTCAATTCACATCTCACTTTTCTCTATTTTGGGTTTCTTGACAAACACAGAAGTTATAAGATTTATTTGAAAGGGAAAAAATGATCTCACATATGGCATACATAACTACATGTTAAGAAACAAGGAAAGTCTAGAAAAGAATAAAATATATAATAGGTCACAGTGATCAGTGACAGTGAAGAATGACTGCAGGGATTTCTGGCCCATGCAGGTCATCACAGGGCTCCAGTGTCAAGGCTTTGATTCAGGAAGAGGTGGCCACTTTGTTACTTAGTATGCCAAAGGGCTTCCCAGATGACTCAGCAGTAAAGAATCTGCCTGCCAATGCAGGAGACTCTGGTTGGATCCCTAGGTCAGGAAGATCCCCTGGAGCAGGAAATGGCAACCCACTCCAGCATTTTTGCCTAGAAAATCCCATAGACAGAGGAACCTGCCGGGCTACAGTCCATGGAGTTTCAAAGAGTTGGACACAACTGAGTGACTCACAACAAGTGCACAAAAACTCTCCTAACCCTGAATCCCTCTCTCCTTAGCATCATGGAGTCAGAAACAGGCTTTATAGAACAAAACCACCTTCCACAGTTTTCCAGGTAGAAACATGAGACCCAAGGTGGTGAGCAGAGGGGTTGCTGGTGAGTTACTCTGGGAAGCGGAAATTAGCAATTAACCTGCAGGGCGTGTATCGGGGGAAGTGCTTTTCAAATCAACATACTGGAAGCGTGACAGAATAGGCAGAGAGGGAAGCTGAACTAGAATAAACTCACAACGAAGGTTGCAGCTCCAGGGTTCTGGGTCTGGGATGGTCTTGAAGAGTTGGGCAAAGGGACCTATGTACACATGTATTCACCAGTCACAGGATACAGGCCATCTTTATTAATGGGGCATGAAGGACATGCTATTAGAAGATGCACCTCTCTTCACTCAAAAGCAATCTTTGGAAGGGAGTGAGAGTTTTCTTTTAATTTGGTTGGGGTGGCATCTGAGTGCTATACTATCCATCCATCAGATCATATCACCTGGTTCCTGCCTCTATGCTCTCAGTCTGCTGGAACATCCTAGGAGCAGAACCTAGCCCAGATCCTGCCACATAATAAGCACTCAGTCAATGAAAGTGTCTTCTTGCCCCATTTGCCACCCCCATCTATTACTTTGGGTTAAGGCATATCTTGGAACTATGCTTTGCTTTAATTTTGACCATGAAAGTGGGTTTTTTGCTTAAACCTTGAATACCAAAGCCCTAAGTGATTCAGACATGATGGGAATAAGTAGAATAGTCCAAATTTGTGGGAGCTGTTCAGGGACCAGAAATGACATGGACTCCTCAAAAAAAAATGAGGTACAGCTATAAGGAAGAAAACTTCCTTGGATTTTATAAAGAACAGTTCTGATACATATAAGAGATATCCCAGCACCACAGGAAAATCTGGAAGCAGTTAGATCAGATTGTGCTCACATATTTAAGTGTAACCAGTGCCTGGTGCCGGGGCTTCCCTGTGGCTCAGCTGGTAAAGAACCTGCCTGTCAAAGCAGGAGATGCAAGAGACACAGGTTTGATCCCGGGGTTGGGAAGATCCCCAGGAGAAGGAAAGGGCCATCCATTTCAGTATTCTTGCCTGGAAAATTCCATGGATAGAGAAGTCTGGCAGTCTACAGCCCATGGGGTCACAAAGTATCAGACATGACTGAGTGCACACACGCATACATGCATGCACACACACACATACACACACACACAGTGCTTGGTGCCAGGTGTGAGAATGTGGACAAGTAAGGACAAGATTGCTGGAGTGGGCTTTCCAACCAGAGGGGCCAGAGAGTGAAGACCCTAGACTCAAACCAAGGCTTATAACTTCATCCTCAAAGAAAATTCATAAGGGAAAACACAATCAAAACTTCATAGTAATCAGTTAATAAGTCAAGGAATTAGTTTTAAAAATAAATTCAATTTAACCTTTTAAAATGCTTTAACTGCTGTGTATAGTTAGGTGAAAATATCCCCTGTACACACATAGAAAGCAGCTAGCAGAAATATCTGCTGCCACAGAGAACATTCCTCATTTTTGTTATCGTTCAGTCACTCAGTCGTGTCCGACTCTTTGTGACCCTGTGGACTGAAGCATGCCAGGCTTCCCTATCCTTCACCATCTCCTGGAGCTTGCTCAAACTCATGTCCATTAAGTTGATGATGCCATCCAACCATCGCATCCTCTGTTGTCCCTTTCTCCTCCTGCCTTCAATCCTTCCTAGCATCAGGGTCTTTTCCAATAAATCAGCTCTTCACATTCCTTTAGGATTGACTGGTTTGATCTCCCTGCTGTCCAAGGGACTCTCAAGAGTCTTATCCAGCACCACAATTTGAAGGCATCAATTCTTTGGTGCTCAGTCATTCCACATTAGCTGATCAATATTATTTCCAAGATGAGTAGCAGTGACCATCATTACATCACCAGGACTGATCAAAAAAGGCAAATCTCTCATGTTGGATGAGCTGTTGGCACAAGTTTAAAGCCCAGCATAAACACCCAGATGCCTTGCTCTGACATTCTTTTTGGAACTCACTATGGCATGTCTTCCTTCCAGCTCTCAGAGGGGAATTTTGATCAAGTACTTTCACTGATATACCAGCCACATTGTGAGGTGTATCTCAACCTCAAATTTGAAAGTGAAAAGAAAGTGTAAGTAGCTCAGTCATGTCTGACTTTTTATGACCCCATGGACAATAGCCTCTGTCTGTGGAATTCTCCAGTCAAGAATATTGGATTGGATAGCCCTTCCCTTCTCCAGGGGATCTTCTTGACCCAGGTCTCCCTCATTCCAGGCAGATTCTTTACTGTCTGAGCCCAGGACAGGACAAATCTGAAGATTCTATATAGCTTCTTATGATATGAAACCAAATATATTAATCTATTATGAAAATGGACCAAAAGATTTTGGCTGCCTGCAACAGTGATGCAGCAATTCATCCTTCTTATTATCTCACACAGTTAATAATCTAGAGAAGGTAAGCAGTTCCAGGAGTTGTAAAATGAATGAATAGTATCAATATCCTAGATTGGCATCTTAGTCATTCACGTGATCTTCTTTACCTCCTGATCACAAAAAACAGCTTCTAGAGTTCCAGGTATTGCATCCACATATTATGATATAAAATAAAGAGGAAAAACATGGGCAAAATGAGGCTTTATTTTGCCAAAGAGAAAGAAGATTTTTCTTACATGTCATTGGCCAGAACTGGATGATATGTTCATGCCTTCCTGGAGGCCTGGCTGGAAACTGTCTTTCAGTAGGGAAGACAGCTTTAAGCTTGACACAGTAGGATGTTGCCATTTTGACACACATCAGGATTCTTTTAACAAGGAAATGGGTGGGGTGGGAAGGAGTGAGTCTAGGTTAGGCAGTTAACCATATCTGCCATATAACATGAGGGAATCTTAAAATGTAGTAGAAGAGAACAGTGAGATCAGGGGAATTCAGTTTTCCCTACTTTTGTGTACATCTAGAAATTTCCACATGTAGAGTCTAAATATTATTTTTCATCATTAGTAGTAGTAAACTTTAGAAAGTCTGATTTAACATATCCATCACTTCATGGGAAATAGATGGGGAAACAGTGGAAACAGTGTCAGACTTTATTTTTCTGGGCTCCAAAATCACTGCAGATGGTGATTGCAGCCATGAAATTAAAAGATGCTTACTCCTTGGAAGAAAAGCTATGAGCAACCTAGATAGTATATTCAAAAGCAGAGACATTACTTTGCTGACTAAGGTCTGTCTAGTCAAGGCTATGGTTTTTCCTGTGGTCATGTAAGAATGTGAGAGTTGGACTGTGAAGAAAGCTGAGCACCAAAGAATTGATGCTTTTGAACTGTGGTGTTGGAGAAGACTCTTGAGAGTCCCTTGGACTGCAAGGAGATCCAACCAGTCCATTCTGAAGGAGATCAGCCCTGGGATTTCTTTGGAAGGAATGATGCTGAAGCTGAAACTGCAGTACTTTGGCCACCTCATGCGAAGAGTTGACTCATTGGAAAAGACTCTGATGCTGGGAGGGATTGGGGGCAGGAGGAGAAGGGGTCGACCGAGGATGAAATGGCTGGATGGCATCACTGACCCGATGGACATGAGTTTGAGTGAACTCCGGCGTGCTGCGATTCATGGGGTCGCAGTCGGACACGACTAAGTGACTGAACTGAACTGAAAATCAAGATAAAGTTTTACTTTAAATAAAATAAAATAGTGTATGAGAGCAAAGAAAGAAGGAAATAAATTCAAAAGGGTTCCTTCCCCCTTTTCTACATTTCTCACTTATTTCTCTCTTCATTCCAGGTCTTCTAGCTCATGCCGCTTCAGCTGGGACTGGCAGCTTGGTAGAAATCATAGATGCTTTCTCAACTTGCTCCACTTAGGGAAGTGTTCATAGAGAAACAAAGGGTTAAATAATATTTCCAGAAGAGAATGTGAATGGTTCCATTAAAGATATGGACAAGGAAAATGATCAGGGCTAGAGACCTGCATGCCACTGTGGCTCCAACCTGGCTGGTTGTACTGACATCATACGTAAGTCAGGCAGAATATTCATGAGAAAGCCTAAGATGCCCATGGGAGGTACAGTCACAGGAAACACTGGGTATCTGCCCATCCAGGGCTATCTCCCATAAGTATTCATCACACAAGTGTCCTTAATCAGAAACTCAATTAAAGGAGAAGGGGAAAGAGAGGGCACTAAGCCAACACAAACTTGATTGAGAGACAATGACTGGCCTCAGATAAAGGTTATCACTATGTGATAGTTAAGTTTTTTTCTGTACCAGACCTCAAGAACATGGGTTAGCAGGATGAATGAGAAGAGCTAAGTAACCATCCAAGGAAGCTTCTGAATCACAGAGATGCACTAAATCTGGGAGCAAAAGGAGAGGAACTTCCATGTGTTAAATATCTATTGTATGTGTGTGTGTGTTTGTATAAGGTGAGTGTAAAGGTTATATTTTATATTTTGATTTCTGTATATTATATAAATGCATATTATGCAATATAATACATCTATATGACACACAAAATATTTACTTTTCCTTATAGCTGTGCTAGACAAAGATATTTTTTCTTAGTGGGACGTTAAGGAAACGATCAGAGAATTCACTTGTTCAAGGTTTATCACCAGGCATCATGTCAAGAATTATGACATGAACTGCACTTGTCATTAGGAGTGAATAAAGAGCTAATTCTCAGGGATAAACACAGAACTGAAACTCTGAGGGGAAATGTATGGTCAGTCATGGCTTTTCACAGTTGCTCAAAGGGAACCTCTGCCCTTCACTAGAGCCATAAGGGAGGAATTTGACAGAGCATACTAGAGATGGCGGATGGTGACTGCAGCCATGAAATCAGAAGACAATTGCTTCTTGACAGGAAAGCAATGATAAACCTAGACAGTGTGTTGAAAAGCATAGGCATTACTCTGCTGTCAAAGTCCATATATTAAAGGCTACAGTCTTCCCGATGGTCACATATGGTTGTGTGAGCTGGACCATAAAGAAGGTAGAACACAAAGAACGGATGCCTTCTAACTGTGGTCCTGAGGAAAACTTCTGAAAGTCCCTTGGACAGCAAGGAGATCAAACTAGTCAATCTTAAGGGAGATCAATCCTGAATATTCACTGGAAGGACTGCTGCTGAAGCTGAAGCTCTAGTATTTTGGTCACCAGATGCGAACAGACAACTCATTGGAAAAGTCCTGATGCTGGGAAAGATAGAGGGCAGAAGGAGAAGAGGGCATCAGAGGATGAGATGGCTGGATGGCATCNAGCTGTCTCTTATACACATCTAGATGTGTATAAGAGACAGGTTTATTGTGATCCACACAGTCAAAGGCTTTGGCATAGTCAATAAAGCAGAAATAGATGTTTTTCTGGAACTCTCTTGCTTTTTCCATGATCCAGCGGATGTTGGCAATTTGATCTCTGGTTCCTCTGCCTGTTCTAAAACCAGCTTGAACATCAGGGAGTTCACAGTTCACATATTGCTGAAGCCTGGCTTGGAGAATTTTGAGCATTACTTTACTAGCGTGTGAGATGAGTGCAATTGTGCGGTAGTTTGAGCATTCTTTGGCACTGCCTTTCTTTGGAATTGGAATGAAAACTGACCTTTTCCAGTCCTGTGGCCACTGCTGAGTTTTCCAAATTTGCTGGCACAGTAATCCATGTCTATGCCCCAACCAGTAATGCTGAAGATGAGTTTGACTGGTTCTATGAAGACCTACAAGACCCTCTAGAACTAAGCACCACGCGCCCCCCCCTCCCCCGCCAAAAGTGTCCTTTTCATCACAGCAGACTGGAATACAAAAGTAAGAAGTCAAGAGATACCTGGAGTAACAGGCAAGTTTGGCCTTGGAGTACAAAATGAAGCAGGGCAAAGGCTAACAGAGTTTTGCCAAGAGAATGCACTGGTCATAGTGCATTCATAGTGCAATTCATAGTGCATTTTCCAACAACACGAGAAACCTCTATACATGGACATCACCAGATGGTCAATACCAAAATCAAATTAATTATACTCTTTGCAGCCAAAGATGGAGAAGCTCTATACAGTCAGCAAAAACAAGACTGGGACGTGACTGTGGCTCAGATCATGAACTCTTTATTGCCAAATTCAGACTTAAATAGAAGAAAGTAGGGAAAACCACTAGGCCTGTCTCTTATACACATCTAGAGGTGTATAAGAGACAGTCCTTGGGTTGAGAAGTGGTCAGACAGGAGATGGTAAGAGTGAATATTGACATTTTGGGAATCAGTGAACTAAAATGGACTAGAATGGGCAAATATAATTCAGATGACCACTATATNAGGCCATTCAGGTATGTCCTAAATCAAAGTGACAAATAGAATCAGGGATTACATTGGATAGAGTTCCCGAAGAACTATGGATGGAGGTTTCTGACATTGTACAGGAGGCAGTGATCAAGACTGGCCCCAAGGAAAAGAAATGCAAAAAGGCAGAATTGTTATCTGAGGAGGCCTTACAAATAGCTGAGAAAAGAGGAGAAGCTAAAGGCAAAGGAGAAGAGGAAAGATATACCCATTTGAATGCAGAATGCCAAAGAAAGCCTTTGACCATATGGATCACAACAAACTGTGGAAAATTCTTCAAGAGATGGGAATACCAGACCACCTTACCTGCCTCCTGAGAAATCTGCAAGAAGCAACAGTTAGAACTGGACATGGAGCAATGGACTGGTTCCAAACTGGGAAAGAAGTATGTCAAGGCTGTATATTGTCACCCTGCTTATTTAGCTTATATGCTAAATAGTATATCATGTGAAATGCCAGGCTGGATGAAGCACAAGCTGGAATCAAGATTGCCA
>SJYX01022867.1:142561-190745 GCA_006410675.1 Oreotragus oreotragus | reverse complement strand
ATAGATGTTTTTCTGGAACTCTCTTGCTTTTTCCATGAAAGAGTTGGGCACGACTTAGTAACTGAACTGAATGGTCTAGTGGTTTTCCCAACTGTATTCAATTTAAGTCTGAATTTGTCAATAAGGGGTTCATGATCTGAGCCACAGTCAGCTCCCAGTCTTGTTTTTGCTGACTGTATAAAGCTTCTCCATTTTGCCTGCAAACAATATAATCAATCTGATTTTGTTGCTGTCTCTCTGGTGATGTCCATGTATAGAGTCTTTGCTTGTGTTGTTGAAGGCGGGTGTTTGCTATGACCAGTGCATTCTCTTGGCAAAACTCTGTTAGCTTTTGCCCTGCTTCATTCTGTACTCCGAGGCCAAATTTGCCTGTTCCTCCAGGCGTTTCTTGACTTCCTACTTTTGCATTCCAGTCCCCTACAATGAAAAGGACAATTTTTTGGAGGGTGTTAGTTCAAAAAATTCGTGTAGGTCTTTATAGAACCATTCAACTGCAGCTTCTTCAGTGTTACTGGTGGGGGCATAGACTTGGATTTCCATGATATTGAATCATTTCCCTTGAAAGCAAACAGAGACCATTCTGTCGTTTTTGAGACTGCATCCAAGTAGTGCATTTTGGACTCTTGTTGACTATGATGGCTACTCTATTTCCTCTAAGGGATTCTTGCTCACAGTAGTAAATATAATGGTCATCTGAGCTAAATTCACCCATTCCAGTCCATTTTAGTTCGCTGATTCCTAGAATGTTGACGTTCACTCTTGCCATCTCCTGTTTGACCACTTCCAATTTGCCTTGATTCATGGGCCTAACATTCAAGGTTCCTATGCAATATTGCTCTTTACAGCATCGGACCTTGCTTCTATCACCAGTCACATCCACAGCTGGGTGTTGTTTTTGCTTTGGCTCCGTTTCTTCATTCTTTCCGGAGTTATTTCTTCTCTGTTCTCCAGTAGCATATTGGGCACCTACTGACCTGGGGAGTTCCTCTTTCAGTATCCTATATTTTTGCCTTTTCATACTGTTCATGGGGTTCTCAAGGCAAGAATACCGAAGTGGTTTGCCATTCCCTTCTCCAGTGGACCACATTTTGTCAGAACGCTCCACCATGACCCGTCCATCTTGGGTGACCCCACACGACATGGCTTAGTTTCAGTGAGTTAGACAAGGCTGTGGTCCATGTGATTAGACTGGTTAGTTTTGTGCTTGTAGTTTCAGTTTGTCTGCCCTCTGATGCCCTCTCTCAGTGCCTACCATTTTACTGGGGCTTCTCTTACCTTGGACGTGGGTATCTCTGCACAGTTGCTTTAGCAAAGTGCAGCCACTGCTGCTTACCTTGGACGTGGGGTATCTCCTCTCGGCCACTCGTGGCCCCAGGGCCACACATTATGTGCTTAGGATGAAAATCTAATAATAGAAGAGGTAGTTGGAAAGATGAACAAAAATAATATTGAATGAAATCAGAAACCTTTGCATATCTTAGATGGCACATTGATGTCCATATTTTGTTATTGACTATTGGGTATCTCACTGAAACTCAAAATGGAGGTAGAAGTAATAAGGTTCAAAACATGGGCTCTAAGCTCAGCTTGTTGTTGTTCAGTTGCCAAGTCATGTTTTACTCTTTGTGACCCCATGGACTGAAGCATACTAGGCCTCCTCATCGCCCACCATCTCATGGAGCTTTCCCAAGTTAATGTTCATTGCATCCGTGATACTATCCAATCATCTCCTCTGTTGCCTTCAAACTTTCCCAGATATCTGGATTCAAATCTTAACACTTTCATTTTCCAGTTAGCTTTGTCAAATTACTTAACCATTCTGTGCCTCAATTTTCTTATCTGTAAAATGAGGAAAACATAGCTGAAGCCATATAATTGCTTTGAGAAGTATGTAAAATTAATCTACACAGTATACTGAGGGGTGCTGCCTGATCCTGAACTGATCTATACCTGTAAACCAGTATTAAGTCTAGAAGATACATATTTTTTGAATTGGTAGAATGAGACTTTTCTATCATTTACCTCTAATTTATTCTCTCAAGGGAACACAACTGTGCAACAGGCATGTTAATATACACGCCTGCAGAACACAACAAATTGTCCTACCATAAACTTATCTAGATTTTTCTATGTGAGAGACTGTAGAATTTAACTTGAGCTGGACATGATGATTATATTTACTGAGACAAACTCATCTCAGAGAGTGTTGCTTAGAGTTGCCTGGAACTGCTTACTGTATCAGTTTTATTCCAGTTCAGTTAAAGAAGGCAGGATGAATTCTCATATTAAAAGACCAAATGGAGTGTCTATTGGAGCTTTTGTACTGACTGATTGATATCTTTATTTCCTCTGGGGATTTTCTTTAAAGAAGGGAAAAAAAAATCATCTTATCCTCCACCCACACTGCATAGTGGAAGTGTTTGTGTACTTCTAGCACAAAGATGGCATGGTTGATGAGAATGTAAGGAGGTTACCCTTCCAGCACTGAATTTAGTCTAAGGTATATGTGCAGAAATTTCCTCAAGAAGTGCCTTCTAATTTTTCTTAAAGACTAAGAAAAATGTTCTTTTTCATCACCACAGAGAAAATGTCTGAACGCAGGCCCTTAGGACAAGTGAACATGCATAAATTCAGGTGTGCATTTCCTCAACTCTTCATGGTCCCCAAGAAGTGTTTTTTTTTGTTTTTTATTTTTATATTTTTTGCAGTGCTATCGGGGATGCTACTGGATTATTAAGACCTAAAATAGATTGGGACAGGTGCAAATTTCTTAGAAGGAAAGGATAGACTGATTGAATAGGTGGTTAACGTATTTGCTTTTATAAAGGCTAAGATTGTACAACTGGGTGAAGATAGGGCTGCGAAGTCCAGTGAAGGGGTGTGACCAAGTCCATTATTGGCCATCTCAAATTGTAGGAAATAGTTTGGATATAAGCTAAGTTTAAGGAGAATGAGATGTTTGGGATCACAAAATGGAAATTGATATTTATACACAAAGATAAATTTGGGGTGCACACTTAAAAGAGTACTCAGGACATATTTAATTAACTTTTTTTGGTCTTTCCTCTTTATAAAGAGAAGCTTTAAACTTTGTGTTTATTTTTAAAAACTACTTTAGCCCTGCCTCACAAATTTCCATTTATAATATTTCCATTTATGTTTATGTCTAAATCGTTTCAAGTTTTCATTATGATTAATTTGCTGAGTGTCACTACTTGGAAAAATCCTAAAATATTAAAAAATATACCTCTCTTTAAGGCCTGTTGTTATTTTTGTTTCTATTTACTATGTCAGTGGTGATGATTTTCCCTTCACTTCTTTTTTTGTCAGAGATCATGGTCTGCATGATATGAATCCAATTCCATCAGTGTGAAGGTAGGCCCGTGTTATACATTTTTAAAGGAGAATATTTTATTTCATTTTTCCCACCAGAGTCCTGCTAAGTCAGAAAAGTTTCTTATCATATTTCCTTTCTAGATGGTGAACTTTCCCTAGTGCATCTCTGAAGTTGAAATCCTTTGATTGTCCCAACTCTCTTCAGGTGATTAATTTCAACTCTGCATGTTTGGGTCCTGAAGTCTTTATTTTCTGGCTGTGCTTTTAGCAATCAAGATCCTAGGTGATTTGGAACAAGAAATAACCTAGCACTATGGCAGCTTTCATGCAACTTCCCAATTTGGAGTCCTAAAACCTTTTCATCTACCAACAAAAATGTTGGGACTATTTACTCTCTTCTATTTATTTGAAAAGCTTGTTTATTTTTATTTTAATATGTATTTTTATTTTAATAAGTTTTTTTCAGATATTCTGTAGCAACAAAGATTTTAATATCTACTCTGAAATAAAATAATAGAAGAAAAGATGATATTAAAGAATTTCTGTTTAAATTTGCCCACTGAAAACCAAGTCTCATGTTAGTACACGAGTGCAAGATGGTCACAGGATACACTCTGAAGTCTGAATATAGGTTAAAGCTATGGCAAAAGCTGTAGTTCTAAAGTCAGTGAAGTCCAGATAAATTTTAAAGAGTCACCACCCATCAGACTATATTACTGAACAGAGCTTTCTACTTAATCTTACCATAAGATTCATTCTTAGGTATGATAATAATTCTATCGTTATCTACAAGAAGCTAAAATTTTTATAGATTACATTTTAGGGATTCAATTTTGCTTTCCAAGGAAAATATATTGCATAGGTCCATTGTCTAGTCCACTCTGTAGTATGTTATGTATCATTTATACGTCATACATTTTTGCATATATTTGTTTATGATGATTTGAGTCAGTAAGTTTTGATGAAAAATTAAATTATTCAAATTCAGAAAGGTTTGCTTTAACTGTTATTAATATTAATGCAGATGACCTATTACTTCCAAAGCAGCAGTGTTTGTATATGCTTGTCTTTGGCTGAAGATGCGGAATTTTCTGGAGAAGATGGGGCCTTTTTGCGAGAGGGCTTAAGAAGTATGTACCTCTTGTACTGTCATGACCTACTTCTTAGCTTGGCCACAAAAAGGGGTTGCTGAGGGGTAAGAGATAAGTGGACGATTTTTAATGGGCCACGGACTGAAAGGAACAGAGAGCATGCAATAAAGGTGCTCACGGGTGGTTCATGGGTGGGTTGCTCATCTGGCAACTGATAGCAGCACAGTTGTGTCTTCAGTGCCTGGTTATGCATCGATTCATCCAGCACACTGTATAGACTCTTCCTTGGGATGGTACTGCAGCTCTTGGACAAGGCAGAAGGATCTGTTTCTTTATTAACTCTCATGATGATTTGGATATTCAAAGTAGCAGGAAATCACTTCTGTCCCTGTGGGACCTTGCTGGTACCAAAGGTCCCAGCCTTGCTTCTCCCCATGATTCCAACACAGTAGGTTCACAGCACTGTGTTTTGGCACACTTAAAGTGACTGGCAGGGCCTGGAATCCTGAACTCATCACTAGCCAAGAGCCTCGGAGGCCGAAATTAACTCCCTCTATTCGGTTCTGCCATAGTTCTCTGGTTATACTTCTGTGACATCATGTATTACAGCTGGTCTTATTTACAGTCACTGTGACCCTCTTGTTTTCCTTCTGCATTGGCTGACTTATAGACAGAAGGATCCAAGTCTTGTTAAAAAATTCATCCCCCACAAGAACTCAAAAACTACTTTGTGACCTGAATTGAATTTTAATTAATTGCTGCCATTTTCCCCAGTTATCCTCACCCCATATCCTGATTGAGAATGTATCTTGTCAAGTGCGAAATAATATAGTTGCAGGCTCTTTTTTGGAAATTACATTACTCTACTTTCTGCTGCTTCTGCAAGCTTTGTGGAGTGGCACTGTATTTTCTTAGTCTATGTTGACAGCATACAATATAATGGTTCATTTAGGATGGGTTTTTATGGGGCCTGTCAAGTTTTCGCTGTGTTTTGCATAGTAAACCTAATATGAAATGACAAAAGACATCATAGAAGATACTTCACAACCATTAAGGTAGAAGCAGTGAATGTGTAGATTACTATGCATTGCAAATAGTGGAGTAGCTAAGGCAATAAATAAAGTATAATTGAAATCTAGGGGACTTTGAATATTAGTGGTGTAACAACTCTCTGATCTACAGTGTGTGTTATACTATGTGAATATAATGTTTACTGTCGGAAGATTGGTTGCAACTCCTGTGCATTGGTCTCTTTCACAGCAGGTGATGTACTGAACTTAATAACCTGCTGTTCAATTTGTTATTTAAAAAGTAAGATGGGAACTAAGTCACAATTGCTTTGGGCAAATGTCTTATAAAGCTGTTTGCGTTTAGAAGTGAGCTAATTTGGTTAGAGAACCATGAAATCTGCTCAACAGTGTAATGGGACATCAAATAAATCTAAACTGGCAAAAACCCAGGACTTTCAAAATTAATGAATATTCAATATTGACATGCTCTCAAAATAGGTGTCAAATATAAGGAAGAGATAAGACAGGACCGAGGCAGAGAGATTCTATAGAACTTAAGAAATTTTTATTTTTGTCAAATCATATTGTGACAAAAGAATCACATAAGTAAATCACCATAAAATTTTAAAACATGATAAGGTCAGAGACAATGTTTTATGAATTTATTTTTGTTTCCTGGCCCTCAAAATCTATATCTCATGCTTTTCACCTAACACTGTTTCATATACCTGTTAAATTTTTGTCAACTGATGAATGAAAGCCTTTATCAACATGGGCTATATAATTATCCAATGCAAAGCACATAAGTTGATTTTCTGACAAATAAAGAAGTAGAAGCTTTAAAACCAATTGCTAAAAACATAAGAATAAGTAGACAGCTAGAGTATACTTTCCTTGCTAGAAATCAAATATTGATCTGGGACATCAAAATACCATAAGCACATAGGACATTTTTTCTATTAATATTATTAAAATGAAAAAAATAACATCTCCCAACTTCTCTGAAATATCGCCTTAAAAATTAAGAGTGGAGTAAGAAAAAAGATAACATTTAAGTATATAATGCTATTTAGCCAGCACCACCATGAAACTATTAACATTTGTCCAATCAATTGCCCAGACAAGATATAAGACTTCTACTTACAATGTAGTTAATTTATGTTCCCATTCACTTTGCCAGAGGAATCTTTCCAGAGCTCTGTCCTTGGTTAGACCCTGATTCTTAGACTTGTCTCATTTCTAAATGGCAAACCAGATTGAACAGCAGCAGGGTGTGTTTCGGTAAAGAATGCAGAACAGTATAGTGGCATAAGTGACATGGTAATAGATATTTTGTTAAACTGGCCTCAGTAAAACAAGCCTATAACTAAATGTTTATTAGTACCTTTGGATATATAACACTGTGCCAAGCCTGGTGATTTACAAACGTGAATCAAGATGTGGCCCTGCCCTTAAGGATCACAGACTGTAGTGAAGGAAACAGTTTACAGACATAAATAATTAAGAGAGAAGGGATTTCTGTCAGGGGAATTATCTCTTTGGTAGAACATATTCATTCTTCATGTTGATAAGATTCAAATCTATTTCTGACCATGAGTTTGATCTTGTAGGTTATCTGGCCATTTCCAACTTCTGTCCAAAAATGACTTTATCTGTCTTCCTCAATTTCACATAGTTGGTTTTATTGCTCAATTTCCTTGCCCCCACCAAAAATAGTCGATTCCTAAAGAATGCAGGGCTATTATCTTGAGGGATTTTTTTTTTTTAATTGCTAAGGTAACTATATATATACACTTGATTGATGCAAACAGTCAGAAAACATCTTCTGTCTTGTCTGAAATATCAATGGAACATCTAAAAGTTTCTTGCTTCAGATGATAAATTATAAGATTACCCTCTGTACCCCATTCCTTTTCCTTATTTATTTTTTCATAATTGAAATAGTCCATATATCCATTCTTCTTCCCATTTCTTCTTTATCAGCATATGACTCTGGCTCATATCGGTTTTTGTAGTCTTTGCCTATACATGACTTTAAGAGCTTTTAAATTCTCTTTGCTTTTCTGAAGTCTGTTTTCTGTTACCAGGTCACCGTGAGCAACAGAAGAAATATCATTAAAGCTGTTTTCAGCATGCCCTGCTGCTGCTAAGTCGCTTCAGTCGTGTCTGACTCTGTGCGACCCCATAGACGGCAGCCCACCAGGCTCCCCGTCCCTGGGGTTCTCCAGGCAAGAAGACTGGAGTGGGTTGCCATTTCCTTCTCCAATGCATGAAAGTGAAAAGTGAAAGGGAAGTTGCTCAGTTGTGTCTGACCCTCCGCGACCCCATGGACTGCAGTCTTCCAGGCTCCTCTGTCCATGGGATTTTCCAGGCAAGAGTACTGGAGTGGGTGGCCATTGCCTTCTCCGAGTTTTCAAATTCTTCTAGTTTTAAATGCTGGGAAAGATTGAAGGTGGGAGGGGAAAGGGATGACAGAGGATGAGATGGTTGGATGGCATCACTGAGTCATTGGACATGAGTTTGAGTAGACTCTGGGAGTTGGTGATGGACAGGGAGGCCTGGTGTGCTGCAGTCCATGAGGTTGCAAAGAGTCGGATGAGACTGAGCGAGTGAACTGAGCTGAACTGAAATTCTTCTCAAGCAAACTCTTAAGTCTTTTGCATTTAGGGGCTCTGTCATCCGGCCCTCTCCTGGCAATTTAACTTTATCTCACCTTCTTTAATGTTTCTCTCCAGTAAGGCCATTCCTACTTTTTTCTGATCACAACTTGTTTTTTCCTTTATTATTCCTATAACCCAACTGACCCTGGTATCAGTCATAATTCTGGCAGGAAACAGATGGCAGTCTAAGAGGCAGAGTGGCATGAACTTAGTTAGTAGACTATGGACAAACATGTGTGCATAACCTAAGGAATCCAATGATCACTCCTGGGGCTAGTTTTAGTGGAGAGCTCTCAACATTCCTTGGTCTGCAAAATCATAGAGCATTAAGTAGTGTTCTCTGTGCTATACAATAAGTTCTCACTAATTATCTATTTTATACATAGCATCAGTAGTTTATATCTGTCAGTCCCAATCTCCCATCCCATCTCCCCTTTCCTCCTTGGTACCCACACATTTGTCCTCTATGTCTGTGTCACTACTCTGTTTTGCAGATAAGATCGTCTATACCATTTTTTCAGATTCTACCTTTCTGCATTAACATATGATATTTGTTTATCCCTTTCTGACTTCACTCTGTAAGACAATCTTTAGGTCTATCCACAAATTAATAAGCCTAATCAGAAATCAGAGGTGCAAAGGAAGAGATGTAGTCCCTACAGGTTAGCTATCAGAACACAGGCCAGGGTGAAGACAGACAGAACATTGATCTGAAAGAGCAAATAGAAACTAAATAGCACAGTTACAGCTTGTGCAGTGACCTCTCTTCTACTTAGTAGACCCCTATCATATAGGATTTGACACAGAAAACCTGAATTCACAAACATCCTGAATCCAGGTTAATAACCTGTATCTGTCATCTACTCACATATTTTATTTGCCCACTGATGCATATTTTGATTCATGCTAATTGGCTCAGAGGTCCTGTTTAAAAACCAAAGAACCTACAACTAAGAACAGAGAGCTGTAGTTTTCTTTGGAAAGTCAGGGAATTGTGAAATAGGATTTATTTAGCAGAGAGGGTCTATGAAGCTTTACCTTGTTCTATATTTGAAGAGAAGATCACTTACATTCATGATTTTTATTTAACAATTAGGAGAGGATATTACCCAAGGGATAGTGATTCAGCAACTTCTTTGGTCATTTTCCATGGACATTGGAACACTCAGCGGGTGGGAGGAAGCTTCTTGCAACACACACATTTGGTCCTGGGGCTCTAGATGGGAGGAATGAGAATAACTAGCTTATGAGATGTGTGATTTCTGATCTTTACGAAAATGCCTTTTCTATTAATTACTTAAAGGTGAGGAGATGATTAGTGGAAAATTCAAGATGTACAACACAATTTCATACCATGTTCTGTTAGCCAATAGTCATTCTCTTTTTCTCTTGTTAAAACTATGTCCTGATTTTGGTTGTGGTTTTATTCTTCCTCATGTATCCCATTTATTTCAGAGAAAGTGGCATACTTCCCCAGTGCTAGAAATAAAGCCCCATTGGTTTAAGATAATTCCTCTGCCCAAAGTGATTGATGAAGGAACTTAAGTTCCAAATGTATCCATGGAACGGAGGGGTAACCTTTCCTAAGACTTTTGGAAGAGATGCTATCTTAGTCTTCTCTATGTAAAACAAAAGAGAAAGAAGAGAGGCCTGGGATTGGGAGGTACTATGAGTCAGTGGAGGGCCACCAGGACAGAAAGTGGCTAAGCATGAAGCTAACTCCAAGCCAGGCTGCAGCAATATGTGAACCAGGAACTTCCAGATGTTCAAGCTGGTTTTAGAAAAGGCAGAGGAACCAGAGATCAAATTGCTAACATCTGCTGGATCATGGAAAAAGTAAGAGAGTTCCAGAAAAACATCTATTTCTGCTTTATTGACTATGCCAAAGCCTTTGACTGTGTGGATCACAATAAACTGTGGACAATTCTGAAAAAGATGGAAATACCAGACCACCTGACCTGCCTCTTGAGAAGCCTATATGCAGGTCAGGAAGCAACAGTTAGAACTGGACATGGAACAACAGACTGGTTCCAAATAGGAAAAGGAGTACGTCAAGGCTGTATATTGTCACCCTGCTTATTTAACTTATATGCAGAGTACATCATGAGAAACGCTGGACTGGAAGAAACACAAGCTGGNCCTGCCTCTTGAGAAACCTATATGCAGGTCAGGAAGCAACAGTTAGAACTGGACATGGAATAACAGACTGGTTCCAAAAAGGAAAAGGAGTACATCAAGGCTGTATATTGTCACCCTGATTATTTAACTTCTATGCAGAGTACATCATGAGAAACACTGGGCTGGAAGAAGCACAGCTGGAATCAAGATTGCTGGGATAAATATCAATAACCTCAGATATGCAGATGACACCACCCTTATGGCAGAAAGTGAAGAGGAACTAAAAAGCCTCTTGATGAAAGTCAAAAAGGAGAGTGAAAAAGTTGGCTTAAAGCTCAACATTCAGAAAACGAAGATCATGGCATCTGGTCCTATCACTTCATGGCAAATAGATGGGGAAACAGTGGAAACAGTATTAGACTTTATTTTGGGGGGCTCCAAAATCACTGCAGATGGTGACTACAGCCATGAAATTAAAAGATGCTTACTCCTTGGAAGAAAAGTTATGACCAACCTAGATAGCATATTCAAAAGCAGAAACATTACTTTGCCAACAAAGGTCTGTCTAGTCAAGGCTATGGTTTTTCCAGTGGTCATGTATGGATGTGAGTGTTAGACTGTGAAGAAAGCTGAGCATCGAAGAATTGATGCTTTTTAACTGTATTGGAGAAGACTCTTGAGCATCCCTTGGACTGCAAGGAGGTCCAACCCATCCATCCTAAAGGAGATCAGTCCTGGGTGTTCATTGGAAGGACTGATGCTAGAGCTGAAACTCCAGTACTTTGGCCACCTCATGCGAAGAGTTGACTCACTGGAAAGACTTTGATGCTGGGAGGGATTGGGGGCAGGAGGAGAAGGGGATGACAGAGGATGAGACGGCTGGATGGCATCACCGACTCAGTGGACGTGAGTTTGAGTGAACTCCGGGAATTGGTGATGGACAGGGAGGCCTGGCATGCTGCAATTCATGGGGTCGCAAGGAGTCGGACATGACTGAGCGACTGAACTGAATGACTTATTATCTCATTAACTAAGTCTGGCAGAACTCCAGTCAATTATGGAATACATATGTTACCAAGTTATGCCCCAACACATTAAAAACAAAAATTAAATAATATTTATGGTAGTTAGCAAGTAAAGTAAGAATTTAGAAAAAAACTTATGGCATACTTAAAACTTTAATCCATTATTTTCAATTATGATAGCTATATAACCATCTTATAACTAATTTATAATTAAGAAATTGAGAGATTAAATGAGAATATATTGCTCACTATGTTTTTAATAGTGCATAAAATGTAAATACAAAATAATATGAAGAATAAAGATTCCAAGAAAAAGCATTTCAATAAATTAATACACTAACATTCAGGATAAAAGATGTTATAGCAAGATTTGCTGATTCTATAAAAGGCATTTAAAAAAACTAAGGGCAAATTTAAAAAAGGATTATTAAAACTTAAAAAACAAAAGCACTACCAAAAGAAATACAGTAAAATTTATCAGAGGCAAACACTGTCAACCATAAGACACCACTTGAGCAAGAATGCTGTTCCCTTGAAGGGGTGCAGGTTTCTATTATTAGCAGAGATAAGAGCTGCCTCAAATTCTTTCCTTAATAACACTATACTAAAAATAAAATGGTGCCCACATTTCAAAATAAACACATTGCTTTGCATATGCATTTCAATGGTCTAAATAATAGATAAAAATCTATTTAACCTGAGTCAAAGTGTTTTCTCTTACATTTGCCACTAATAAACACACCAGGGAGACTGGCTCTCACTTTCATAACACATTCAAAATTTCAGAGGTCTTCTGCCACCCACTTTCTCATTTGAGATTAGATCGTCTCTTAGATCCAATTAAATTATCTACCTGGCTTCAAAATATTAACTACTTGCTGTATAAAGTACTTTCCGTATCATTAAGGAAACCACAAGAATATCACAAGAGTAAATGGAGCAGTGTAATCACTACGAAGCAGTATAAGCACTTTAAGGAGTGCTAACATGGACTACAAGGTAAGTGACTGTTTTGGCACATTAAAAAAAAAAACAAAAAACTAGATAAAGCAGTGCTGCATCAGCATGGGAAAGGGAGAAAGTCCACAGAACTGAAGTAAGTTCCTCAGTATATGATCAACTACAAAAATCCTTTCTAACTCACAAAGATATGTGTGGAGAAAAATTGTAGAAAGGCATTTTTAGCTCAGAGTCTGCATTTTCCGAAGTTTGAAAAAAATTAACTGTGTGTATTATTTTGGTTCTACGCCAAGTAGAACCTTGACAACAAACCACACATAAAAACTGCCAGCTGCCGCTCACATCCTCCTCCCTTTCCCAGCTTTGCCTCCTTTATCCAAGAGTTCTATGATCACTACCATGAGACCTGGAATAGATAATCTGTTACATGTTTGCATATATTCATTGCATACATATACATGGTATACAGAAGAGAGTGATAAGGGAGCAGTGTCTGGAGAATCAGATTAATAAACATACACAAATGAAATATGAAAAAAGACCAGAGAAAAAGAAAACAGTATATAGTAAACTCTTTCTTCTCAACATCAATTAAATCCTGGTCTCAGAACCAGATCACAGATTATTCTCAGAGTTCAGCTAATTAAAGGTTTACAAATACATAAATTAGGGCCCAAGTATACAAATACATAAAAGTTAAGTACTTGTATATTTTCACCTACATTTTCTCCTGTATTGCTCTCAAAAGTATAAAAGAGCATATAAGTCTTATTCCCTTTTTCAGAGATCAAGTGACTTTGGCTTGTAACAGCAAACTTCCACACAGGAGGCCTTCTAAATCCAGTATTCTCTTCACTGTATACCATCCTGCCTTTGTGGACTTCCTCTGAATCTATCCATCTATAACATTCTTTCCTATGGAAAAGTGTCTTTCAGGAATCAATCCATTACACAAAATGAACAAAATCCATTCAGCATTAAGGACAAAACACTGAAATCATAAAAATAAGATAAATCAGAGGAAAAAAAACACTAAATAACACACTATTTACTTGATTGTTTTAAGAAAGATGATGAATTCATTTTCATTCTAACATGAACAGTCTAGTATTTCAGAAAATATATAGCTTCGTTAGTTGGAAGTATTGCTTAACAGCTGTTTAGAATTACATATTTTCAGAAGTAAAATCAGTTCAGCTAGCAATTTATATGAATGTCAACAGTTATTTCCATGTCATTCTTATTTGATTCATTTTCCATATCTGTGAAAAAACAAATTTCATGACTTAACCCAAAAAGATACTGGATTTTTAATATAAACACTAAAAACTAAATATCATAGAGCACAAGTGAGTTAATCATTAGGAACTTTCCAGTGCAACAACCAAAAAAATTGGGGCAAATTATTAAAGTTAAGTCTCAATGTTGCAATCAGAGTTGCAATCAGAATCGCAATCAGTAAACATTTATTATTAATAACACCTCACACAGGGTACAGGATTCACTCAAAATGGCCATGTATCTAGTCATCTCCACAACAGCCATCTATCTGTAAAGAAACTCATTTTCTCTTAAGCCATTTTATGTGCCTCAATTCATTTAATCCTTAAAAACCTAGAACGTAGGTAGCCAAATATTGTTATTGTCATTTTACAAAAGAGTAAACAAGCTCAAGGAAGTTTAATGGTTTCCCAAATTCATATAACTGGCAGTAGCATGAAATGAAAACCCCCAGCTAATGTCTTCCACAACCAGTGTTCCTTCATCCTAGGACATCGTTATATTTTTTACAAATTCTCTTTAGTCTGGT
Organism: Oreotragus oreotragus; assembly: GCA_006410675.1. Lineage (NCBI taxonomy): Eukaryota > Metazoa > Chordata > Mammalia > Artiodactyla > Bovidae > Oreotragus > Oreotragus oreotragus. The sequence goes on along the minus strand of SJYX01022867.1, from coordinate 176,735 downwards.
TACTAAAGGCCACTGGCAGTCTTTAGCAGAGTTATTACATAATGGGGATAGGGCAACCCTGAAATACCTGGTATTTTTAAAAAATGTTTAAATACTTAAATTAGTTAATAGTGTCAGAATTCAGTAACCTTATCATATAAAAAAATGGAATGGATTGAGACATAAGAGTAAAATTTATATGAAAATATAATTTTTAATCATCCATATGTAATTTATCCACCTGCCAATTCAGGAGACTTATGAGACAGGGGTTCGATCCCTAGATGGGGAAGATCCCCTGCAGGAGGGAATGGCAACCCACTCCAGTATTCTTGCCTGGAGAATCCCCATGGACAGAGGAGCCTAGCAGGCTACAGTCACAAAGGGTCACAAAGAGTGGAGCAGACATGCATAGAGAAACATAAATTTGCCACTTCTGCAACATCCTAGCCCTGTAACCTTAGGCAAATTAAAGTATCTAATTCCAATATCTACATTTGCAAAATGGAGATAATACCAAATCCAGGATTACTTTGGGGAATAAATAAAACCAAGTACATATACAGTAAACATAGTATCAACTTAATCAAGTTGTAGGTTTTATCAATAAATTGTTACAAATATGTTTCCCTTTTCTTTTGTTTTACATTATTTCAGCTATAGTCTTCAGTAATTCAAACTTCCACTAAGCCAGAACAATTAAATTTATCCATTTTTTTGAAATTAAATCTTCAAAAATTCGGTTGCAAATAAATTTCACATTCCAGTGTTGCTGCTAAGGAGAAGAAAACAAAGCCCAAAGAGGTTTCAAGTATTCTTTAGGGCCTTGATATTACAGTTCAGTTGCTCAGTCGTGTCCAGCTCTGCAACCCCATGGACTGTAGCATGCCAGGCTTCCCTGTCCATCACCAACTCCTGGAGCTTGTTCAAACTCATGTCCATCGAGTCCGTGATGCCATCCAACCGTCTCCTCCTCTGTGGCCCTCTTCTTCTCCTGCCTTCAATCTTTCCCAGCATCAGGGTCTTTTCCAATGTCAGTTCTTCATATCAGGTGACCAAAGTAATGGAGCTTCTGTTTCAGCATCACTCTTCCCAGTGAGTATTCAGGACTGATTTTCTTTAGGATGGACTGGTTTGATCTCTTTGCAGTTCAAGGGACTTGACACTACATGAGGGTCAAAAACAATGCCAGTGTGGGCCAGAAATACCACAGGTATAACTCTGAGGTCCACCAAGTGACCAGGTAGTTGTCTGAGATCTAATTTATCACTTAGGACTGGTATTTATATTTCTAGGGCTTCCCAGGTGGCACAGTAGTAAAGAATCTGCCTGCCAATGCAGGAGACACAAGAGACAGGAGTTCAGTCCCTGGGTTGGGAAGATCCCCTGGAACAGGAAATGGCAACCCACTCTAGTATTCTTGCCTGGAAATTTCCATAGACAGAAGAGTCTGGCAGGCTACAGTCCATGGAGTTGCGAAGAGCTGGATACAATTGAACAACTGAACACAAGCTCTACCTTTGCTTATCTTTCCTGTTATCTTACACAGAAGTTAAGATTTAATAAGATATTTACTTAATTTCTTGAAAGCCAATTCTGTGAGCCATTCACATAACTATTTGAAAAACAACAAAAAACAAAGCCTTGATGAGACTTTGCTGACTAGAAAAGGCTACTTTGACTGAAAGCATCCTATGAGATGGTTGGATGGCATCACCAACCTGATGGCCATGAGTTTGAGCAAGCTCTGGGAGTTGGTGATAGATGGGAAGCCTGGTGTGCTGCAGTCCATGGGGCTGCAAAGAGTCAGACACGATTGAGCGACTGAACTGAACTGATCCTACGGTGTACAATTCTAATGACGAATAATGATTTCATAAATCAAGTCAGTTCTCACCCTGAAAATACAAGCTTCTTTTAAAAATATTATTACCATTATATTTAAAACACTTTTTTCCTTCAACTGGTCTTTGTAAAACACATACACAAGATCTTTTCTTCTAGAATTTCTATGACCTTCATTATTTAGGTAAGAACTGAGCAAGTCTAATCACAAGAGCTCCTAAATAGCAGTTATACCTTACCTGGGAAAGAGTAAGAACCAAAACAATACACAGAAAAAGATTTAAGTAGATAAAATGCACTACTTCAAACTCTGACAGCCAACATAATCTGTTTCCATAAGCACTCCCCTAGTATTCTTACACTAGAACAATGGAGAAAAATCAACTCAATATTTTAAATAAGGTTTCAATTATTTATCAACAATTAGAAGGATTTCCATATGTTTTTAGAAGCTTTAAACAAGTGCTATTAAATGAAAACTAGTTATTTCCATTTTTGTTCATTGTACCTAACTTTGATCTGTAAATTGATACATCAACAACTGAAGTTAAATTTCCAATATCTATAAATAACATAATAGCTAAAGAGAGAAGGCACATAAAATATTTAGCACTTCTCCATTTCCATGTTTTTATAGCCATATAAAACTAAACCATCTACTACTGTTTTTTAATAGAAATTAAATTTATAAAGTCTAAATCAATAGCAAATAAAAATGTAAGTATTTTCAATAAACGTTCCTGGAACAATTGGATATCCATATTCAAAAAGTTGAACTTAGAATCTCAACTTATACCATACTCAAATGTTAACTCAAAATGGGTCCTAGATGTAACTATAAGAGCTAAAACAATAAACATCTATTTTTTTTTTAATGTGAAGAAATTCTTGAAACCCAAAGCAAAGATTTCTTAAATATAACATCAAAAGCATCATCCATAAAAGGAAACAGTCAATAAGCAGGACCTCACAAAAATTCAAAACACTTATACATGTCAGACAACTGACATGAAGAAAATATTTGCAATGGGACTTATATCCAGAATTTATAAAAAAAAATTATTATAAACTCAACCAATCCAACAAATGAACTAAAGGTACGAAAAGATATTTCACCCAAGATACACAAATGGCTATTCAGCACATGAAAAGATGTTCAGTATCATCATTAGGAAAGCACAAATTGAAACTCCAATGAGTTACCATTTCACACCTACTAGAAGAGTTACAAGAAGACAATAAATAAATGTCAGTGAGGATTTGGAGAAACAGGAACCCTCATACATTATTGGTGGGATTGTAAAATGGTACAACCGCTTTGGAACAGTGTGCAGTTTCTCCAACAAATAAAAATAAAATTATGATACAAGCTAACAATTCTACTCTTAGGTATATCTACCCAATATATATGAGAACATATATCTGCAACGAAGATTTGCATACAACATTTGTGGTGGCATTATCTGTAACAGTCCCAAACTGAAAACAGAGGTCATCAACAGGTGACTGCATAGGCAAAATGTGGCATTTTCATGAGGTGGAATATTATTAAGCAATGAAAAGGAACAATGCTATGTCATGCATGAACATCAAAAGCCTTGTTAAAGAAGTCAGACATGAGACTTCATATTCAATGATCTCATTTATAAGAAATGTCCAGAGAAAGCATATTTATTCAGACAGAAAACAGATTAACAGTTTCCTAGGGCTAAGGGTTAACTATAAATGGCATGAGGAATTTTATTGTGGTGATGAAAATGTTATAAATCGACCTATAAAATGGTTGCACCATTCAGTAAAGTCACTAAAAATCACTGACTTCTCCTACACATAATACATTTAGGATGGGCAACTTTTATGATATGTTAAATATGCTTGAAAAAAAGTTGTGTTTAAAAATAAGCAGGCTTTTGTTTGTAGTCCCTTAAAGAATTACAATGGACTCTTGAACAACACTGGAGTTAGAGGCACTGGACCCCAGGAAGCTGAAAACTTGTGTATAACCTTATATTCATCCCTCAGTATTCATGGTTCCACATTTTAGGATTCAACCAACCTTGACTGTATAATACTGTAGTATTTATTTAGAGGAAAAAAATAATCTGTTGTAAAAGTAGATCTCTGCAGTTCAAACTCATGGTGTTCAAGGGTCCACTGTAAACGAGTAACTTTAGACTACTGCAACTTATATAATTTTTCTTAAGCAACTGTACTAATTCTAACTTTGGATGGGAGAGCACTAACTTTGGAGAGGTACTCATACAGTGTTAGGAAATCTCCCCAGTTAGTTGCTCACTGGGAAGGAGTCTTCCAGGAAAAGGATTTCTCATAAATCCAAGTACCTTCCGTTGGTTTATATTTTAAGTCAGTGCCTAGAAGCAGTTCAAGGATATATACAAAAAGAGATTTAACTTGTCCTGTGACAATGGACCAAATGATCTATCTGATGGGTATTTTAGCCAATATTCAGATTACACAAGAATTTTTTAAAAAACAACAATTTTTAACACAATTTGAAAAGGAACAGTATACATTATATAACCTGGAAAGTGTACATGCTTAGATGGTGAAGACTTGAGTGTATAACATAAAAACACAATAGTCTTTAGTAATGTCACAGCATTAATCCAGTTCCTGAATCTTCATATATTCACTCTAAATATATTCTCTTCACTTACCACTTCATGAGGTCTTGCAAACCTAAGCCAGGACTTCACAGCCTTCACAGGACTTGAAAGAATTTTACAAACCTGAGGTCTTTACACAAATACCACCCTATCTGTAAGGCCATGCCTGACAATCTTACTGAAAATTGCTAACTGCACAAAACTCTGATTCATTTTCCTTCACAGCACTAAAAATACTACACACACACACACACACACACACACAAATATATATACAGTGATTACTGTCTTCCCCTACTTGAATATAAGCACCGCAAAAGGAAAGATTTTAATGATTTTGTTCCTAGGGTATCCCCACTACCTAGAACAGTGCCTGGCACACTGTAGGCACTCAGTAAGTGTTTACTGAACAAAAGAAGGGTATCAGATGTGTGTAAGTAAATAAAAGCTGATCCCTGCCATATGAATGAACGAGTCTCTTCTAATCACTTACAGCCTGGATTCAAGGTTAAAAGAGGATTTTTGGCCGAAATGAATGAGTAGTATTGATCTCTACACTACCATGTGTAAAACAGCTAGCTAGTGAGAAGCTAAGGTATGGCACAGGGAACTCAGCTGGGTGTTCTGTGATGATCTAGCAGGGTGGGGAGGGAGGCTCAAGAAGGAGGGAATACATGTATACTTACAGCTGATTCACAATGTCATAGAGAAGAAACTAACACAAAATTGTAAAGTAATTTACTATAATTTTTAAAACAAAATTTTTTCATTATGATATTTTAAGGAAATAGAGGCCTCAATAAAATCCTCAAGCTGCCTACTCAACATTTTCTCAGCAAAACGAAAAAAAAAAGAAAAAAGCAACAACCAAAAAGAGTATTTTTAATTAGTTGGTTCTAGTTCTGGAGACAGGACAAGTTAATTAATCTCACATGACTCTTAAGAAACAGGAAAGTTCAATACTTAACTAGTAACTAGTAAAAAAAAAAAAAAAAAAATCAAAGCAGCCTGTTTTTCTACACCCAAAATGGGATCCCATCACCTAGGAACACAGAGCTCAGCAGAGTCTGTCTTAGCAATTCTGGCCTCAGCCCTACATCCTCCAAGATCCAAATCCAAAGTCCCTTTTTCCTCTCCCTCCATCCTGGAAGCCTTCCTAGAACCATTTTACACACACCAAGCAACCTTCAGACCTCCCAGTTCTAAGCCCTGACCCAACCCAGCTGCATCCCAGCGTTTCCCAAGGCCAGCAGAAAGACCCACCCACCTCGCGCCCCAGGATCTCCAGTAGACTACCAGCCCTACTAATCCAGAGTCAGGGAGCACGAAAAAATCCAGGCAGCAGGACTTCCCAGCCTGGCCAAAATTGGAGGACATTTTAGACCTTTATTCCAGTTCTGCCAATTTCGGTGTGACCTTGAACACGTCCCTCCTAGGGGGTCCCCGTTTTCTCACGTTACAGGCGAAGATAACACCTGCACCTGCTGCAAGGATTACAGGAGATCACACGTGAAGCACCTAACAGGACACCTGGCACGAAACGGGAACTCCACCATCAGGACCGTGGGTCATTCCTCAGGGTCCTTACAGCCTCCCAGCTGAAAGGCATCTCGCCCAACAACCCAGTCTCTGGGTTTCAGAGGGGGGCACAGAAGCGTGCTGGACGCCAGTCCCAGGACCTCGCGACGCCCCCGCCCGAGCCCCCTCGCCGGGACCCCGCCGTTGCCGCGGGGCGAAGCGGTACCCACTGCCTTCCCTGGGTCCCCAGGTTCCGCGCGGCCCGGGCGCGGCCGCTCCACCTGCCGCCAGGCCCCGCCACCCTCTGCCCGCTCGCGGCCCGGCACTCCCGGACTCCGGGGCTCGGCCTCCCGCGAGGCGCGGCGTACTCAACTCTTCACTTTGCCGAAGGTGCCGACGCCCAGCGTGTCGCCCAGCACGTAGTGGCCGATCTTCACCCGCCCGTCGTGCTTCTGCTTCTCAGCCATGTTCGGCGCGCGCAGCCTCGCTCCGCCGCCGCGGGATCCTCTGCGCGGCCACCGCCGCCGCCTACCCACAGTGCAGCGGGCCCGCGGGGGGCGGGGGCCCGAGACTTGGGGACCAGGCGGGGCGGGGCGGGGCGGGTAGGCTCCTGGGCGGGCGTCAGGCCGGCGTGGGCCCGGGCCAGGGCCCTGGGGGCGCAGTGGAGGGAGGGTGGGCGCTCGGTGCGGGGGAGGTCGGAGGCCGACAGGTGTGCGCGGAGCGGGGAGGGGAAAGGATGTCGCCTCGCTACCTGGAGGAGGGGCCCTGGGGTGGGAGCCGGGTTAAGGGGCCCTGGAGCAGAACCTGATGGTGGGAATGAGAGGGTGAGATTTGGGCCGAATCTTGGCGAGTGGAAAGAGATGGAAGTATTTATAGAACCTGGAGAAGAGAAACAGGCCTGAAGTGTGGGGAGAGAGGGGCGTGAAAAGCAGCGTGTGGGTCCGAGGGAAGTCAGGGCTGGCGGCAGTGGGGAAGGGCCTTGATCGAAGGTCAGTCGGAGGAGAATCACAAGGAAGCTTTTGGAGTCACGCACTGTTTTCATACAGGTCACCACGGCACAAACAAAAAAAGCCAACTCTGCTGGCTTCACTGATTCTCCTCTACGTACTATCTAATTCTCAGTTATGGAGGAGATACCCTCTCTAGAGCTCTCGGTTCTAACTAATTTACACAAAGTTCTCCAATCAGCCCCAATATTTGCTCAACTGTAGCCTATAAATATATAGGCTTTCTAGGCGGCTCAGTGGTAAAGAATCCGCCTAGGAGACAAGGGTTTGATCCCTGGGTTGAGAAGATTCCAGGGAAAAGGAAATGGCAATCCACTCCGATAGAGTTGCCTGGGAATTCCCATAGACGGAGAAGCCTGGAGGGCTCCAGTCCATGGGGTCGCAAAAGAGTTAGACACGACTAATCAAGTATGTATAGCATAGAAATTGTGATAGAGCTGCACAAGAGGGAAATAGTGGAAGAAACTGAAGAGGGAAACTGAACGTAGTGAGCTTGGGGAGTAAGCTACCTAAGGGACAAGGGCAATGTAAGGGCACAAATTAAAGGTAAAGGTTGTAGGGGGAGTGAGGAAACAAGAGGAAACTAGAAGCAGGCAGAGCCTTAAAAACTGCCAAGATACAGTAAGTACAGTGATTACTTCCTCCTCCCGCCCTCCCTTCTCCTCTCCTTTCTTCTTTCTTTCCTTCCTTCAGTCTCCTAGTTTCCAGTGTTGCCTGTCAGTGCTTAAAAATCATTTGCCTATTGGGAATAAATGTTTAAGGATTAGCTGAACATCTTTTACCTTTGTGTATGACAGTAGAGTTTCAAGGTCACATTCCTCAAATAGTAAGTCTCATTGCATTATTTATATTTAAAGAGAGAAATGTATTAAAAAGGATAAGATGTAACACAGTTCCTTTTCTGAGAAGTGATGAATATGCAAATTGAAAACTTGCATCTATTCTGCACACCAAGCCAACCTGATGAGAGATGATCATGGCTTATAAATTATAGACATCACAGCTGTTGAACAGAAGCTATTTCTGTTCATTCTTGGGATCATCTTTCTTGCTGACAAGAAGTATCATTTAAGAATCACTCTACCTAGCCGGCAATTGGAGGAAAATAGCCAGTTATTTTGATACTGGTATTTGGTTAAGGATCACTCCTTCGGTATTTATTCAAATAAGAAAAATTATCTGTTCTGCTTTTGAGAAATAAGATGAATGTGTCACTTGTTTTAACATCCCAGTAAAAGATGTTAAAGACTATTAGATTGCTTTCTTGAAACTTTATGAAGGCAGCCTATAAAGAAATTTTAAAGCATTCTGCACTGTCTTAACTATTGGTGGATAATTAAACTTTAATTATTATATGCCACATAACTATGATCCTTACCTAGCAACTATGAACTACTTTGTAGTTTTATTATTATACCAAACAAGTGGATGATACTTTATAGATTAAAAAGCTCATTTAAATGCAATTATCTCAGTTAGTTGTCATAAAAGAAACTTATTATCCCCATTTTATGGTGATAAAACCTAGATTTTCCCTTTCTGATTTGCCCAACGCAAATCAGCTAAGGGGCAGACTCAGAACTCATATCCAGTTCTGACCTGTCCTTTTGTGTTTCTACTATGAAACAGCTACCCATATAAAAAAGAGTATGTGATGCTCTAAAAACATAATTTTTTTACAATTATAGTTTCATTGTCATGTTTTTATTATTTTTAGGGAATGTCAACAATATGTACTTTAATCTTGTATTTTTATCTGTTTTCATGACTTTTGTTTAGAGGATAGATGGAATGCTAAGTGGGTGATGACAATGGGAAAGGACAATTCTTGGTGGCATCACTCAGCCTTCTGTTGCCTGAATAATTTCAATTGTGATTCCATATTTGCCTCTCCTACCCAACAGTACAAAGTGAGAATTCATCAGATTGAATCTCCTTAAAGAGCCATGCCACTTGGGGAGGGTCTCACCACTCCCCAAGAAATCCTAGTAAATACAACAGACCCCATTTTATTGTTTCCCAGTGATGTTTTAGTGTCCACTTGTTGTTCAGTACCAGTCTCTAAGCTTACTGTCCCCTGGGAAGCTATTCAGTTCTTAACCAGGTCCAGCTATTACTGCTTTACCCTCTTACTACAGTAACTTTGGAGTTACTTGACTTCAAATCCTCTATACTGGGGACCTGAGTGAGAGAATAATGGAGCACCACCTAAACAAATACACTTAACTAGATTCCATTGGTATTATCAATAACCACTTTCTTTGATTCTTTGCTTCTCCTTGAGGCTTACCTACTCTGACCACACATCTGTGCGCTCTATTCTGCATTCCCCATTCCCCTAGCCCTTCTCTGCTTTTTCCATGGCACTAACCTTCTGACATAGTGTTTAATTTACTTGTTTTACTTCAAATCCTCTATACTGGGGACCTGAGTGAGAGAATAATGGAGCACCACCTAAACAAATACACTTAACTAGATTCCATTGGTATTATCAATAACCACTTTCTTTGATTCTTTGCTTCTCCTTGAGGCTTACCTACTCTGACCACACATCTGTGCGCTCTATTCTGCATTCCCCATTCCCCTAGCCCTTCTCTGCTTTTTCCATGGCACTAACCTTCTGACATAGTGTTTAATTTACTTGTTTATTACATTTTTGTTTTGTCTATCTCTTGCAACTAGAAGGTAAGCTTCACAAAAGAGTTTCTTCCCCTCTCTTTTTATTCACTGATGGATGTATCCTCAGCACAGATGTACCCTAGTAAGTCACAGGCTTGCTCTTCAGTGGATTAAGCTTGTGTGGCACCTGAAGTTTATACAATGAGGCAGAACCTCCTTAATGAAAAAATACAAAGTTGGAGATGTAAGTAAATATTTGAAATTAAATCTACAAAATTTTTGAAGTTAACAAATAACACAAACTTACCAAATCCAGAAAAATAACATTTTTATAAATTAACTATTCCACCTATCTGTATAATATGTGCTTTCTACATATTTTGGCTGTGTATTCTTTGATTGTCTCTTCATATTTTATATTTTCATAGAGAGAATGGAAAGATAATTCTGTCCTTCCTCTAACGTGATTGATCAAATTTTTGTTCACATCTTCCTCTTCAGGATCCGCATAGTGCTTTTTTCATAGAATTAATATAGCATCTATCAATTCTGTTATTATATGCATGAATATTTCATATACCTTTCACATTTCATATACAAATTAATATTTAATATACATGTGAAAATAACATACCCTTTCTGCTGTTCCTGGGACTTGACAGAAGCTAGTATATCATTCCCGAAATATTTACTAAATTAGATTAAAGAAAAAGATTACCAAAATGCAGAACCAAGTAGCAAGAATACAGGGAAGAGCATTTGAAAAATAAGTCAAACTTAATATCATTTTGATTTCACACAAACATGTATTAAATACAAAGCAGAATTTTTGGTATAGCAGTCCTTAGTGAGATTGGAGATGGGCAGAACCCAGAACATATAGGACCTTAGAGACTCATGATAAGGTATTCTTTCCTATTATTGTTCTCCAATTTAAAATAAAAAGAAAGTTGGACACTCACTGATTAATAAAATGTGCTGATGGTGTCTTATAGGTAGTATTAGTTCAGTAATTACTTCTTTTTTATTTTTATTATGAAAAATTTCAAACATACACCAAAGTAGGATAAATAATTCCCACCCTTAATGATTATCAGTATTATTTCATTTAGCAACATATTTTTTCACTTTTTTTTTTGTTTCCTAGGGTGTTTTATTAAAATTGTTTGCTGTTTCACTGGTAAGTACTTCAGTATACACTGCTAATAGGTAAGGACTTCTTTTTTAGCATAACAATGCTACTATTATCATATTTAACAAAATTAACAGTAATTCGTTACTATTATAAACCACCCATTTTGTGTTCAATTTCTCTTGATTGATGCTGGGAGGGATTGGAGGCAGGAGGAGAAGGGGACAACTGAGGATGAGATGGCTGGATGGCATCACGGACTCGATGGACGTGAGTCTGAGTGAACTCCGGGAGATGGTGATGGACAGGGAGGCCTGGCGTGCTGCGATTCATGGGGTTGCAAAGAGTCGGACACGACTGAGCAACTGAACTGAACTGTCTTAAGAATAACTGTACATTTGGTTTATTCTAATCAAGATTTTTGAATAGCATGTTATAGAGATGCATCTTATTTTTCTTTTAATCCTTGACTTTTTTCCTCCCTCTTTAATAAGTGTCATTTGTTGTTTAATAAGTAGGTCGTTTTACCTGTTGAATATTCTAAACCCTGTTGGATTTAATTTAACAGTTAATCTTGATCATCAGAGTATGATGGTATGGTGTTGTAGGAAGCACAGTATTTAGAAACAAAAATCCTGAGTTCATGTCTCAGCTTAATCACTTAGTGTGTCCTTAAACAGATTGATTTACATCTCATTGGTAAAACTAGTAGTGTTAGGAAATTCACTTCCCAAATCCACTGCCCATTTTAGAATGAAACTATCAAAGGAAAAAGGGAGATTACTATGAAGTACTATAGGGTATAGTCCAGGGTATCTTAACAAACTGATCCTGGTACATTATTTTCCCTACCCATGTTTTACCTCTTGATATGTATTATTATTGGTGTGTAAGGTTGAGAGGGAAATATTACCTGGCCCAACAGTCTTCTAAAAAATAAGTAGATACAATACATGTGACAACTGTTAAAACACTTTAAAGGAAGTATAAAACTTTGTGATGTTATTTTTAGCAGGTATTCTAATAACAAATATTAAATTTAATGTAACCCATTTTCATCTGAGTTATGTTTCTAAATTGCTTCAATATGAGTCAACATTTTTTTCAGTGTAGTTAAGAAAAATATAACATTTTGGATCAGATTTTCTCCATGGCCAGATGCATTAATTGGAATAATAAAGGTTGTTTGCTTTGCTGTATAAACATTATGGATCTAACAGCATTTTTAGAATCTTGCTTTCATGTGTGTGTTGACAGCTTGTCTGAAAAAAAAAAAATAAATAACTCAAACATACTTTTAGATCAATTAAATCAATTCTTTCCCCCCGGCATGGATTCAGTGCCTAGCTATACCATGCTTTTAAACTAGTGAGGTTTAAATAAAGTGATACCAATGTCACCTTGACATGATTATCATCTATATTATAGCTGTGTGTTGGAATTAAAACAACCCTTGACAAAGCTATAGAGTATACACATTATCTGAAGTCTTTTATAATACACTTTTAATGACCCCCAGTGGGTATTAACGCTTTGGCTTTTTGGTTTAATCCTGTGAACATTAGCTACAAAGCTTTAACATGATTAATTAGTGCAAACGTAAGACCAATTAGCTAATTTCAGAATTTCCTAATGCTCCTAATATATATTTAAGTAACTCTCCCTCCAAGATTAAAGACCTAAAAAAATAGCCAGAGATTTCTATTTCTTTTCTGTGGGCAAGCACTAGATGCCCTTCAAGGGCTCTTAACTCTAAGGTTCTGATTCTCTGAAATTAACTGTGTTACATTCTTTAAGGGGCTTCCCTGGTGACTCAGTGGTAAAGAATCTGCCTGCAATGCAGGAGACTTAGGAGATGTGAGTTCGATCCCTAGGTTGAGAAGATCCCCTGGAGGAGGGAAATAGCAAACCACTCAAGAATTCTTGCCTGGAGAATCACATGGACAGAGAAGCCTGGTAGGCTGCAGTCCATGGGGTCACCTGGAGTTGGACACAACTGAAGTGACTGAGCATGCATGCATTCATTAATAAACTTTTCACCCTTTATTTTTTAAATGTTGAAATGTTTTTAAAGTGGTATAAAGCTAGTGATCTTACCAAATAAAGATTCTCAGATTCTTTGGGTATATTGCTCCTTGTTCTAAATATACGCATTCATTGAAAAAAAGATGTACTAAGTGCCAACTGTGTGCTAGATACTGTTTTAGGCACTGGGGATATAGTAGTGAACAAGACATCTGCTCCTTGTCTCATTTATCACTCATAGTGTTAGCATTTGTTAAAGAAAAGCTGTTCACAGCAGTTTTAAAGAAGCTAAGTTGACTATATCTGTAGGGACTAGTGTAATGGGGTATTACAGCAGGTGAGAGAGATTGGCTTGGGCTCCACTCTGAATACAACAAAGAAAAGTGGGGATTTGTATCCAAGGAGCTGTGTGGGAATATCGGTGAATAGAAAATTACTGGGAGGCTAGGGTAATTCTTTGTTCGACTAACCTAACAGGATCCTTGCTGAAAGAAGGCCAAGGTGATGGTGAGGATAACGAATTTTATTGGATATTGAGGGTGGTTATTCTGGCTAAACCAAACTTAACAGCGTGTATAGGTGTATATGCTTAGTCGATCAATCCTGTCCAGATCTTTGCAACCCCGTGGACTGTAGCCTTCCAGGCTCCTCTGGTCATGGGATTCTCCAGGCAAGAATACTGAAATGGGTAGCCATTTACTTCTCCAGGGGATCTTCCAAACCCAGGTATTAAACTCTGGTCTCCTGCATTGCAGGTGGGTTCTTTATGACTAGTGCCACCAGCTTAACAGGATTCTTGCTAAACTTGAGCTCTTGAGGACATGTCCAAAAATTGGACCTAATTGGGTTTAAAGGAGCCTGACAAGAGTTAGGTCAAAGAGAGAGTCTTTTTCACATTCTAGTGGAAGAGGCAGACAATAAGCAAACAGATGTATCGTATAATATACTGTTAGTGATAAGAGCTGTAGAGGAAAATAAGCAGAATAAATAGATACAAAGATGGAAGGGGGGAAGGTTGAGTATGCATTTCATATAGATGGTCAGAGAAAGTCTTGCTGAGAATGTATAGATCATGGGCCTGATAAGGAAGGAAGGAGTCATTGAAATATCTGGGATAAGAGCATTCCAGGCAGAAGGAAAAGCAAGCCCAAAGGCCCTGACACAGTACAAATACCATATTGGAGAAATAGTGAGAAGGTCAGTGTGAATGGTGGGGTTTGCAGTTAGATGCCTGGAGCCAGGTCACCTGGGGTAGGCTATGTTAAAAAATGTGAATTTTCTTTCCAAGTGTAATCACATATTTTGGGAAGGTTTTTGAACAGAAGAGTGATGTGATATAAACGTAAAGGAAGATGGCTATGTGGGAAAGAGTCTAGGGGACAAAGTGGAAAAAAAGCAGCTAACAGATGAGTGCTGATAGTAGTTGACCAATGGTAGTTACCATGAAGATGGTGACAAGCATTCAGATTTGGCATATATTTTTATATCAGCACCAAGAGAATTTGCTAATAGTTGGATGAGAGATGTAATAAAAATCACAAAAGAGGACCGAAGACTTAGGTTTGTGGGTCCACGCAACTAGACGAACAAGGGTGCCATAGACTGATGTGCCGAAGACTTCATGAGAAATTGGGAAGAAGGGAGGGATGATGGACAAAATTCTGTTTTGATCATGGTGAACATCAGATGTTTAATAGAAATTCTAAAGAATATGTCAAGTAGGTGGCTGGGCTGACACAAGACTGAACTTCCAGGGACAAGTCCAGTCTGAAAATATTTCAAAATAGTCAGCTGGAGATCACTTAGGAAATAAATATAAACAGCAAAAGGAAGAGGTTCTCAGACTGAGACATCCCAGGTTTAGAGATATGTAAATGGAAGAGAAGTTAGCAAAAGATGCTGAAAAGAGGGGACTTCCCAGGCAGTCTGGTGGTTAAGATTCTGTGCTTCCAATGCAGGAGGTGTGGGTTTGATCCCTAATCAGGGAACTAAGATCCCACATGCCATGTGATCAAAAAATAAAGTGGGAGGAAATTAAAAAAACTGTCGTCAACCACTTCAGCAAACTTATCAACCGTCTGATGATACCAAGAGATCAAGTGAAATGAGCATGAAGAGTTGCTGGTTGGATTTGATGACCTTGACAAATAACTTTGCAGCAGAATGCTGAAGATTAAAGAATGGAGTGAGCTTATGAAAAAGTTGAAGAAGTGGAGAAGGTGATTATATACAATTCTTTTCTCTTTTGTCATGAAAGGAAGCAGATAAATTTTTGAGTTTTGCTATGAAGGGGCCATAGCAAAGGCGAATTTGGATACAAGGGTGGGTTTTTTTAGGGTGAAGAAAAATACAACATGCTTATATGTTGATAGGAATGATCATGTAGAAAAGGAAAAAATGATGGTGTATGATAGAGTGAATAACTATAGAACGTTTATTAGTGGATCCCATGTTGGCAGTCCTTAAGGAACTTCCATACCTGCTTTCAGGAACTTATATTCAAATGGAAAACATACAGACTTAAATTAGCAAATTGCAAAATGTTAAATTAGTAAATTTCAAAATGGTGAAATCAGTTCAGTTCAGTCACTCAGTTGTCTCTGACTCTTTGTGACCCCGTGAACTGCAGCACGCCAGGTTTCCCTGTCCATCACCAACTCCTGGAGCCTGCTCAAACTTATGTCCATCCAGTCAGTGATGCCATCCAGCCATCTCATCCTCTGTTGCCCCCTTCTCCTCCTGCCTTCAATCCTTACCAGCATCAGAGTCTTTTCCAATGAGTCAGTTCTTCACATCAGGTGGCCAAAGTATTCGAGTTTCAGCTTCAGCATCAGTCCCTCCAATGAATATTCAGGACTGATTTCCTTTAGGATTGACTTGTTTGATCTCCTTGCAGTCCAGGGGACTCTCGAGAGTCTTCTCCAACACCACAGTTCAAAAGCATCAATTCTTTGGTGCTCAGGTTTCTTTATAGTCCAACTCTGACATCCATACATGACCACTGTAAAAACTGTAGCTCTGACTAGATGGACCTTTGTCAGCAAAGTGATGTCTCTGCTTTTTAATATGCTGTCTAGGTTGGTCATAGCTTTTCTTCCAAGGAGCAAGCATCTTTTAATTTCATGGCTACAAAAATGGTGCAATAAGTAATAAAAAGTTGTGGATAGGATTGACTGAAGAGTGTAGGACAGTTAGTTAAAGGTTTTTGTGTTTAACCAGAAGAAAACTAATGGCAGTGACAGTTCTAGTAGGAAAGGAGAGGAATGGATGAATTTTAGAATATTTAAGAAAAAGAATGAATAGGATTTAGTATGGTTATTTATAGGGAAATGGGACAGTTCTGGATGATGAAATTGTGATGGCTGAATCTTCTAAAAGCTTTCTTAGTTTATCACTTCCTTCCTTCAAAATATGCAAACACTTTACATTGTCTAAAGATTAAATGTTTATGCTAGAATTCATGGACCCCTAAAATCTGCCCTTTAGGGGAAGTACCTTCATCTTCCTGAGATATGTCCTTGGAATTCAAGGACTTCGTGAAATCCAGTTTAAAAAGTATTGGTCCACAGCATTAAATTCCGTCTTTAAGTCTGCATTCAAGGCCCTCTATCTGATCCCTGACAAGCTCATGTTCCTCCTATCAGATTTCTTTCTGTTTTTTGTATACAGCAAGCTGTAGTTAGACTGTACC
This sequence comes from Oreotragus oreotragus, assembly GCA_006410675.1. Classification (NCBI taxonomy): domain Eukaryota; kingdom Metazoa; phylum Chordata; class Mammalia; order Artiodactyla; family Bovidae; genus Oreotragus; species Oreotragus oreotragus. Next base: position 160,292 of record SJYX01022867.1, on the reverse strand, counting down.
TGTGCTCCCTTTGTTCTCATTGTCTGGAACCTCTTTAGTCCTTGGTACTCTAAATCACCATCTGCTAACAGACAGTTTCAACATTTGTTGCAAAGAAGAAGCCAATTCTGACTCCATGTTGGAACTGTTTATATGACTTACTTTTGATTGCTTTTGTTAGTGTAATCATGCAGAATGGCCTGACCTCAGAGAATCCTGCCCTGCTGCCTAACTGTTTAATGTGACTTTGTTCAGAACCCCGTCCACCAGTGGATGGCAGGAAGGAAGAAATTAATACATTCCCTGCCTGAGGCTTGCCATTCTGGGAGATGTTTGCAAAATTAATGGCCTTTTTGCTTTGCTTTCTCACCTGCCCCAATCTCTGATCTATAAAAAAGTCTGGCATTCAGCCCCCATAAGATGGTTATTTTGAGACTCTATCCTGCCATTTTCTCAGTCAGCCAGCTCCCCAGTTAGTCTCTTCCTTGCCTCAACTCCTCTTCTCTCGGGTTCATTGGCCTGTTGTGTGGCAAGCAGAGCAAGTGAGCTTGGACTCTGTATCAGTAACACATTCACTTCCTCTATTCAAAATTCATTTTCTCTTGGTAGGCTTTCCTCAACTTCCCAGATACATTTGATCATCCTGCATCTATTAATAATAATGCTAAATCACACTTAATTAGATCCATCACTGTACTTATCTATATGTCTGGGCCACTATTTGACTATTAATTCCTTAAGAGCAAGCACTGTGAAAATCATAGGTGCTTCATGCATATTAATTGAACAAGTAATATCTGAATGACATCTTAGTTCCAGCATAACTTGACCTCAGTTTACTTACTCCCCCCTGGAAGCACTAAAGGCTTCTTTTTGTTTATTCCTATAAGGCCCTCTGTCGTTTCTCTTCTGGCACTGTGTTGTGCTGTAACCTTGTGTTTGTTTTGTGGCACTGTTTTTTTTTTTTCCTTCTGTTTCAGGCAGAAAACATTTCTCCCTGCCTGAAATAGTCAAGGGTGTGGTTTTTATCCTGTTTATCTTTGTATCCCAAGTACCTAGGTTCTCAATAAATGTTTTAAGAATGTATTGCTCAATAATTAAAGAGTTATCTTACCTTTTAAAGTCTTATATCATGTAATCATGCCCATCTTTTTCCACCTTCACAGAGAATTCCCTAATCACTCTTGGCTAGAATTAATCTTTCACTCTGGCGTTCTATTACTAGGGCTATTAATATATCTCTTCTGTGTAATTATCACTTTTGGGAATGTTATTGATGTAGAGTATCAACAAAAGCCTAAGAACAAGAGAACTTTGATTCTTCATTGTTTGCCCATGTGTTGTGGTTCTCAACTTTTCTGTGTACTGCTACACTTGGGTAGCACACACCACTAGCAGTTCCTAGATCACTTGGCACAATTCTACCCTTTCCCACTGGCGAGAGCTGTCAAGCAACACTCTTCTATTTGTTATGGTTTATTTTATTAAGCAATCAATCACTGCATTTGCATAAATTAGTAACTATTTATGATCATCTTTTGCTCCACTGAGTCTTATTCACTAGGTATTCTTTAAATATTTCATGAATGAATAAAAGAAGGAAAGAAGGAGCATTATTTCCACTACCAAGTCCAAAGGGAATTCAGACTTGGCCTTTTGTACAAAGTAAATCCACTCATTTAATCTATTACTGTTTAGAGCTAGAAATAATTATTTGTGTGAGATAGAGGGATACAATAATGTCCTTCATAAACTAAATTCTAAAGAAAATAATAGTTTTACTTTTAAAATGATGCTTATTTCCTCAGGTCACGCTAGTCTTGGAAGCAGACAGAACTATTTCAGGAACCCCCTGAGGTTTTACTGAGTTCTGACCTCTATGGAGCACTCCTGACCCACACTTGTTTCCATTTCCCAGTGATACTCAGCACTGCTTGCCCACCTGGCGCCCCCTACTGCCATCCTGGTCCTCAAAATTAAGGAGGAAGAGGTTGTTTTTTTTTTTTTTTTTTTTTCCCTCTTCCCAGCAACAGCTCTAATAATTGAGAAGGTGACTTTTTTCTCTTAGTCTACAGGCCCTTGTTACAATGCAGAACTTGAAATGGATTTCTCAGGGAAAGGACTGCACAACATACTGAGGACATCAGTCACACACAGTCATAAGCAGTATCCCTGCTTCCTACACATAGGAACTGAGTGCATGCGTGTGTGTGCTCAGCGGCTCAGCCGTGTCCAGCTCTTTGTGACTGCACAGACTGCAGCCCAGTAAGCTGCATGTTCATGGCATTCTCCAGGCAAGAATGCTATAAGTGGGTTGCCATTTCTTCCTCTAGGGTATCTTCCTGACCCAGAGACACCTTGCCTCTCCGGAGTCTCTTGTATTGGCAGGCAGATTCTTTATCACTGAGCCACTGGAATACCCCATAACCAAGTAGCTCAAGTCAATTGTATGTGTCTTTTCTACTTTCTTCTATCATTTGAGTTCCTTCACCGGGGACATCTTCCACTTTTCCAAAGATTGGAGGCAGCTTTAATTTCCCCCTCTGTAGGAAAAGAGCAAATTAGCCACGATGGCCTGTGTGGTCAGGCTCTCTCACCCCACAGCCTCTTGCTCTTTGGAAAAGTGGAAGATGTCCCTGGTGGAGGTAACCCAAATGGTCACGAGCTGGTCACGAGCTGCTTTGTGTGGTATGCCTGTAAGAGTTCCATTACAAAAGCCCAGGCTGCCCTGGCACTGGGGCTACACTGGAGCGGCATCATGGTTATGTTATATGGAGTTAGGTTATGGCTGCTGCTACGGCTGTTGCATCAGCCATGAGAGAGGCTGTATTATGGCTGCCACGCCAGCCGGAGAGAATAAAAGTGTCTGCAGTTCCTACAGCTCCTCGAGCCTCCTTCAAGCCTCTTAGGTCACACCGTGTCCACCCTGGGTTCAGTGGACAGTGCAGACAGTGTAGACAGCACAAGTCAATTGGTGTCGCAAACAGGATCAGCGATACACNCAGTTCCTACAGCTCCTCGAGCCTCCTTCAAGCCTCTTAGGTCACACCGTGTCCACCCTGGGTTCAGTGGACAGTGCAGACAGTGTAGACAGCACAAGTCAATTGGTGTCACAAACAGGATCAGCGATACACCCACTTTGTGTTTTCTCTTTGTGTCATCATTCTAGAAGGCTTCTCCTGTTACTGGGATAAAGGGAGAAGGGAGAACAAGGCGTTTTGGGGGGAGGACTGTCTGCAAATTGGACACTTTGGTGCCCTTGCCAGAATTCGAAAAGTGAGCATGTGGTTGGCATCTCCACAATGATTCTGCTCCTTTACTCTTTCATTACTTGATCTACCTGATATCTCACATAGATTATGTAATAAGTTGTGTAGAATTTCAGGCATACTTAGCTATAGACTTAGGGAATAATTGGACACTTTGGTGCCCTTGCCAGAATTCGAAAAGTGAGCATGTGGTTGGCATCTCCACAATGATTCTGCTCCTTTACTCTTTCATTACTTGATCTACCTGATATCTCACATAGATTATGTAATAAGTTGTGTAGAATTTCAGGCATACTTAGCTACAGACTTAGGGAAATCTTAACAGTTATGATGTATAATGGAAAACATCACAGCATCTCTCATGAATTTTTCCAGAAAAAAAAAGAATTCAAAGCTATCTTTAACCATATTCTTAGAAATATGGCTTTGAGTTTATCCTCATAAGGAATTTTAAAAAAGCACTTTAAGTACCTTCCTGATAGCTCAGTTGATAAAGAATCTGCCTGCAGTGCAGGAGACCCCAGTTCGATTACTGGGTCGGTAAGATCCCCTGGAGAAGAGAAAGGCTACCCACTCCATTATTCTATCCTGGAAAATTCCATGGACTACAGTCCATGGTGTCGCAGAGTCAGACACAACTGAGCAACTTTCACTTTCTCTTTTTAAAAAGTACATTTCAAGCCCTTTACAAACTATTTCAAAGGTTTGTTTGAGGAACAATGAAGTTTTTTTTTTTTTAATTGGAGGGATTTTTTTAACTGATATAATTCATTTGTCTCAAATTTACAACTACTTTTAATATGACTTTTTTTCCAGTTAATTGTTTTTTGGCTTATTATAAAATTGAATCATTAGAGGACCTTTTGGAGTAAGTTAAATGCTATTTTTCAGAATATAATTCAAGCCTCAAGGATTTTTGAATGCCTACCCTGCTAGATATAAAAGAACTATCTCATGAATAATGCCCTGAAGGCTGTTACCTTCTCAAGGAAATTTGTACTCTGGAAACAATTTAGAGACCAGTAACTTGTTTTTTAACTCATGGATTAAAACTGCTCATGGATGAAAACAGAAGCTTATTATATTTATTTCACCAAACTCTCTTTAGTTACATAGGCGAGAAGTTACATGATTTTTGGTACCTACTTTTGTTAGATCTAATATAAATACCCTCAGAAACATAGACTTGTAAAAAAAAGAAAAGACTGAGATTATGCATTTTTTCCTGCTCTTTTGTTTATTTCTTCAATTTAAAATCTAATGATGGTTTTATGATGCCCACAGAACAAAAGCTAACTGGTATGATGATTGCTAAGTGAAAACAAGCTGGAAGGCAAAGAAACTTTTTTTGAGACAGAATCAATCAAATCTGTCTGTAATAAATCTGTTTCTAAGTCACAACATTGATTATGTTCCTTGAATCCAAAATTCAGTTTCTACCCTGTGTTATTGCTAGAAGTGCTCTCTGCATTAGTCATAAATCCAAGCTCACCAGTGGTTTCTTACTTTCCCTCTTAGTTTGCCAGTAAAATCTACATTTTTGATGTTTACCCCTGTTTTCCATTCCTGTTTAATCCAGAGTCTAAAGGTTTCAAGAACAGTTTCAAGAGTCTAAAGGTTTCTGGCTTATCTTCACAGGTTGAAAATTCATTCTAAAAACATTGGGCGCACCCTAGCAAACTCCAGGTTTTCACCTGAATAAAAGGTTGTCATAGCATTGAATACACCAAGAACATGCCAGTCTGGCAAGTTTCTTGTCACACTAAATGGCCCCCAACCTTGTCACTCACTAGAATCTATCAGCTTTGAAAAGAGATGGCTTTTTCTCTCTTCTTCATGGAAGTAGATGCCAAAAATATTTATTTTTCAGCTTGGTTAAAGAGTCCAGCCTACTGAGAGGTTTCAGATGAGAAAATGTTTGGACTGTTAGTAGAAGCAATGAACAGCTTTTATAAATTGGAGAAATGAAGTCTTAGTCTGGTTAAAAGTACATTGGATACCTTATTTCCTATTCAATAAATGGAGCATTTTCATGGGAATAAGCCAAAGCTTTTGTGAATAGATCCTTACTTTTTCCCATCTGTTAGAAACGTTTTTCAAATATAAATTAAAAAATAAATCCCTTCAGGAATTTGTATGTTCTCACTCCTTTACTGTTGGGAGTTCTATATCATGAGTTTATGTCATGAATCTTAGCTGAGTTTATTTGATAACATCCTTAGAATAGAGTCAATCATAAAATAAAAACAAATCTTTCTTGTTTTCAATCTTACTGTATTGTAAATATTTCTCAACACCCAGCAAAGAATTTTGAGATTTCAAATGTTAACTATTTTTAATCACTTTACTATTCCTGATATGATATGTCCAAGTTCCAAAGTTCTGAATGTTCATGACAAATCTGATATTTCATGGGGCAAGCTGGCTTTGCTGTGTGATTTTGGATAATTCATTTAGTCTCTAAACTGTTACCACATTTTAACTTATGAGGGAAAAAGAACAAGTTCACTTGAACTGAGAGATCACATCCCGTTGAGTCCTTATAAGTTTTGTCATGAGCAATTAAGGTTTCTGTAGATAACATTTGTAAAAATCATGAGGAAATTCTGTTTCCTTTTGTGTAGCTACATTAAAATAACATTTTACACTCTGGTCCCATACATAGTCTATCTAAAACTAGCTACAGAATTGGAATGTTGTAGTTTGGGGAAACTATAGAAATGATATCTATATTATTTCTGGATGACTTGCAAAGATGGGAATTTTATGAACTTCACTTGAAAATACTTTCATGTGAAGTAGAATCATGAAAAGTACACAGTTTAGCCAAGTGAATTTAGCAGTACTTTTAAAGAGATTTAAAGGTTTATTATTTGTGTTGAATGGTAATAGAAACCAGTTGGCATTCTGCTATTTCCATTTTTGCTTTTTTTTTGAATTATCATCAGCTTTCTCATTTCTTTATGTTGTCTGCTATTTACTATGAAGGCACTGCATTATACAACCTGTTTGAAATCTTTTTATCTGTTCTAGTATGGTAATCGTCCACCTGACAGGCTCATAACTACATAATGTGAAGGTTATGAGGTTTTCCTAATAAGCAAATCACATAAGAAATAAATGTATCAATAACTTGGTTCAGGAATTGATTTTCATCAATAGTATAGTGAATACTCTATATCCTGATTGTGTGAAAACTTCACAGATCTCTCTCTCCCTCACACACAAACACACTCACACACAGCCAGGTGCACACATGTGTCTGCACAAAGTTTGTCGGCAAGAAAACACTTGAGATATATCAAACCAAGCATGTTCAACTTATTTTATTTAAAATAACCTCCTTGAGAGAAGGAAAAATAAAAAGTCCCAGGTAGGAAAAGAAAACAGGGAGCAGAAAAAAATTGTTAGTTCTACAATGTTATAAGATATAAAAAATTTCACATTAAAACACTAGAACAACATAGTCTGGGTTATGTATGCATGAATTCATTTAGTCATTCAAAAAACAGTCATTGAGTGCTTACTCTATGCCATGGAATTTAGTAGGTATACAAGATAATCAATAATGCTCTGTCTTAGAAATGAACATTCAGAAAGCAGAGTGATAAGCGACATGACAGAGGGGAGCACAGGTACTAAGGAAACCCCAAAGAGGAAAGAATGTGTTTCATTTTGTACTTTTATAGATTTAATTAGTCATTGGACTTTTTTCTCTCACCTTCCACTCTGGCTCCCAAACAATAATGTCTCTGGTAAGTAGCTGTTCAAAGAGATAATAAACTTTTACTCACATTTGTGATAATATTTTAGTATTTACCTCTTTTTGTAGCTCAGGGATATGATTTAACTTTATAATCTGTAGTCATGATAAAGTGTGTTAATGTTATTATAACTCTCCAGTTCCCCTTCCCCCGCAATGGGAGGGATGCACTTCCCCAGGAACTTGCTTTGGCCAATGGAATGTGGACAAATGTGACCTACACCCCATCTTTGCAGAGGCATTAAATATACTTGCACAGTTTGGCAAGGCCTCTTGAATTTCTTACCTCTGCCAAAAGAAGAGTTGTCCTCAGATATCCCTAGACTGAAAAAATACAGAGCCCATCAAAGCTGTAGGCATTACTTAGTGTCCTTCCTTGTCTCTTGTAATGGTCTTTAAGATCTATTTTATGAGTCTTGCTATTTCTGCTTTCTTTTGACTTCTGTTTGCATGGAATATCTTTTTCCAGCCCCTCACTTTCAGTCTGTATGTGTCCCTAGGTCTGAGGTGTGTCTCTTGAAAACAGCATATATAGGAATCTCATTTTGTATCCATTCAGCCAATCTGTGTCTTTTGGTTGGAGCAGCAACCTAGATGTCTATCGACAGATGAATGAATAAAAAAGTTGTGGTACATATATACAATGGAATGTTATTACTCACCTCTAAGAAGGAAGAAATTTAAGTAAGTTCCAATGAGGTGGATGAATGTAGAGCCTATTATACAGAGTGAAATAAGTCAGAAAGATAACAAATATTGTATATTAATTTATATACAGAGAATCTAGAAAGATGGTACTGATGAACCTGTTTGCAGGGCAGCAATGGGTTGGCAGTGTTGGTGGCTCAGATGGTAAAGAATCTGTCTGCAACGCAGGGCACCTGGGTTTGATCCCTGGGTCTGAAAGATCCCTTGGAGAAGGGAATGGCTACCCACTCCAGTATTTTTGCCTGGAGAATTCCATGGACAGAGGAGCCTAGTGGGCTACAGTCCATGGGGTTGCAAAGAGTTTGACACAACTGAGTGACTAGCATTTTCACTTACTTTGACTGGAGATGCAGACATAAAGAACAGACTTGTCGGCACATTGCGGAAAGGAGAGGGTGGGACGAACTGAGAGAGCAGCACTGAAACATATACATTACCATGTCTAAAGTAGATGGGGCTTCCCTGGTGGCTCAGAGGTTAAAGCGTCTGCCTGCAATGAAGGAGACCTGGGTTCGATCCCTGGGTCGGGAAGATCCCCTGGAGAAGGAAATGGCAACCCACTCCAGTATTCTTGNCACTGAAACATATACATTACCATGTCTAAAGTAGATGGGGCTTCCCTGGTGGCTCAGAGGTTAAAGCGTCTGCCTGCAATGCAGGAGACCTGGGTTCGATCCCTGGGTCGGGAAGATCCCCTGGAGAAGGAAATGGCAACCCACTCCAGTATTCTTGCCTGGAGAATCCCATGGACGGAGGAGCCTGGTGGGCTACAGTCCACGGAGTCACAAAGAGTCCGACATGACTGAGAGACTAATTTGCTGTGTGACGCAGAGAGCTCAAATCTGGTGACAACCTCGAAGGGTGGGAGGTGGGAGGGGAGTTCAAGAGGAAAGGGAAATATGTATACCTGTGACGGATTCATGTTGATTTATGGCAGAAACCAGCACAATATTGTAAAGCCATTATCCTCCAATTAAAAATAAATCTTTTTAAAAAGCTGTAGGCGATTCATAGGCCTATGAGTATGAAATAAATATGTTGTTATGTGGTGGTGGTTTGGTGGTTTAGTCGCTAAGTCGTGTCCAACTCTTGCGACCCCGTGGACTGTAGCCTGCCAGCCTCCTCTGTCCATGGGGATTCTCTAGGCAAGAATACTGGAGTGGGTTTCCAGTTCCTTCTCCAGGGTCTTCCTGACCCAGGAATCGAACCCAGGTCTCCTGCATTGCAGGCAGATTCTTTACCAACTGAGCTATGAGGGAAGCTCATAGCTTTGTTATGTAGCAAATAAGATTAATAAAAGAATAAACTTTATAAGCACATATTCATGAAAAACTTTAAGCAATATAAACAAAAGGCAGACTATCTGAAGTGACATTCAATACAAGAAGTTAAAGTTGTACACTGATTGTGTAATGTGCTCCATTTGTTCACCCGTAATACAGTGTCTCCCTTTTAGTACCAAAGTGTATGTATGAGATGCAAATTTTAGGAGCCAGGAAATAATCTACAGGTATGTCTATGTATGACTGTGTAAATAATTAATAGCTGTGTTTCGGTCACAATTCTCCTTAGATTATACCATTCTAAAGGACAGTGGTTCATTTTTACAATGAAATTTATTGCCATTAATCTAATGCAATGCAGAAAATTAAGTGAGGTAAGGGAGCTTCAGGGCTTCCCTGGTGGCTCAGATAGTAAAGGATCTGCCAACAATGCAGAAGACCCAGCTTCGATCCCTGAGTCAGGAAGATCCCCTGGAGAAGCAAATGGCAGCCCACTCCAGTATTCCTGCCTGGAGAATTCCAAGGACAAAGGAGCCTAGCAGGCTGCAGTCCAGGGAGTCACAAAGAGTCAGACACGACTTAATGACTGAACAACAACAAAGGGAGCTTCACCCTAGTAAAATAGAACTTTAAATTTATTAAATGCTTCCATTTCACTATCCACCCATGATCACAGGAAACAAACCATATTTATGAACATAATGTCCTATCATTATACACTTGTATATGTGTGATAATAAAAGTATCAGTAATAATCATACTAAACATTAGCAATGTTCTCATTTGGAATGAGGTTCTAGTTCTAACACTGAAAAAGAGTTCTTCAATACTATGCTTTAGGAAACTTGCAAATCATCTGCTCATTTATGACACTCATTTATATTTCTGCTGTTCTCACTACAAAGTATTTGTGTATCTTCGTTATGTGGCTATCTCAAAGCAATCTCCCTGTTCCAAAATTAATTATAAAGTTGACAATTTATATGCGTGAGTGGAGATAATGTCACCATATAAAATATAATTATATTGTGCCACTTCCAGTATGAGTATTTTATATCCTCTAAAATCATGAAAGAAAGCGTATTTTTAAAAACTGAGAAATGTTTTATAAGCACCAGTGGGATACAAACTTCCTTCACAAAGACACATATTGGCTCATTCCTGAGCTATCTGGTGTTTTTCATCTAAATGAAGATTATTTTTACAGCTGATTTTTGCAGTAGTTTTTCATTGTACCCTGCAGATGTTTTAATGTGTTTTTATCATGTTGACATCTTATTATAAACAAATCCATTTTAAGTTAAGCTTATGGTGTTTCCCTTATGCTTATATTAAGAGGAAGTAGGGGAATAGTTTGAATCCAAGGAAGTATGTGATATGGTCCTTCCAGGAGTCCCTAGTCCCTATAGACCCTTGCCAGCTTTAGGCTGATTTTTTTTTTTTTTTTTTTTTAGGGTGAGGGATGGGGAGAGTTGAACACAATTATGTAAAATACAAACAAATGAGTTTTCCCAAAGTTCCTTGAACCAGAAAGGAAAAGTATGTTTGGGATACACCACACAGATTTATTTGAATTCCTTTCCCCATTCCAAGTGAACCCATAGCCAAACAAATGAAGCTTATGGTTGCACAGCTGGAGACATATTATCTTCTCATTTTGTAAAATAAAATCAAAGGTGATTGTGTACTGTTGGTCTGAAATCGTACGTGTAGCAAATTGGTAATGTATTCCTTCCTCCACTTTCTCTAGGTACCGAATGGGAGCATTTATCTTAAATATGTCATATACTGAATGTAGGAGACTGGATAGTAAGGCTGAAAATTGCTTTCTGAGCAGTCATTTTGTCGATTCATTCCTTGATTTGTTCCTTTGTCCTTTTCTTCATTTATTTATTCATTCATTTAACAATAAATATTTATTGAGCTCTTCCTGTGAAGTAGTCACTGTGGGAAGTTCTGGGAATACAGTGATAAATAAACAAACAGAGGAAGAGCTCAAAATACAATTCTAGATCCTTTTCAAATTCTCTCATCCATTTATTCACATTTATTTCCAACACACAGTACAATGGAAAGAGTCAAACAAACATGGATTTAATTTACACCTAACAGCTGGGTGATCTCGAGCAAGTTATTTAAATTCTCAGAGCCTCAGTTTTCGTATCTGCTGTCTACCTCACAGGAAGATAGAGTGGGTTACAAGCATAACATATAAAACTGCTTGACATTTTATTCTCCGCCATACCCACACCAAGTCGCACCAGTTGCAGACATGTTAGGTACTAGGGAAATAAACTGGATGGTTAAAAAAAATGGGTGGAAGAGTTTCCTATGTGCNGTCTACCTCACAGGAAGATAGAGTGGGTTACAAGCATAACATATAAAACTGCTTGACATTTTATTCTCCGCCATACCCACACCAAGTCGCACCAGTTGCAGACATGTTAGGTACTAGGGAAATAAACTGGATGGTTAAAAAAAATGGGTGGAAGAGTTTCCTATGTGCTTGAAGTGAAGTGAAGTGAAGTGGCTCAGTCGTGTCTGACTCTTTGCGACCCCGTGGACTGTAGCCTACCAGGCTCCTCCCTCCCTGGAATTCTCTAGGCAAGAGTACTGGAGTGGGTTGCCATTTCCTTCTCCAGGGGATCTTCCCGACCCAGGGATCGAACCTGGGTCTCCAGCATTTCAGGCAGATGCTTTAACCTCTGAGCCACCAGGGAAGCTGTAGCTAAGAATAAAGAGAAATATAAAATGTGACCCCTGTCTTTTAGAAAATTAAATTTGGAATAATAATGATTAACATTTATCAACAAAACAAAAAGATACCTTAAGGATTGGGAGAAGGTATTTGTAAACAATGCAGTTGACAAGGGCTTAGTTTCCAAAATATACAAACAACTTTTTATAGGAAAAACAACAACAACCAAACAACCCAGCCAAAAAAATGTGTAGCAGATCTAAACAGATTTCTCCAAAGAAGAATATTCTTTGTATTTCTCCACACAAGACATACAGATAGCCAACAGTCACATGAAAAGATGCTCAACATATAATTATTGGGCTTCCCTGGTGGCTCAGACAGTAAAGCGTCTGCCTGTAACGCAGGATACCCAGCTTCCATCCCTGGGTCAGGAAGATCCCCTGGAGAAGGAAATGGCAACCCATTCCAGTATTCTTGCCTGGAGAATTCCGTGGATCAAGGAGCCGGGTAGGCTACAGTTCACGGGGTCGCAAAGAGTCGGACACGACTGAGAAATGCAAATCAAAACCACGTTGAAGTATCAGCCTCACACTGACCAGAATGACCATCATCAGAAAGTCTACAGGGACTTCTCTGGTGATCCAGTGGTTAGGAATCTGGCTTGTAATGCAGGGGATGCTGTTCGATCCCTGATCCCGGGAGATCCCACATGCCTCAGGGCAAGGTAACCCCTGTGCCACATCTCGAGTCCTCAAGCCACAACTACTACAGCCCTTGGCCTAGAGCCTGTGCGTCTTAAAAGAGAAGCCACTGCAGAGAGAAGTCCGTGCATTGCATCTAGAGAGTAGCCCCCACTCACTGTAACTAGAGCAAGCCTCCACGCAGCAACGAAGACCCAGGGCAGCACCCCCTCCAAGAAAAATTAGGTCTATAAATGCTGGAGAGGGTGTAGAGAAAAGGGAACCCTCTTTCACTGTTGGTGGGTATGTAGATTGGTGCAGCCACTATGGAAAACAGTGCGGAGGTTCCTGATAAAAACTCAAAATAGAACTACCGTGTGATGCAGCAATTCCAGTCCGGGGCATGTATCAGAAAGGACAGAGATGCTTATTTAAAAAGACACCCACACTCCAACGTTCATAGAGGCATTACTTACAATAGCCAGGGTATGGAAGCAATCTAAGTGACCACTGACGGATCAATAAATACACAAGATGTGAACCATACACACACATGCAATATTACTCAGCCATAAAAAAGAATGAAATAATGCCACTTGTGGCAACATGATGGACCTCGAGATTATCACACTACCTCTTAAGGGGAGGCTACTGATACAAGAAAATAAATGATAAGCATCTTATGAGTGGTTTAAGCAATAAATGAATGGGGGGAAAGAAGTCAGGTGTATATGGGCCAGAACTGTAAAACCTGATAACATATTAACAGAAGCATGAATAATGTTAAAGAGAGAATACAGGACATTTCAGGAAGGTTTATTTTATCTCTTGAAAAATGCTTCTTCTATACATCTATCACAAATATATTATGCTGGAGATTAAGCCATTGTAATTAGCTGTGATGAAAATCATTGAGAAAAATAACATGTTTATTGTTTCTGATTTATAAAACATATGCTAATCATAGAAAAACTAATAAAATAACAACGTATAAAGAAAAGCACTTTAAAAATTACTCCTAGATTCACCAACAAAAAAGATAGTCGCTTTAATATTTCCTCTGATTCTGTTTTCTATGCATATTTTATAAATGTATTTTTTACATAAAATAGGCAATGTACTCATATGTGGTTTTCAGTCCTACTCATTTCACCTAATATTTAGTAAGCAGCATATGTTATTTTTCTCTTTGATGCCCCAACAGTGTCTACCTCCTTTCCTGCTTAACTCAGTAACACAACACTATTAACACACTGCACTTCTTTTTACTTCTTTATTTTATGTATCTATCTTCTCTTCCTCCTCTCCTCTGCCTCATATACACATGAGAAAGTAACCTCCGTGAGGGTAAGAATATATTTATTTTTTTCTCTACTGTATCACCAGTGCCTGGAATGCTGCCTGCCACCTAGTGGGTGCTCTATTTGTTGAATAAATAATGTCAAAGAAGAAAATATAAGAACACTGTCACAAAGGGTAATTCTTGATGTAAAAACTGATCAATACTATGACTATAAAAACATATTCATGCACAATGCATAGTGAATCATTCTTATCTCTTATATCAGGTGGCCATTTCTGGTTATTCAGACTAACAAATGTGGGTAATTGGATGGACAATTCGCAAATAATGAATTAGTAGTAATTTTGTTCTCAAGGAGTTCTCAAAACTCTTGTTTTCTTCAGGCTTTTCTCAAGTACTATCTTTTTTGTTCTATCTTTGTGTATCTCATACATTCTCTATAATCCTACGTCCCTAACTTCACTGTTGTCCGGTTTATTTTCACAGATTCTCTGCAACGTGTCAGGAATGTATACTCTATTTTTGAACTTGATTTCACTCTGATGGATATTTTGTTTTTTTGTTCAGCTAGCTAAGTCTTGTAATACATACCCCTGCCTTCGATTAATCAGTTCTCTACAGAGCCCAGATGTTAGGTGATCAGGTATGGACCCATGTGAACGCCCATCTTCCTACCTAGTTAAAATTTGGTCACTGAATATGTTTGTATTCAGTGGCTTTCTTCCTCATTTTTATCAGAAAATTTTTTTCTAGTCTTTTACATATGTGTATAGCAAAGTATATCTCACATTGACATTTTTACCTTGACTCAGTACTATAAAAATTATTAAAATGAGGTAATGTATACGAAAGTGCTTGGTAAGGTTTCAAGGGCTGTACAAGTGATACTCCCACACAATCACCATGAACTCGTATTATCTCAGACTACATAGTCACATAAACACACCATTCTCTGTGTGAACACCCTTCACATGCTAGAAGGTGTTTCATCATCAAATCCTCATGCTGATTTTTAGGCTCAATAACTACGTTTGTTTAAAATTCCCTCCCACAAACTCTTTCTCAAACTTTCAGTGATCTTTGTATTTTGTCACTTTGATCTCTCAACTGTTCTGTTTTGTTAACCTGATGATCTTACAATTGAACTTTACCTTGTAAAATACAGCCATGTGAAAATAATTTTTTTTAAAGAGATTGTGTCATTTTACAAATGCACTAAGAATGCTTCCCTGGTGGTTCAGTCAGTAAAGATGCAGGAGACTTGGGTTTGACCCCTGGGTCAGAAAGATCCTCTGGAGAAAGAAATAGCAATACACTACAGTATTCTTTCCTGGGAAATCCCATGGATAGAGGAGCCTGACGGGCTACCGTCCATGGGGTTGCAAAGCGTCGGAGACGACTGAGTGGCTAAACAACAAGAATGCTTAAGCTACCCTCTGCAAAGGGAAAGATAGGAGTTAGAAAAGACTCGTGTGTACTGGGCAGTTGCTTTTCTGTAACATGACCTTGTCACGTAGCTTCTCTAAGCCCTGGTTTCTCCATCTGAAAAGTGGGGACTCACCATCAATACCTCCTATAGTGATTCTCAATGGTTGAGGTCCCGGGGCATATTTGAAACTGTGGGGGAGTGCTTTTAGTCCTCACAGTAACAGGGTGGTCACTGCCATTAGTAAGGGGGTGGAGTGGGGGGCAGGGACACGGATATTCCCAAATGTGGATGACGCCTCATAACTAGAAATTGTCCTGCCACAAAATTTTAGTACTGCCTTTGAGAAACAGTTAAAGCCACTCCTTACAAATTTGGTGAGCTAGTGAACACTAGATGGCAGAACAGAGTGTTTACGATTAAGGGGGCTTCAGAATATGCAAGACTCTTCTGCTCTATTAAAATACTAGTTATAAGTCCTTTCCTGCATAAGCCTGTCCAACACAAATCTGAAATCCTCCTGCTATGTCGAAAGCATCTTCAGTTCAGTCAGTTCAGTCACTCAGTCGTGTCTGATTCTTTGTGACACCATGAACCGCAGCACACCAGGCCTCCCTGTCCATCACCATCTCCCGGAGTCCACCCAAACCCGTGTCCATCGAGTCCGTGATGCCATCCAGCCATCTCATCCTCTGTCGTCCCCTTCTCCTCCTGCCCTCAATCCCTCCCAGCATCAGTGTCTTTTCAAATGAATTGGCTCTTCGCATAAGGTGGCCAAAGTATTGGCGTTTCAGCTTCAACATCTGTCCTTCCCATGAACACCCAGGACTGATCCCCTTTAGGATGGACTGGCTGGATCTCCTTGCAGTCCAAGGGACTCTCAAGAGTCTTCTCCAACACCATAGTTCAAAAGCATCAATTCTTCGGCCCTCAGCCTTCTTCACAGTCCAACTCTCACATCCATACATGACCACAGGAAAAACCATAGCCTTGACTAGGCGGACCTTAGTTGGCAAAGTAATGTCTCTGCTTTTGAATATACTATCTAGGTTGGTCATAACTTTTCTTCCAAGGAGTAAGCATCTTTTAATTTCATGGCTGTAGTCACCATCTGCAGTGATTTTGGAGCCCCCNTAGGCGGACCTTAGTTGGCAAAGTAATGTCTCTGCTTTTGAATATACTGTCTAGGTTGGTCATAACTTTCCTTACCAGAGCAAACAAAAAATCTGGACTCACTGTCCTTCTTCCTCATGTATCTCTATTAGAAACCTGATTTGTTTTTTGTCACTTATTAGAAAACATTTCTCAAAAAATTATTACATGCTCAAACACTATTGTGGTCCTGAGTACACAAAATGAACCTGACATAGTCCTTGTCTCAAGGACCTTTTGGGTTAGTGGTGGAAGAACACGTGTTGGCAGGTAGTTTAAGCTTTACTGGGCAGCTGTGGTGGCAGAAGTGCTCCCCTGAGAAACCTGAAAGCACACAGATGGAAGGGGCAGGGGGAAAATGACAGCGGTACTCAAGTCACTGTATAGGCAAGGGTTGACCTGGAGCAAGTGAGAGTTCAAGGGGAACAGGTCTTTGTGTTAGAAACTGACAGGTACCTGGTCCATGAACAGAGTTCAGAGTTCCAAGGGCAAGAGTTGAAAAACTGCATAGAAAGTCAATAAATAATTAGTTATTTTGACAAATTCTAAAAGACAATAGTAGAGTGTTGGAGGTCAGCAAGATGCCACAGGACATGCAAGGTAGAGGCTAGAGTAAATTCTTTGGAACAGTAAAGCAGGTAACACTGTCTTTGGTCTGGACCTGCCTCCCCGTCTGTTACACACCATTATGGACTGAACTGTGTCCCTGAAAAAATCATGTTGAAGCTGTAAACCTGCAGTGTGACGGTATTTGGAAATAGGGCCTTTAAGGAGGTGGTTAAGAGTGAGACCATCAAGGTGGGGCTCTAATTCAACAGGACTGATATCCTTGTAAGAATAGAAAGAGACGCAGGAGTGTGCACACAGAGGATAGTTCATGTGAGGATGGGGAGAGAAGGTGGTCACCCGGAAGCCAAAGAGAAAGACGTGAAACCATCCTGTTAACACCTTGATCTTGGCTTCCAGATTCCAGAATTGTGAGAAAATAAATTTCTGTAGTTTGCCCAAGGTAAGAGAAACCCAAGTAAGATGGTAGATGTTGCAAGAGGGCATCAGAAGGCAGACACACTGAAACCATACTCACAGAAAACTAGTCAAACTGATCACACTAGGACCACAGCCTTGTCTAACTCAATGAAACCAAGCCATGCCTGCAGGGCAACCTAAGGCAGGCGGCTCATGGTGGAAAGGTCTGCAAGAATGTGGTCCACTGGAGAAGGGAATGGCAAGCCACTTCAGTATTCTTGCCTTGAGAACCCCATGAACAGTATGAAAAGGCAAAATGATAGGATATCAAAAGAGAATCTCCCCAGGTCGTTAGGTGCCCAATATGCTACTGGAGATCAGTGGAGAAATAACTCCAGAAAGAATGAAGGGATGGAGCCAAAGCAAAAACAATACCCAGTTGTGCATGTGACTGGTGATAGAAGCAAGATCCAGTGCTGTAAAGAACAATATTGCATAGGA
>SJYX01022867.1:100320-141528 GCA_006410675.1 Oreotragus oreotragus | reverse complement strand
ACAAGAGCACTTAAACCCTCTGCTTCAGGCTCTGCTTCTGGAAGATCCAGGCTAGGACATTAATAAAGGGGAAAATTGGAACCATCATCTGGTTAGTTCAGACCAAACTCTTACAGAGATCAATTTGGATTAATTTTGCAAGCTAGGAAATTAAATACAGAAGAACAGTAATGTTGCCAATTGATGAGTAAGATGATCTGTCAGCACTGTCCAGCCATCGGGCTCTGTTTCTCTCATAAGCTCTCTGTCGTATTGTCTGAGATATCTGTTTCATAGACTATCTTAAAACTTCCCATCCCCATCGCTGTCATCTTCAACTGATGACCGCTCTTCATTTTGAATTGGGAAAGTAGAAGCCATCAGAGGGGCCCTCTTCATAAGCTTATCACCAGATCAGCAAACCCATCTGCATTTGCCCACCTCACCTCCTCTCCTCTTTCATTCGAGAAAGTCTCCCTTCTGTTGGTGGCTGTTTCCTCAGAGCGCATCTGGGCTTCTCCAGGGTTTGGCTCCTTGTTGCTTCTCCCTCCTCCTTGCCATGATCACCCGTTTCCCTCAACTGCATTCAGAATGCGCTTCCATCTTTAAAGTGCTAGTCACTCAGTCATGTCGGACTCTTTGTGACTCCATGGACTGTAGCCAACCAGGCCTCTCTGTCCATGGAATTCTCCAGGCAAAAATGCTGGGGTGGGTAGCCCTTCCCTTCTCCAGGGGATCTTCCTGACCCAGGAATCGAATCCTGTTCTGAATTGCAGGCAGATTCTCTACCATCTGAACCACCAGGGAAGCCCCTCCCCTCTTCAAAAGGCCTCCCTTTACTGTACATTGTCGTCAGCCAATCCCACAGTTAATGTACTTCTTCTCCCAGTCTACAGAGAAAGCTGACTCCATTTTTCACCTTCCATCCACTCCTCAACTCACTTTAATTGGGCTTCCACCTCCACCACATCACTGAAACTGCCCTTTTAGAAGTTATTAAGGAATTCTCTGTTGCTCAGTGTAATGATTATTTTTTATGGCTTTACTTTAACTCAGCCTTTTAGGCAGCAATCAACACAATTCCGCCTTCTGTCCTTTAAACACTCTCTTTTCCTGGCCTCCTTTTAACCCCACTTACAGGCTGCTATTTTTCTGTTACATTTCTGTGCTGCTCCTCCTCATTCTGGCTGTGGATGCTGTTCTCAAGATTTGGCCCAGGCCTCTTCCGTCCTCATTACATTCTTAGACATTCTCATACATACCCATGATGCAAATTACGTTATTTGCAGATGACTCACAAATGTGTGTCATCAACCAAGACCTTTCCTCTGACATTTATTTTGACTCTGTGCTTACTATCTTGGAGTCTCAAATGCACTGCAGTCTCAGTATGTCCGAAAAACCAACTCACTATTTCTAACCCACCTTACACTCTGCCCAGCCTGGTTGTCTTTTGGTGTTCCCTGTTTCAATGATTGGTATCCCTGACATCAAGTCTAAGCAGAAACACAGTTAAGGGGGAAGGACCCACTTAACCAGTTCCTCACTAGACATGTCTATTTGTAGAGTTTTAAATACGTTTTAATTTTTATTGTACATTGGAGTATAGTTGCTTACACGGTTGTGTTAGTTTCAGGCATACAGCAAGGTGATTCGGTTGCATGCATACGTGCATCTGTTGCTGATGTTTAGTCACTGAGCTGTGCCCAACTCTTTTGCCTCCCCATGGACTGTAGTCTCCAAGGCTCCTCTCTCCATGGGGTTTCCCAGGCAGGACTACTGCGGTAGGTTGCCATTTTCTTCTCCAGGGGATTTTCTCGAACCAGGGACTGAAGCTGCATCCAGGGAAGCCCGTACATGTATCTGTTCTTTTCTTCAAATTCTTGTCCCAGTTGTTTTTCCTGCTCAGTCACTCAGTCATGTCCGACTCCTTGGACCCGGCGGGCTGCCGCATGCCAGGCTTCCCTGTCTTTCACTATCTACCAGAGTTTGCTCAAACTCGTGTCCATTCAGTCGGTGATTCCATCCAACCATCTCATCTTCTGTTCCCCCCTTCTCCTCCTGCCCAATTTAGGTTATTACAGAGTATTGAGCAGAGTTCCCTGTGCTATACAGTAGGTCCTTATTGGTTATCTATTTTAAATATAGCAATGTGCACCTGTCAGTCCCAAACTCCCAGTGTATCTTCCCCCAAAGTCTTCCCTCCCAGTAGCCATAAGTTTGTTTTCTAAGTGTAAATCTGTTTCTGCTTTGTAGAATTTCATTTATATCATTTTTTTTTTAGATTTCACATATAAGCGATATCACATGACATTTCTTTCTCTGACTTCTTTAAATATGATAATCTCTTAAGTCCATCCATATTGCTGTGAATGACATTATTTCATTCTTTTTAATGGCTGAGTAATGTTCTATTGTATCTATGTATCACATTTTCTTTATCCATTAATCTGTTGATGTACGTTTAGCTTGCTTCCATATTTTGCTGAGTTCAATTTCCATTAATTCTATTTAAAAATGCTTCTTGAATCTGTCTACTTCAAGTTTTTTTTCACCTAGCAGCCAGAATGATGTTTTAAATCTCCAAATCCAATTGACTCACTAAGTTGCTTAAAATCTTTAAATGGTTTCTGTATATTTTGGGAAGAAACAAGGAGTCCATTATCTAGTCTACAGATTCTGCATGTTCTGGCCTCTACCTACCTCTCCAGTTTATTTTCTTTTGTTTTTTGTGCTTCTAACTCATTGGATTTCTTTTAGTTCCTTCCAATCTTCATGCACTCTTCTACCAAGTACCTTAGGATATGCCTTTCCCTCTGCGTGGAATCCCCTTTCTTGCTCTTCCTCTAGCTATTCCCTATTCAGTGAAAAGACCCTGATGCTGGGAGAGATTGAGGAGAGGAGGAGAAGGGGACAACAGAGGATGAGATGGTTGTATGGCATCAACGTCTCAATGGACATGGGTTTGGGTGGACTCCGGGAGTTGGTGATGGACAGGGAGGCCTGGTGTGCTGCAATTCATGGGGCTGCAAAGAGTCGGACACGATTGAGCACCTGAACTGAACTGAGTCAGTATTCAGGTATAAGAATCATCTTTTAAATGCAAGCATTCTTTGACTTTTCAATGAAGTCAAATTTCTATTGCACACTCTGTCCTAGGCACCAAGAAGCCAATAATATGATGTAAGAGACAGCATGTCTAAATAGTTCACAGAGTTTGGTGGAACAACTAACATCCAGAAAACCCTTAACATACCACAAAGACTGTATTAATGTCAAAAAGCAAAAGAGATAATATAACCCTGGGGGAAAATTGTGAATGTATCTAGTTGTCCATTCCACATGAACTGATTCCAGTCCCTTTTCTGGACTGAAATAGAAAAGAATACATCCTTTAGGTTAATGATCATGTACCATATACTGAAGGCCATAATTCATCTGCTCTCATAAATGTTCAGTATGCTAACTGAAATTGGGGTTATAACTTGGTTGAGCTTGCAGTAGTGTGCTATCATTTTCCAGAACATGACTGGCTGGACACATGGAGGTCTGGTAGGGAGTACCACTCCTGCATCCTTGAGATACTTCAGAGGGATACTGATCAACTCCATCTTCCCTGGGATAAGTGGTGTTTCTATCTAGATTGGTGGATAGAAGTGGGGGAACTTTAGAGACCCCCACTTGGCCCTCCCTACTGTCGTATTCCTTACCCCACGTGCTCAGTGTTATTCCAAATGCCAAGTATGTCAATGTCAATTATACATTAAGGAACTGGGGAAATAACTACAGGGTGAGTGCACAGACTTTGTACACAGATTTTAAGTCAGACTGTGGCCAAGAAGGTTTCCCTGGTGGTTCAGATGGTAAAGTGTCTGCTTGCAATTCAGGAGGCCTAGGTTGAACCCCTGGGTTGGGAAGATCCTCTGGAGAGGGAATGGCAACCCACTCCAGTATTTTTGCCTGGAGAATCCCATAGACAGAGGAGCCTAGTGGGTTACAGTCCATGTGATCACAAAGAGTCAGACACGACTGAGTGACTAACACTTTCACTTGGCCAGTTCAGTTCAGTTCAGTTGCTCAGTTGTGTCTGAGTCTTTGCAACCCCATGGACTGCAGCACACCAGGCTTCCCTGTCTATGGGATGTCTGGCCAAGAATCCACTTATTGCTTGACTACCTTTTACATCCACTCTATAGAAAGTTGTGATGATACTGGGTTTCTAGGTATCCATTTTTTTTTTTTTCTTTTTTTTTCCTGCTATTTCTTTGCATTGATCACTGAAGAAGGCTTTCTTATCTTTTCTGGCTATTCTTTGGAACTCTGCATTCAGATGCTTATATCTTTCCTTTTCTCCTTTGCTTTTCATCTCTCTTCTTTTCACAGCTATTTGTAAGGCCTCCCCAGACAGCCATTTTGCTTTTTTGCATTTCTTTTCCATGGGGATGGTCTTGATCCCTGTCTCCTGTACAGTGTCACAAACCTCATTCCATAGTTCATCAGGCATTCTATCTATCAGATCTAGGCCCTTAAATCTATTTCTTACTTCCACTGCATAATCATAAAGGATTTGATTTAGCTTCATTATGGTCGAACTCTCACATCCGTAGATGGTTACTGGAAAACCATAGCAAAATGATGTCTCTGCTTTTTAATACGCTATCACGGTTTGTCAGAGCTTTTCTTGCACGGAGTAAACATTGTTTAACATCATTGCTGCAGTCATCATTCATAGTGATTTTGGAGCCCAAGAAAATAAAGTATGTCACTATTTTCATTTTCTCCCCATCTACTTGCTGTGAAGTGATGGGACTGGATGCCATGATCTTAGATTTTTGAATGTTGAGTTTTAAGCAAATTTTTCATTGAGAAGCTTTTTAGTTTCTCTTCACTTTCTGCCACTAGGGTGGTGTCATCTGCATCTCTGAGGTTATTGATATTTCTCCCAGCAATCTTTATTCCAGCTTGTGCCTCATCCAGCCCAGCATTTTTCAGATGTGCTCTGCATATAAGTTAAATAATAGGATGGCAACATACAGCCTTGATGTACTCCTTTCCCAATTTGGAACCAGTCTGCTGTTCCATGTCTGGTTCTAACTGTTGCTTCTTGACCTATATACAGGTTTCTCATGAGGCAGGTAAGGTAATCTTGTATTCCTACCTCTTGAAGAATTTCTCACAGTTTGTTGTGCTCCACACCGTCAATGGCTTTAGTGTAGTCAGTGAAGCAGAAATAGATGTTTTTATCTGGAATTCTCTTGCATTTTTTATCATCCAGTGGATATTGACAGTTTGAGTTCTGGTTTATTTGCCTTTTATAAATCCAGCTTGTACATCTGTCCATTCAGTTATGTTGAACCTAACTTTAAGGATTTTGAGCGTTATCTTGCTAGCATGTGAAAAGAGGGCATTGTGTTGTACTTTGAACTTTCTTTGCCATTTCCCTTCTTTAGAATGAAAACTGACCTTTTCCACTCCTGTGGCCACTGATGAGTTTTCCAAATTTGCTGACATATTGAGTGCAGCACTTTAACAGTGTCATCTTTTAGGATTAGAAATAGCTCAGCTGGAGTCCCATCACTTCCACTAGTTTTGTTCGTAGTAATGTTTCCTAAGGTCCACTTGACTTCACACTCCAGAAAACTAACCAAAATGATCACATGGATTACAACTTTGTGTAACTCAATGAAACTATGAGCCATCAAGATGGATGGCTCGTGGTGGAGAGTTCTGTCATAACGTGGTCCACTGCAGAAGGGAATGGCTAATCACTTCAGCATTCTTGCCTTGAAAACCTGATGAGCCATATGAGAAGGGAAGATATAGCATGGAAAAAGAAGAATACAAATAATATATTTATAAGAAGATAAGAAAAAAAGAGAAAATTGGCAGAGAATAAGCAAAAAAAAAAAAGTAAACAGAAATATAGGAAATTAACAAATAATCCAAAAGAAAGATTTTCTACATTTATATAAATATTAATTTTAAGGCAAAGGTGTTAGGAGAATAGGTGATAAAATTTCAGTGCATCGTGAAGTTAAAAGCAGATAAAATTTATATTCATGTGATTACATAGCCTCAGAAAATGCAAAGACAAAAGAATGATTAGGGGAAACCCGGGAATCCACAAGCTTAGTAGAATTTTTAATACATCCTAATAAGTCCTTATTTAAAAAGAAATAAACTAGATTTACATAACATTATGAACACTGTATACTTAACTTCTCAGGTTTAGAATCCTGCAGTCATAAAAATTTCTTGTGGTATGAAGAGCAGATAAAAAAAGGACGATGCCTGGCCAGATGCCTTGACCCAGAAACCTTTGCATGATCTGTCTTTCTTATAAAAATATGTAACACGAACAAGCTTTTACCATGTAGTAGGCAAAGTGAAAATGGCATTTGTAAGTGTGATCTAATTCTTATAACAACACCCAGAGTAGTATGCTAATACTCTTTAACTAGAGAATATAATGCTAATTATGGCTAAGTTAAATAATTTGCCCGCTGTCAGGACTACATCCATAAAGTTGTGGAGAAAGAATTTGAACCTGGATTGTCTGATTCCAATTCACCTCTCCCATTCTTTCTACATATTGGTCTGGAATGAGTGTGTGTGTATGCAGGTGGGAGTGGCTCCTACATAAAACTAATTGGAAAAAAGCACATATCCTTTCACTGTAAATGGGCAAGCCTCAAAGGTAAGGGTGAGCATCCCTGAACTGCTGGGAATAAAAAGCATTCCAGATCTTATCTTTCCATCTCATCTGACTCAACAAGGGGCTAGTTCTTCCACTATCTGGGTTCTGTCTAGTTTCTTGGATTTTGTGTTCTTTTTGCTATGCTTCTTTGTTTCTTGGAGCAGTGATTCAGACTCCTTGACTGTGGCTTTCCGTAATTCTTCCAATATCACACCTTCCAAAATGATATCACACAAATAGTTAACAAGGGATGGTAATCTGGGTCTTTGGAGAAGCAGGCACCAAAAAAAAAAAAAAAAATTAAGCGTGAGCAGATTTTATTGGGGGTAAATTCTCATGAGAAAAGTTAGGGAAAGGTCCAAAAAGGTGGGAAAACACTTCAGACCAAGTCTGGCTGCAGGTGACAGAGAGAGAGGAGGATGGTAGGGTGGAAGAATGCTGATCTGATGTGCACTCTAGTGGAGTCTCAATATGCCCATCCAGGAGTACTCAAGCCACAGCCAGCCATCACCAGAGTCCCCTATCTCTCAGAAATTGTCCTCATCACATTTCCTTACTAACTGGGAGCAGCCCATGGGAAGCATGGTGGTTTTGTTTTGTTTTTTTTTTTTTCCAAGGCCCTTTTATTTATTTATTTATTTATTTATTTTTTGAGCTTCCATTTTACTTTATTTTACTTTACAGTACTCTATTGGTTTTGGCATACATTGACATGAATCTGCCATGGGTGTACATGAACTCCCAAACATGAAACCCCTCCCACCTCCCACCCCACATCATCCCCATACAGCAGCCCCAAGCATCCTGCATCCTGCATTGAACATAGACTGGCGATTCATTTCTTACATGATAGTATACATATTTCAATGCTATTCTCCCAAATCATCCCACCCTCTCCCTCTCCCTCTCCCTGTCCCTCAGAGTCCAAAAGTCCATTCTACACATCTGTGTCTCTTTTGCTGTCTCGCATACAGGATCCTCATTACCATCTTTCTAAATTCCATATATATGTGTTAGTATACTGTATTGGTGTTTTTCTTTCTGGCTTACTTCACTGTATAATCAGTTCCAGTTTCATCCATCTCATTAGAACTGATTCAAATGTATTCTTTTTAATGGCTGAGTAATACTCCATTGTGTATATGTACCACAGCTTTCTTATCCATTCATCTGCTGATGGACATCTAGGTTGTTTCCATGTCCTGGCTATTATAAACAGTGCTGCGATGAACATTGGGGTACATGTGTCTCTTTCTATTCTGGTTTCCTCGGTGTGTATACCCAGCAGTGGGATTGCTGGGTCATAAGGCAGTTCTATTTGCAATTTCTTAAGGAATCTCCACACTGTTCTCCATAGTGGCTGTACTAGTTTGCATTCCCACCAACAGTGTAAGAGGGTTCCCTTTTCTCCACACCCTCTCCAGCATTTATTGCTTGCAGACTTTTTGACAGCAGCCATTCTGACTGGTGAGAAATGGTACCTCATTGTGGTTTTGATTTGCATTTCTCTGATAATGAGTGATGTTGAGCATCTTTTCATGTGTTTGTAAGCCATCTGTATGTCTTCTTTGGAGAAATGTCTATTTACTTCTTGGCCCATTTTTTGATTGGGTCGTTTATTTTTCTGGAATTGAGCTTCAGGAGTTGCTTGTATATTTTTGAGATTAATTCTTTGTCAGTTGCTTTGTTTGCTATTATTTTCTCCCATTCTGAAGGTTGTCTTTTCTTCTTGTTATAGTTTCCTTTGTTGTACAAAAGCTTTTAAGTTTAATTAGGTTTCATTTGTTTATGCTTGCTTTTATTTCCGTTACTCTGGGAGGTGGGTCATAGAGGATCCTGCTATGATTTATGTCAGAGAGTGTTTTACCTATGTTTTCCTCTAGGAGTTTAATATTTGGGGGGCTTACATTTATATGTATCTTTAATCCATTTTGAGTTTATTTTTCTGCATGGTGTTAGAAAGTGTTCTAGTTTAATTCTTTTACAAGTTGTTGACAAGTTTTCTAGCACCACTTGTTAAAAAGATTGTCTTTTCTCCATTGTATATTTTTGCTTCCTTTGTCAAAGATAAGGTGTCCATAGGCGCATGGATTTATCAATGGGCTTTCTATTTTGTTCTATTCATCTATATTTCTGTCTTTGTGCCACTACCATACTGTCTTGATGACTGTAGCTTTGTAGTATAGCCTGAAGTCAGGCAGGTTGATTCCTCCAGTTCCATTCTTCTGTCTCAAGATTGCTTTGGCTATTCGAGGTTTTTTGTACTTCCATACAAATTATGAAATTATTTGTTCTAGTTCTGTGAAAAATACCGTTGGTAACTTGATAGGGATTGCATCGAATCTATAGACTGCTTTGAGTAGTATACTTATTTTCACTATATTGATTCTTATGATCCATGTACATGGTATATTTCTCCATCTATTAGTGTGTCCTCTTTGATTTCTTTCATCAGTGTTTTATAGTTTTCTATATATAAGTCTTTTGTTTCTTTAGGTAGATATATTCTTAAGTATTTTATTCTTTTCATTGCAATGGTGAATGAAATTGCTTCCTTAATTTCTCTATTTTCTCATTGTTAGTGTATAGGAATGCAAGGGATTTATGTGTGTTAATTTTATATCCTGCAACTTTATTATATCCATTGATTAGCTCTAGTACTTTTCTGGTGGAGTCTTTGAAAGTGAAAAGTGAAGTCAGTCATGTCCGACTCTTTGTGACCCCATGGACTGTAGCCTACCAAGCTCCTCTGTCCATGGGATTCTCCAGGCAAGAATACTGGAGTAGATTCCCATTTCCTTCTCCAGGGGATCTTCCCAACCCAGGGATTGAACCCAGGTTTCCCACATTGGAGGCAGACTCTTTAACCTCTGAGTCACTCATGTCATATGCAAACAGTGAGAGTTTTACTTCTTCTTTTCCAATTAGATCCCTTTTATTTCTTTTCCTTCTCTGATTGCTGTGGCTAAAACTTCCAAAACTATGTTGAATAGTAGTGGTGAGAGTGTGCACCCTTGTCTTGTACCTGCCTTTAGGGGAAATGTTTTCAATTTTTCACAATTGAATATGTTTGCTATGGGTTTGTCATATATATATATATATGTATATATATATATATATATACACACATATATATATATATATACATATAATGTTGAGGTATGTTCCTGCTTCTATTCCTGCTTTCTGGAGGTTTTTTTTTTTTTTATCATAAATGAATGTTGAATTTTGTNGGGGAAATGTTTTCAATTTTTCACAATTGAATATGTTTGCTATGGGTTTGTCATATATATATATATATGTATATATATATATATATATACACACATATATATATATATATACATATAATGTTGAGGTATGTTCCTGCTTCTATTCCTGCTTTCTGGAGTTTTTTTTTTTTTTTATCATAAATGAATGTTGAATTTTGTCAAAGGTTTTCTCTGAATCTATTGAGATAATCATATGGTTTTTATATTTCAGTTTGTTAATGTGATCTCCAGTCCAGGTTTGATGCATAAGACATGCTGCTCAGGGCTGGTGCACTGGGATGACCCCCAGGGATGGAATTGGGAGAGAAGTGGGAGAGGTCTTCAGGATGGGGAACATATGTATACCCATGGATAATTCATGTCAATGTAAGGCACAAACCACTACAATATTATAAAGTAATTAGCCTGCAATTAAAGTAAATAAATTAAAAAAACAGTGAACCTACAAAACTCTAGGAAACCCACCCTTGACAACAATAAATGCATAGCCAAGACAGTACTCTCTTTCTTTGTCTGAGGCCTTTCTGAGTGGCCAGAGCTGCACTGTTTAACCTCCAGGACATGTAAATAGTAAATCTTGCTTTTACAAAGTTTCCTAATAATTGTTGCTGAGATCTTGTCTTGGTCTTGTGCTCATGTTCAGTTGTGTTCAACTCTTTGCAACCCTTTGGACTGTAGCCTTCCATGCTCCTATGTCCATGGTATTTTTCAGGCAAAGTTACTGGAGTGGGTTGCCATTTTCTCCTCCAGGGGATGTTCTCAACCCAGGGATCAAAACTGCCTCTATTGTGTCTCCTGCATTACAGACAGATTCTTTTCCCACTGAAACATCAGGGTCACTGAGATACACCTTGAAATAATAATAACCACAGGAGCTGGTCCAGCAACAATATTGTCTCAGGTAGGGCAGATGCCTGTGGGGAATGTTATAAAGCAGGATAGGCCCAGGTGAGCAGCCCAAGAATTCCTAGATGATACCATCACTATAGAATGAGACTAACACAAAACAGAATATAAGGTACTCTAAGTGCAAGTTTACTTAATTTCAGTCACTCAGTCATGTCCTATTCTTTGTGACCCCATGAATTGCAGCATGCCAGGCCTCCCTGTCCATCACCAACTCCCGGAGTTCACCCAAACTCATGTCCATCAAGTCGGTGATGCCATCCAGCCATCTCATCCTCTGTCGTCCCCTTCTCCTCCTGCCCTCAAACCCTCCTAACATCAGAGTCTTTTCCAGTGAGTCACCTCTTCGCATGAGGTGGCCAAAGTATTGGAGTTTCAACTTTAGCATCAGTCCTTCCAAACAACATCCAGGACTGATCTTTAGAATGGACTGGTTGGATCTCCTTGCAGTCCAACAGACTCTCAAGAGTCCTCTCCAACACCACAGTTCAAAAGTATCAATTCTTCGGTGCTCAGCTTTCTTCACAGTCCAACAAAGCACATGGAAATCCTCATAATAGTGTCTTCTAGTGAAATGAAGCCTTTGCAAGAGACAGGCTAGGGCTTATATATAAATATAACTACAATACGTAGACAGAACATATAGAACTGAAAGGACTCCAATAGCTCAATAAATAACTTTCATGAACTTTATACAGGATTATTTATAAATAAATAATCAATAAACTGGTTAGAAGAAAGGATATAGGGATTCAGAAGTCCCAGAACATAGTAGAAAATCAATACATTTTTTTGACTAAATAAAGAGTAAATGAGTTGCTTGGTACTGCACTTTGAGGAAAATCAAGGAGATTAATGTACCATTGTGTGGCATCTAACCCTTATTTTCCAGAAAATTTTGTTCAGTGATTGAAAAAGAATCTTAACAGAACTGACCAAGAAATGGCAGGTAACCCGTAAGTGTAACAGTATGAATCCAGAATGCTGCAGGATTTGAGAAATGTAAGCTAGAACTATTAAGATCAATTTAGTAAGATAACTATTATCATGTTGATTTTACTTATGATAATACTGCAAATAAGAAAGTGTAAGTGAAATTGCTACTGCTATTATTATCACTGAGGAGTGTCAAGACCAGATTCTGGCATATGACTCCTTTACATTTATTGCAAATTTCTGTGTAAATGTACACATGCACGTTATTTCCACTTATAATTCACTTGTATAACCTCATTGCTTCTATTTATTCATTTTTTTTCTTATTTTTACACCATTGTTGGGGCTTCTCAGGTGTCACATGTGGTGAAGATCCCACCTGCCAAAGCAGGAGACATAAGAGATGTGAGTTTGATCCCTGGGTCAGAAGACCCTCTGGAGAAGTACATGGCAACCTATTCCAGTATTCTTGCCTGGAGAATCCCATAGGCAGAGAAGTCTGGTGGGCTACAGTGCATAGGGTTGCAAAAAGTAAAACAGCCCTGAAGAGTCCTAGCATGCATTCTTATATACCATTGTTATCAGAGTTTCCCTTCCTATTACCTTGCTACTGCTAAATCCAATGAATACTTTCCTGTCACCATCTAAATCTGTGAGCAGTGCCCAATTCTACCCCTTCTTGGTTCACTGAACATCACATTTTCCTAGTGCCTCTGTCAATAGTTTTTATCATTATTTTTCTTATTTTTTTGTGATACCCTTCTTTTAAACAGAAGAGTATAATGATACTCTTCATTCTAAACAATATAATGGGAAGGCCTAGAAATCTCTTCTAGAAAATTAGTGATACCAAGAGAACATTTCATGGAAAGATGAGCACAATAAAGGAAAGAAATGGTATGGACCTAACAGAAGCTGAAGATATTAAGAAGAAGTGGCAAGAATACACAGAAGAACTATAATAAAAAATCTTCATGATCCAGATAATCACAATGGTGTGATCACTCACCTAGAGCCAGACTTCCTAGAATGCAAAGTCAAGTGGGCCTTAGGAAACATCACCATGAAGAAAGCTACAGAAGGTGATAGAACTGCAGTAGAACTATCTCAAATCCTCAAGGATGAAGCTGCTAAAGTGCTGCACTCGATATGATAGCAAATTTGGAAAACTCAACTGTGGGCACAAGACTGGAAACCGTCCGTTTTCATTCCAGTCTCAAAGAAAGACAATGCTAAATAATGTTCAAACTACCACACAGTTGCACTCACCTCACACACTAGCAAAGTAATGCTCAAAATTCTCCAAGGCAGGCTTCAACAGTATGTGAACCATGAACTNAAACCGTCCGTTTTCATTCCAGTCTCAAAGAAAGACAATGCTAAATAATGTTCAAACTACCACACAGTTGCACTCACCTCACACACTAGCAAAGTAATGCTCAAAATTCTCCAAGGCAGGCTTCAACAGTATGTGAACCATGAACTCCCAGATGTTTAAGCTGGATTTAGAACAGGCAGAGGAGACAGAGATCAAGTTGCTAACATCCTTTGGATCATCAGAAAAGCAAAAGAGTTCCAGAAAAAACATATACTTCTGCTTTATTGACCATGCCAAAGCCTTTGACTATGAGAATCACAAAAAAAATGTGGAAAATTTTTAAAGAGATGGGAATACCAGACCACCTTATTTGCCTCCTGAGAAATCTGTATGCAAATCAAGAAGCAACAATTAAAACTGGATATGGAACAAAAGACTGGTTCCAAATTATGAAAGGAGTATGTCAATGCTGTATATTGTCACCCTGCTTATTTTCTTATAAGCAGCATACATCATGGGAAATGCTGGGCTGGATGAAGCACAAGCTGGAATCAAGACTGCTGGGAGAAATAAGAATAACCTCAGATATGCAGATGACACCCCCCATTATGGGAGAAAGGGAAGAACTAAAGAGACACTTTTGATGAAAGTGAAGGAGAAGGAGAAGAGTAACAACGTTTGCTTAAAACTCAATATTCAGAAAACTTAGATCATGGCATCCAGCCACCACTTCATGGCAAATAGATGGGGAAACAATGGAAACAGTGACAGATTTTATTTTTTGAGGCTCCAAAACCACTGCACATGGTGCCTGCAGCCATGAAATTAAAAGATGCTTGCTCCTTGGAAGGAAAGCTATTACAAACCTAGACAGCATATTAAAAACAGAGACATTACTTTGGCAACCATGTTCTGGAAAGCTATGGTTTTACCAGTAGCCATGTATGGATGTGAGAGTTGGAATATAAAGAAAGCTGAGCACCAAAGAATTGATCCACTTCAACTGTGGTGTTGGAGAAGACTATTGAGAGTCCCTTGGACTCCAAGGAGATCAAACCAGTCAATCCTAAAGAAAATCAGTCCTGAATATTCATTGGATGTTAAGCAGAAACTCCAATACTTTGGCCTCCTGATGCGAAGAACTGACTCATTGAAAAAGACCCTGAAGTTGGGAAAGATTGAAGGCAGTGGACATGACTTTAAGTAAGTTCCGTGTGGTGGTGATGGGCAGGGAGGCCTGGCATGCTGCAGTCCATTGGGTCACAGAGTAAGACACGACTAGACACTGAACTGAATTGAACTGATCACTTCTTGTACTGCTTGCATATTCCACATCTGCTTTTAGAGCTTCCCATTCCTGGCTCTCAATGGCATCTTGTATAATCAGTCACCATCTCAATTCTATCCAGGGTTTCAACCATTGTCTTTATGCTGACTCACATTTTTTTTTTTCCACATACAGAACTAAAAGCACAGTTGAATATATGAACACCTTCTAGATCATTCCAAATGCTTTCTAGAATCAAGCAATAAACCAACAGACAAATAAATGCATCTGCCTGTGTGGCATTGTTTTCCGTATGTGTGACACAAATATCAGAAACTGAATTCCCATTTCAGTAGCAACCTTTCTGTGTTTCTCTTCTAATAAGGACACCAGTATGCGTCCAGTCACTCAGGCCAGAAAGCTTACATTCATATTTAATTCCATATCTCTCTGAATCTCTCTTGATCTTCAGTGCAAGGTAGTTGGCAAGTGATGGCTGCTGTTAGTCTCCAAATCTACTCGTTCTCTCCATCTCATTGCTGCTATGTAACCTTAGTGAGCTTTTACTCTTTGCTAAGTCATTGGAACAATTTCCATCTGTCTCCCCTGATTTCTTAATCCCACTCAATTCATTCTCTTCATCCTTGTCAGGATGACTTTTCTAACCTTAAAGACCCTCTGTTCCTCTCTACATGGCATGTCACAACTTTCAGTCTCAAAATAGAAGGACATGGATGCGAAGGGCGGGTAGCCTTACAATTTTCCAACTGGAAAATTAACTGTTTAATACTTCATACTGTCCAGAAGGGCATAGTGGGTGTAGTCTAGTAACACATGATGGCCTTGGAGCAGGATCTGTTCTCCCAATTATGGACACATGTGGTTTCTCACATGCCTTCTTCAAACCAAATGACTGCTAATTCACAAAGACTGTTCAAACTTTTCTTTCCTTCAGAGTTCTGCCAATACTTTAAGCTGATCTAGAATTTTGAGTCTGTGACAGAAAATTTTGAATTTCGCTGCACTTTGACACCTCAGTGTTCAGGGCAATGTCTTATGTCCCAGATCTGAAAGGAGGTCTCATGTGAAGAAGCTTCTATCATCTCCTAACTCCTGCTCTCTCCATGTCCCTTGCCACAGTCATCTCCCTTGAAACTCTTCCCCATCCAGGCTGTCTACCCTCTTCTCCTCTGCCACTTCCATTCCTTTTCACATTATGGGATCCTGGCCACCAAGACCATTTTCATGTCATTTCACCTCCATTGCCTCTTAGTCACTTTTGCTTCAGCTCAGTTGATAGTCAGTAGTTGGTGGAGAGGAGAATTGTTGTTGTTGTTGTTTTCCCACTGCCTAATGGCCCTGTAGGTGAAGGAGACCTTATACTCTCATTCCAGGGGTGTTAGAGGAAAGGGTCTCCTTTCTGAGCTACAGCTGGTTTTCTCCATGAGATCTGAATCTACACAAAAGAATCAAAGCCATCTCAGATGACTGTAATAGTCTCATTATGCAAAATGTGCTTTCACGCCTTCTGAGTCCTTGGTTATTTTAAAGCCTCTCTACAGTGTTAACTGGAGAAGGCAACAGCACCCCACTCCAGTACTCTTGCCTGGAAAATCCCATGGATGGAGGAGCCTGGTAGGCTGCAGTCCATGGGGTCACTAGGAGTCAGACACGACTGAGCGACTTCAGTTTCACTTTTCACTTTCATGAATTGGAGAAGGAAATGGCAACCCACTCCAGTGTCCTTGCCTGGAGAATCCCAGGGATGGCAGAGCCTGGTGGGCTGCCATCTCTGGGGTTGCACAGAGTCAGACACGATTGAGGCGACTTAGCAGTAGCAGCAGCACAATGTTAACAGTGATTCATGACTTACCCAAATCAAATGCCTTTAAGCCCCAGGATTTTCAGTCAAATAAAAGGAGCTCTAGGAGGTAGAGGACCAGAGAATATGGGAAGACAGATGTCATTTCATCTCTCTCAAAATGTAAATCTGATTACACCTTTCTATTATTGTTAAATACCAAACTACCATTATAATGTACAAGATCTTTCATCGTATCCCTTTTCATTGTGTTTCCGCATTCAACATTCTCCCTCCCCAACTTCTTCACACACACACACACACACACACACACTTAAAGTTTAAGAAACAATGCTCTGGTCTCAGTTCTTTGAATGCAGAATACTTTTCTCCTGAATACAGTAACTTCTCTCTTTCACTTTCAGTCTCTCTCAATACACTATGCTTTCTTTCGCAGGCTTTCATTCATGTTTTTCTTCTGTTTGTAATAGCTGATCCCTGAGTGTTCTACCATTTACTCAGCCTTCAATTTCAGTTTATCTGACACTTCTGCTGACAGCTTTCTTTAATCTCCTTAAAGTTGGTAAACACTCCTGATTTGCATTGTATAATCCACTGTACCTTTACCATTGTTGAACTAAATAGCCCCTCCACTAGTCTGGGAGCTCCAAGACATGGTTTGTATCTGTTTTGTTCAAGGTATACCCTGAATTATGCATGCCATAGGTGGTCTCTCCACCCATAAACCATCTCCCATCTAATAATTGCTACAATACAAAGAGGTGGTCAGAGCACATAAGTCTAGGCTTTGTCATTTGTTCTCCCAGAACTCAGTTGTGATACACGTCTTCAGTTTTTGTTTCCAAGAACCAACAACCATCTTCAAACCCAGGAATCTCTTCTAGATAATGAAGTTAAGTTTGTTGTGAGATACAGTGGTTCCCATATGATTAACCTTAAAGATTCCAGAAAGGCAACATTCAACACAGCTAAGTCTTCCTAAACAAGGTACTAAGAGTTCAAACATGTACCATAGACTCTGAGCTGCAGTGTATACACTGAGAGAGAATACACAGTCATCACTGCCTGATTCTCATTCAGTTCGGCTATAGGAAAGTTGCTCATTTATTCAGCTCATATTTACTGAAAATTTGCTATATGTCAGGCATTGTGACAAAAGCTGAGAGACTGATAGTAAGAAAAAGAGACAGTGCTCTGGACATTGTAGAGCTTACAGCCTAGTAAGGAAGACAAGCAATTATCATAGATTCCCAACAACTATGGGGTATCCTACAGAGTAAGGGCTCTTTTCTAAATCAGAGAGTAAACTCTATTTGGATCTTTCTGAACTGAGCATGATTGTGTGTTTAAGATTTCATATTGCTCTGCCATTGCCCAGTGTGTCCAAACAACCCACCCTCTGTCCTAGAATTACAAGTTTCTAGGTTCTTTGGGCACAAAGAGCAAAGTACCTACAAGCATTATCTCAGACTACATACTCAATGTCTTAAGGACTGACATCTCTCTAGAGAGGGTCCCAGGAGACACGTGAAATCCCATCATTGATTTGGGACCTAAGCTGCAAAGTGATCCCTGTTATAAACATAAACATTCCTTTTAATTGAAGCATCAACCTCATCTTTCCCTTCACTTCTCAAGGTCACATATAACCCACTTCTGTGTATCTCCTATTCACACACTCTTCTCATCTCTTAATTCCTCTTTGAGCTATCAAGAACTGAAAAAAAAAAAAAGCTCTACAAGCACACACCTGCATATGTCTTTTTACTTTCTTTTCAGATTTTGGGTTTTGTTCTTTGAAGTCAGAGTTTTGGTTTCTCCTTCAGAGAAAGTCCCTCATGCCTGCAAGTGGCCTGACCTTCTAGGTACAAATGTGAGGGTGTGGGATTAAACTTGTGAAGCACTTGGACAAGACTTCAACATAGAATCAAGATATATGTCTTTTTTCTGCTCAGCATTCAAATGTAAAGAAATGTATTACCAGGCCTTCCATCTTTATTCCTTTTACCTAACAAAATAGGAATAAGGATTTTATCCCACATCTATGTCCTTCCAGAATGCCTGCCTCATAGGCATCACTTGTGTCAGTAGATAGGCATCATTTGTGTCAGTAGCACCCATAATTTCTATACACCTCTGGGTCTCATTTGCTTTTCCAAATGAGGATTTTCATTATGGCCAGCCTTTCCGTTTCTCTGGTTGACTCTTTGATGTCAAGAGAAAATAACTTATCCAAGCCCTTGACTGTGAAAAACCACATCAGGACTTCAGTGTCATTCCGAAAGTCCAAATTTTGAGCTGTATTTGATACATAGATGAATTCTGATTTATCTCCCTTTAGGAAAGGAGTTTGCTCAACAACTTAGGAAATACTGAAGTGAATATTCAATGAACAAAATGACCACCTTGGCAGAAAAAATACCGTGTTTTCATCCAATCCTTCTTTTCTTGGGATGCACAGATGGTCTACATTTACCATCCATAGTCACAGTGAGTTGATGCCACATGGTTGAAATCTAACTGATGGGATTTATGCAGAAATAAAACACTCCAGTCCAGTATCTGGTCTATGAAACTCTCTGACTGAATCCTCCATGCTCTTACTTCTTCTGACAAGTGACTGACATAGATTCTAAGAACCAGGTGAAACATAGGGCCATTAAGTGAGCAAATGCCCAGTTCCTGAGTAATTACAGGAAGCAGAGCTTATCAATCTCCACTCTCTTTAATCCATACTGATAGTTACATTATCAAGAATAATGTGATATCAAGACTTCCCTGGCAGTTGGATGGTTAGGACTCCGTACCCCCAGTGAAGCAGGGACAAGTTTCATCCCTGATAGGGGAGCTAAG
Source organism: Oreotragus oreotragus (assembly GCA_006410675.1). Taxonomy (NCBI): domain Eukaryota; kingdom Metazoa; phylum Chordata; class Mammalia; order Artiodactyla; family Bovidae; genus Oreotragus; species Oreotragus oreotragus. Next base: position 122,478 of record SJYX01022867.1, on the reverse strand, counting down.
ATCCCAAATAATGCATGGTAAGGCCAAAAAGGAAAAAAAGAATGTGATATCACATAACATGACAAGGGATGACATCACCTAATATAACACAATATAATACAACCAAGCTCCTAGATTGATTCTAGTTAAAATGTATCTGAATAACTCAAAAAGAATACCTGTGAGGACCTGTTATTTGATCTGAAATCATGCCTGGTTTCAGAGAAAAGCATTCCATGTGAATACTGGGAATCAATCATTCTAGGTAGGGGGACACCACACAAAAACTAAAGGCAGGGAGCCTATGTTTTAAGAAACAGAAACTAATCTCCTTTAGGATGGACTTGCTGGATCTCCTTGCAGTCCAAGGAACTCTCAACAGTTTTTCCACAGTTCAAAAGCATCAATTCTTTGATTCTCAGCTTTCTTTATAGTCCAACTCTCACATCCATACATGACTACTGGAAAAGCCATAGCTTTGACTAGATAAAACTTCATTGCAAAGCAATGTCTCTGTTTTTTAATATGATGTCCTGGTTGGTCATAACTTTTCTTCCAAGGAGCAAGCGTCTTTTAATTTCCTGGCTGCAGTCACCATCTGCAGAGATTTTGGAGCCCCAAAAAATAAAGTCTGACACTGTTTCCACTGTTTCCTCATCCATTTGCCATGAAGTGATGGGACTGGAGGCCATGATCTTACTTTTCTGAATATTGAGCTTTAAGCCAACTTTTTCACTCTCCTCTTTCACTTTCATCAAAAGGCTCTTTAGTTCTTCTTCCCTTTCTGACATAAGGGTGGTGTCACCTGAATATCTGAGGTCATCGATATTTCTCCTGGTAATCTTGATTCCAGCTTGTGTTTCTTCCAGTCCAGCGTTTCTCATGATGTACTCTGCATATAAGTTAAATAAGCAGGGTGACAATATACAGCCTTGACGCACTCCTTTTCCTATTTGGAACCAGTCTGTTGTTCTGTGTCCAGTTCTAACTGTTGCTTCCTGACCTGCATACAGATTTCTCAAGAGGCAGGTCAGTTGGTCTGTTATTCCCATCTCTTTCAGAATTTTCCACAGTTTATTATGATCCACACAGTCAAAGGCTTTGGCATAGTCAATAAAGCAGAAATAGATGTTTTTCTGGAACTCTCTTGCTTTTTCTATGATCCAGTGGATGTTGGCAATTTGATCTCTGGTTCCTTTGCCTTTTCAAAAACCAGCTTGAACATCAGGAAGTTCACGGTTAACATATTGCTGAAGCCTGGCTTGNCAATCTTGATTCCAGCTTGTGTTTCTTCCAGTCCAGCGTTTCTCATGATGTACTCTGCATATAAGTTAAATAAGCAGGGTGACAATATACAGCCTTGACGCACTCCTTTTCCTATTTGGAACCAGTCTGTTGTTCTGTGTCCAGTTCTAACTGTTGCTTCCTGACCTGCATACAGATTTCTCAAGAGGCAGGTCAGTTGGTCTGTTATTCCCATCTCTTTCAGAATTTTCCACAGTTTATTATGATCCACACAGTCAAAGGCTTTGGCATAGTCAATAAAGCAGAAATAGATGTTTTTCTGGAACTCTCTTGCTTTTTCTATGATCCAGTGGATGTTGGCAATTTGATCTCTGGTTCCTTTGCCTTTTCAAAAACCAGCTTGAACATCAGGAAGTTCACGGTTAACATATTGTTGAAGCCTGCCTTGGATAATTTTGAGCATTACTTTATTAGCATGTAAGATGAGTGCAATTGTGCAGTAGTTTGAGCATTCTTTGGCATTGCTTTTCTTTGAGATTAGAATGAAAATTGACCGTTTCCAGCTCTGTAGCCACAGCTGAGTGTTCCAAATTTGCTGCATATTGAGTGCAGCACTTTCACAGCATCATCTTTTAGGATTTAAAATAGCTCAACTGGAATTCTATCACCTCCACTCTCTTTGTTTGTAGTGATGCTTCCTAAGGCCCGCTTGACTTCACATTCCAGGATGTCTGGCTCTAGGTGAGTTATCACACCATCGTGATTATCTGCATCATGAAGATCTTTTTTGTATAGTTCTTCTGTGTCTTCTTGCCACCGCTTCTTAATATCTTCTGCTTCTATTAAGTCCATACCATTTCTGTCTTTTTTGAGCCCATCTTTGCATGAAATACATCCTTGGTATCCCTAATTTTCTTGAAGCACTCTCTAGTCTTTCTCATTCTATTATTTCCCTCTCTTTTTGCACTAATCACTAAGGAAGGTTTTCTTATCTCTCCTTCCTATTCTTTGGAATTATGAATTCAGATGGGTATATTTTCCTGTTCTCTTTTGCTTTTCACTTCTCTTTTTTTCACATCTAGTAGGACGGCTATATTTTTAAAGTGATTATACCAACTGTTTGTGAGGATATGAAGTAACTGGATCTCTTATGCATGGCTGATGGGAATGTAAAATGTTACAGTCACTCTGGAAAGCAGTTTGGTAGCTTCATTTAAAAACTATTAATTTTGCATATTCAATTGCCAACCAAGCAATTATACCCAGACATTTTTATCTCAGATAAATGAATATTTATGTACATTCAAAAGTTTTCACAGGAATGTCCATAGCAGATTTACAGGTGATCAAAGTTTGAAACAACCAAAATGTCATTCATAGGTAAATTATTTGGCAGCACTGAAAAGGAATGAACTCTATATTAATACACACAGCAACTTGGATAAATATCAAGGGTATTATAGTGAGTGGAAAAATGCCACTCAAGAGCATGATTCCACTTATATAACATTCTCAAACTGAGAAAATTAAAGTGATGAAGGACAGAGCAGTGATTGCCAGGATTTAGTGACTGCCAGGGAGAAGGGTTACACATAACTATAATGAGACAGCATGAGAAAAATCTTCGTGGTGGTGAAATAATTCTAGATGTTGATTGAGATGATATTTACAGAGTCCACATTTTTGTGATAAAATTTGATTGAACTTAACATGTACATAGTACTACTGTCAGCATCTTTGAAACTAGACTATTGAGATACACAATATAAACATGGAGGAGGGGGGAATCAGATGAAAGATGCAGGAGACTGTCCGGTAAAACCTTTGCCACTTGCAGCACTATTTACAACAGTCAGGGCATGGAAGTGACCTAGATGTCTATCAGAAGATGAATGGATAAAGAAACTGTGGGACATATATACAATAAAATATTACTTAACTATAAAAAGAGCAAATTTGAGCCAGTTTTAGTAAGGTGGATAAACCTAGAGCCTATTATACAGAGTGAAGTAAGTCAAAAAGAGAAAAACAAATATCAGATAGTAATGCATATATGTATGGAATCTAGAAAAATGGTATTGATGAACCTATTTTCAGGGAAAGAATGGAGATGCTGGTGTGGAAAATGGATTTGTGGACATAGGGAGGGAGAAAGTGGGACAAATGGAGAAAGTAGCATCATGTATATACTACTATGTGTAAAATAGATAGCTGGTGAGAAGTTGGTGTATAACACAAGGAGCCCAGTCTGGGACTCCGTAATGACCAAGGGGGATGAAAGTGGGGAGGATGGAGGAAAAGAAGCTCAAGAAAGAGGAGTTAAATGTATCATTATGGCTGATTCCCATTGTTGTGTGGCAGAAACCAACAAAGCACTGTAAAAGTTTAAATAAAGCAAAAAAAAATGAAAAATCAGCTCAGTTCAGTAACTCATTCGTGTCTGACTCTTTGCGACCCCATGGACTGCAGTGTGCCAGGCTTCCTTGTCCATTACCAAGTCCTGGGGCTTGCTCAGACTCATGTCCTTCGAGTCAGTGATGCCATCCAACCATCCCATCCTCAGTTGTCCCCTTCTCCTGACTTCAGTCTTTCCCAGCATCAAGGTCTTTTCCAGTGAGTCAACTCTTCACATCAGGAGGCCAAAGCATCAGTGCTTCCAATGAATATTCAGGATTGATTTTCCACTAGGATTGACTGATTTGATCTCCTTGCAGTCCAAGGAACTCTCAAGAGTGTTCTCCAACACCACAATTCAAAAGCATCAATTCATCGGCACTCAGCTTTCTTTATATTCCAGCTCTCACATCCATACATGACTACTGGAAAAGCTTTTTACTTTACTAGATAAACCTTTACTAGATAAGCCTTTACTAGATAGACCTTTGTTGGCAAAGTAATGTCTCTGCTTTTTAATATGCTGTCTAAGTTGGTCATAACTTTCNCAATTCATCGGCACTCAGCTTTCTTTATATTCCAGCTCTCACATCCATACATGACTACTGGAAAAGCTTTTTACTTTACTAGATAAACCTTTACTAGATAAGCCTTTACTAGATAGACCTTTGTTGGCAAAGTAATGTCTCTGCTTTTTAATATGCTGTCTAAGTTGGTCATAACTTTCCTTCTAAGGAATAAGCATCTTTTAATTTAATGGCTACTGTTACCATCTGCAGTGATTTTGGAGCCCCCCAAAATGAAATCTCTCAATGTCTCCATTGTTTCCCCATCTATTTCCCATGAAGTGATGGGACCGGATGCCATTACCTTAGTTTACTGAATGTTGAGGTTTAAGCCAACATTTTCACTCTCCTCTTTCACTTTCCTCAAAGACTCTTTAGGTCTTCTTTGTTTTCTGCCATAGGGTAGTGTCATTTGCATATCTGAGGTTATTGATATATCGCCCTGCAGTCTTGATTTCAGCTTGTGCTTTATTCAGCCCAGCATTTCACATGATGTGCTCTGCATAGACGTTAAATAAGGAGGGTCACAACATATAGCCTTGACGTACTCCTTTCCTGATGTGGAACCAGTCTGTTGTTCCATGTTCAGTTCTAACTTTTGCTACTTGACCCGCATACAGATTTCTCAGGAGGCAGGTCAGGTGGTCTGGTATTTCCATCTCTTGAAGAATTTTCCACAGTTTGTTGTGATCCACACAGTCAAAGGCTTTGGCATAGTAAATAAAGCAGAAGTAGGTGTTTTTCTGGAACTCTCTTGCTTTTTTGATGATCCAATGATGTCAGCAAGTGGATCTCGGGTTCCTCTGCTTTTTCTAAATCCAGCTTGAACATCTGGAATTTCACAGTTCACGTACTGTTGAAGCCTGCCTTGGACAATTTTGAGCACTGCTTTGCTAGTGTGTGAGTTGAGTGCAATTCTGTGGTTGTTTGAGCATTCTTTGGCATTGCCTTTCTTTGGAATTGGAATGAAAACTGACCTTTCAATTTCTGTGGCCATAGCTGACTTTTCCAGATTTTCTGGCATATTGAGTGTAGCACTTTAACACCATCATCTTCAATTATTTGAAACAGCTCAATGCTAATTCCATCACTTCCACTCGATTTGTTGGTAGAGATGCCTCCTAAGACCCACTCAACTTCACACTCCAGGATATCTGGCTCTAGATGAGTGATCACATCATTGTGGTTACCTCAGTCATTAAGATTTTTTTGCATAGTTATTCTGTGTATTCTTGCCACTTTTTCTTAATATCTTCAGCTTCTCTTAGGTCCATATCATTTATATCCTTACTGCATCTCTAATTTAAATTTAGATTTAAATTTATTTAAAAATTTTAATGAGCAAAAAATTTAAAAAAAATTATAAGCAAAATGTTTTTAAGGATACCTTGAAGAAGTCAAGAAAGTCAGAACTCAAATCCCACAGCTTTGTGACCCCAGCTAGCTCTGTTTCAGGGAAGAATCTGCATCACTAGAGAGCACACTCCAGGAAGACTACAGGTGTAGGAAGTTTCTGTGATTATTGCTGGTTGATGGGACAATCTGAATCCCTCTGGTAGCACTCTAAGACAAACAAGTTGAAGTTACTCTGAAGAAGTGAGGGCAGAGAAAGCCAGTCTAACTGGGAGATTGATTGACAGCTTGCAGAATGAAGTTATTTGCACTGAGAAGGTATCTCTCTGAAACCCCAGAAGAACTCCTGCCATGTCATTGAGCTAAATAGGAGAAAACTGAGAATGAAGGCGTCTCCCCATATAGGCTTTGTCTCTTAAAACAGGAGCTGGTATAGGTTTCAGAATCTAAAAGGATTAGGGGATTGACCCAGTGGGATAGCAGTGTTATAAATCTCTCCATGGGGTTTACAGCAAGATCCATTGAGCAATTTAAAAGGACATTGCCCATATGGGGAGACTCCTTCATTATCCATTTTCTCCTATTTAGCTCGGTTGGCACTGCAGGAAAGGAAACCTAGCAATCTATCTATACAGTACAAACCACAATGGATTGCTATGTTTCCTTTCCCAGAGATTCTCTTCAAAGAAGCCAGACCCGCTATCTTGCCTGTCTTTCTTGTGCTCACAGGACTTTTGGGGATGGAGACAAAAGAAAACAGGTAGCGTGTAATCTAAATGACAGTCTCTCTCTTTTAAAATTTTATTTTGTATTGGCATATAGTTGATCAACAATGTTGTGTTAGTTTCAGGTGTATTGTTGTTGTTCAGTAGTTGCTAAGTCATGTCCGACTCTTTGAGGACTGCATGGACCCCAAGGACTCCAGGCTTCCCTGTCCCTCACCATCTCCTGTCCATTGAGTCTATGATGCTATCCAACCATCTCATCCTCTGTCACTTCCTTCTCCTGCCCTCAGTCTTTCCCAATATCAGGGTCTTTTCCAACGAGTTGTCTCTTTACATCAGGTCACTGTTGCCATTTTTTCCTCATCTATTTGCCATGGGGCCATATGCCATGATCCCAGTTTTTGAGTGTTCAGTTTTAAGTCAGCTTTTTCACTCTCCTCTTTCACCATCATCAAGAGACTCTAGTTCCTCTTTGGCAATTTGGGATATAGAGCAAAATGATTCAGTTATACATATACATATATCTATCCTTTTTCAAGTTATTTTCCATTTTAGGTTGTTAGAGAGTATTGAGCAGAGTTCCCTGTGCTATACAGTAGGAATTCTCTTAAAGACCCATCCTTTTGGTCACTCCTGGGTGTTTCCTATAGAATCCTAGGAGTTCCTCCAACTCTCCAGCAGAGGGACCCCTGGCCTCATTTGTAAATCCAATTTAGGCTACCCAACTCTAACCTGATGCCCCTTGACACTCAGGATGAGGAAAGTGAGCAGTGTCTAACTCTAAGATAAACTAAAAGCCATCATGGGCTTTACACAGAGTAAAACATTATGTTACATATAGCCAACACAGCAGTTTGTGTGAGAGGTAATATTGAAGGTTAGGAGGCATGTCAAAGGCAGCTAGGCTGTTGCCTAGTGACCAAATGTGGGGGAGCTGCACACATGTTAGGCTCTGGTTAGATACAGATATGTCAGGGATGAGCCTCTGTCCTTTAGATGAGATGATGCTGCACATTGTGGCTGCTGACAATGTTGCTTTATGTACTGCTTTGACAGGCAATTGATCTTTGCCTCTAAGGCTCCCAAGAAGAATGGCTTTCAGTAATAGTATTGTGAATTTCAGATCATTTCTAGGTCAACATCCTAAGGTTATTACCTTTCTTACAACTTAACATCCTGTACAACAATGAACTTGATTCGATTCCTCTGGGAAACATTTATAATTATTTATTTATTATATTTTTGGCTGCACTGAGTCTTTGCTGCTTTGTGCGGGCTTTCTCTAGTTGCAGCAAGAAGGGAGCTACTCTTCTTCATGGTGCACGGGCTTCTCATTGCAGTGGCTTCTCGTTGCAGAGTACAGGCTCTAGGCATGGGCTTCAGTAGTTGTGGCATGCAGGCTGGCTCAGAAGTTTCAGCTTGTGAGCTCTAAAGCATAGGCTCAGCAGTTGCAGCACTCAGGCTTAGTTACTCCACAGCATTTGGGATCTTCCTGGAACAGAGATAAAACCCATGCTCCCTGCTCTGGCAGGCAGATTCCTATCCACTGTGCATCAAGGAAGTCCCATTTTGCAAAAAACTTTAAATTTCTCTTCTCAAGGAGTCTATAGCTTAATCTAAAAGGTTGAGATCATTCCATGGTTTTCATGTGAGTAAAAATAATAATGATAATAATAAATAAAAATTAAAAAAATTCAGGCAAAGATTGTTATGTCTCTGTTCTGTTGCACATAATTTTGTGCTGTAGCAAATTGCAAGTGGTTTCTGAGGACGCTTTTAGCAGCAGGACCACCTTGCTTCTAGTAGTCTTGTATGAGGTGTGCATGCATATCATAATCTCCTCCACTTCCCTAAGCAGCTCTCTTTGTGGAAAAGCTTTTGCCCCATGCAAGTTATTTCTATTTAATACATTCCCATAAGAGGAATTTCTAGCTAGAGTTACTATTTTTAAATCTCTTGGAAATGCAGTTGACTGAATTTATTTCATGGCAATTTGTAATAAGTTATACTTTTATCACTAGATTATAAGGATACCAGTTTTACAATAATGCTATTTTCACTGGATATTTTATGAGCTTTCATTTTATTCTGTGTGACTTTAATAAATGAAAGGTGGAATACTGGTCTAATACTTAAAATGGGTAATGTCCTTCTCTATTAGTAAAGTGAAACATTTCCAATGTCACTTTCCATTTGTTTCTTTTTGTGTTTGTCACCTGATAGCTTTTGCCCATTTAGTTTACAGAAGTTTTAGTTTTTCTTCATTTTGTAATAAAAATCTTCATACTAAAAATCTTCCTACTAAATTTATCTACATTTTAGAACTTTGAAATAGCTTTGAGTTTTCTCTCATTGCATCCTACCCTGTAGCTTCCCATTTTCCTGGATTTTGTTTTCTTCTCTCTGATTTTATAATGTCAACTGTTCTTTCTTAAACATTTCAGTTGACTATTTTGCCAATTTATTTTGAGTGTAATTAAAAAACTGTAATGTTATTGCCATTTATATCTCATTAAATTTTAATTCTATTCAGGTCTTAAGCCTTTGCCATTGCTTAAATGAGATCATTTGCTTTGCATCAGATGATAGGATAAATGAGATGAAGTTGCTCAAGTCACCCATTAGTGGATGATTTGTTGAAAACTATAAAAAAAATAAATAAGCTTTAAAGAAATTAAAAATCCTAGACCCATATGCCAATTTTGAGGCTCAGCAAAGCCTCTTTGCGGGACAGTTCTCAGCTGCAACGGTGCTATTACGTACAAAGGTCATTTGCTGTTGTCATCTAAATAACTGAAGATTGGCAGGGAAGCCCAGCACTTTCTTACCCAAGGAGTTTACACAAAACTCCTTCTGAATCTCTGGAATACCTAGCCACGTGGATAACGTGCCAAAGATCCTCTGTAGCCAGGACAGTCCTGGGGTGGGGGCTGTCATCCCAGAAAATACAGCTCTGTGCTACTCCACAGCATTTGGGATCTTCCTGGAACAGAGATAAAACCCATGCTCCCTGCTCTGGCAGGCAGATTCCTATCCACTGTGCATCAAGGAAGTCCCATTTTGCAAAAAACTTTAAATTTCTCTTCTCAAGGAGTCTATAGCTTAATCTAAAAGGTTGAGATCATTCCATGGTTTTCATGTGAGTAAAAATAATAATGATAATAATAAATAAAAATTAAAAAAATTCAGGCAAAGATTGTTATGTCTCTGTTCTGTTGCACATAATTTTGTGCTGTAGCAAATTGCAAGTGGTTTCTGAGGACGCTTTTAGCAGCAGGACCACCTTGCTTCTAGTAGTCTTGTATGAGGTGTGCATGCATATCATAATCTCCTCCACTTCCCTAAGCAGCTCTCTTTGTGGAAAAGCTTTTGCCCCATGCAAGTTATTTCTATTTAATACATTCCCATAAGAGGAATTTCTAGCTAGAGTTACTATTTTTAAATCTCTTGGAAATGCAGTTGACTGAATTTATTTCATGGCAATTTGTAATAAGTTATACTTTTATCACTAGATTATAAGGATACCAGTTTTACAATAATGCTATTTTCACTGGATATTTTATGAGCTTTCATTTTATTCTGTGTGACTTTAATAAATGAAAGGTGGAATACTGGTCTAATACTTAAAATGGGTAATGTCCTTCTCTATTAGTAAAGTGAAACATTTCCAATGTCACTTTCCATTTGTTTCTTTTTGTGTTTGTCACCTGATAGCTTTTGCCCATTTAGTTTACAGAAGTTTTAGTTTTTCTTCATTTTGTAATAAAAATCTTCATACTAAAAATCTTCCTACTAAATTTATCTACATTTTAGAACTTTGAAATAGCTTTGAGTTTTCTCTCATTGCATCCTACCCTGTAGCTTCCCATTTTCCTGGATTTTGTTTTCTTCTCTCTGATTTTATAATGTCAACTGTTCTTTCTTAAACATTTCAGTTGACTATTTTGCCAATTTATTTTGAGTGTAATTAAAAAACTGTAATGTTATTGCCATTTATATCTCATTAAATTTTAATTCTATTCAGGTCTTAAGCCTTTGCCATTGCTTAAATGAGATCATTTGCTTTGCATCAGATGATAGGATAAATGAGATGAAGTTGCTCAAGTCACCCATTAGTGGATGATTTGTTGAAAACTATAAAAAAAATAAATAAGCTTTAAAGAAATTAAAAATCCTAGACCCATATGCCAATTTTGAGGCTCAGCAAAGCCTCTTTGCGGGACAGTTCTCAGCTGCAACGGTGCTATTACGTACAAAGGTCATTTGCTGTTGTCATCTAAATAACTGAAGATTGGCAGGGAAGCCCAGCACTTTCTTACCCAAGGAGTTTACACAAAACTCCTTCTGAATCTCTGGAATACCTAGCCACGTGGATAACGTGCCAAAGATCCTCTGTAGCCAGGACAGTCCTGGGGTGGGGGCTGTCATCCCAGAAAATACAGCTCTGTGCCAGGGGTGGGGAATGGACTTATGAGTTCATCTCCTCTTCTAGAATTGAAGCTTCTCAAATGAGACTGAATTGGACCTGGGTAGGAAGTTTCACCTTTTCCTATGTTGTAAAAGAAAACAAGGGGCATTTGAGCCCAAATGCAGTTAAAATTAAGGGCAAGAGTTTTGAAGCAATTCCAATTTAAACCCAAGTATTTGGGGTCTGAGATTTTTGACCATGGTTGGGGCTGAGCCATTGCAGGAGCGACAGAACCGTAACAGGTCGCTAGGTGGCAGATGAATACCACTTTTGCATGTACCCCACTGAGGCGCTTTATCCACCAAGAGAAGGGGGGCGGGATTTGGGGGCCCTGGATCCTTCCAGAACAGTAGAGATGCAGCAACGCTGATGGTCCCCATCCCTGGGAAGATAGTGATACCTTCAGGAACGTCCTTTTGTGCACTCCAGCAGTGTCAGGTGCTCATGAATATCTTCTTCCAAAACTCTTTGGTCCGCCCCCTCCCACACCAGATCCTGCACCCAAGAAACATCCTGCAACCAAGAAGCCAGTTGCCAACTGACTTCCCTTGTATGTTAGACTCCGGTGTTATCCCCTATCTTCCCCCTGACCCACTGCAACCTGCACGATCTCAGTTCAATGAAGCCTGGTATTTCTTTTTCCCTGTTATATTTTGCAGGGAGCATGTTTCAATGCCATGTAGTTCCCTGAGCTGCTGGACACCCACCACCCATCAGAACTGACCAAGACCCCTTTGTTCTCCCCATGGCTAACAAACTTGGTACTTTGATCTGCAGGGAGATAGATGGTCACGGCTTTCCACATAACTTTAAGAAAATTTTCTGCTTCAAATTACAACCTTGTCTTGGCACTGACATGTCCCACTTAATTGATCTACTTGAGCCTTAGACACTCACCTACAAAATGGGAATAATGCCTACTTTGAAAGACTATTGTGAGGAATCAAAAGGATTAAAAACCTCCTCTTGATTCACCGTCATTGATGTGTGAAGCTTTTCTCTTGCTTTAATCTTACATTCCAACTCCCACCGCAATTACTGCATAATTATAACACATGTAGCACTGTTTTGAAAAACAATTCTGTCACCGTGGTATCTACTATTACTGGAAATTGTCCTGATGTTCAGCTGTATTTGGAGAGTATGGTAAAACTTGGCTCCCAGTACCTAGAATAAAAATTAGAATAAAGACAAACACTTCCATATTATGCTGAAATTATATTTATATATAGATATAGATATTTACTTTTCTGCAGAAAGCTTTTACTGATGAGTCATTTTAACATTCAAAGAATAGCCTATTTTGATGCTACATAATCTGTACCAGAATGAGATGGACAGCTTCTCAATTCATTTCACAAAGCCAGCACAACTCTGATACCAAAACATAACAATTATAACACAAAACAGAGAATCACAGATCTCAGTTAAAAATACAAATGCCAAAATACCAAATAGAACAATAGCCAGTTGAAATCAACACCACATGAAAATGTACAAAGCTTTGGCAGATACAAAAGCAAATTGAAATTCAAACTTACACACACGGAACTTAAACAGAAACACCAGAAACAAAACGTTCCCCCCACCCCACCCTGTCAGTGGCCTTAGGCCGGGGACCCAAAGGAACCATGAGATATCTGCTAAACAATATTAATGGGGAGGGGGGCTGCTGGTGGGGTCGTCAGTTTTATCATCGGGGCCAGACTCATCCTCATCTAGATCTTCAGACTCACACTCTGCCAGTGCTTCATAGTACTGGTATGGCCAGCACCGTGGATCTTTCTTATACAGCCTGGCCAAAAACTTCAGGACAATCATCTTGCTGGTTTCAAGGAATGCTCGGGGGCCCCAGAGGAACTCATGCTCTTCTGGCTCAGTAAAGGGGATTCGCCTGTACTCCAGGTACTTCTCCCTTACAAACACTTCGGTGATGAGCTTCTTTGTATTTCCGAAGAGACTATGTGTCTCCCGGATATTCAGCCCTAATTTGCACAGAAAAGTAAAAATCAGGTCCTCCCTGACACAATTGCCTTTCATAAAGATAAGGCTCAGAACCACCATCAGGAGGCCTAACTTGGGCCTGTCCAAATAAGATGCACCTGTGTCACCCTTTCGACCCTTGTTGATGAGAATATAAGAGTGGTTTTGGGGATCAATTTCCTTCAACTGATAACCAAAAACACACTCCAGCTTGTGGCTGGCACGGCTGATGATTTCTAAGCACTCATCTTTATATTCACGGATGATGAATTTCACCATCTCTGAGCGCTTAATGGGCACCTTGGCTTGGTCCTTAACCAAGAGGAACTGCACTAGTGCATTTGCTCGCTCATCCAAGGGAGACAGCGGTCGAGTCTCCAGCTTGGGATCATATTGGGTGGCACCAAATCCCTGAGCAAGAGTAGGGAGCTCAGAGATGATCAAGGACGGAGGGCTAACTGGGCTTTCCCAGAGACCCAGGGCCCTTGAGGTGCTTGGGCCCTCCCAGGCACTCAGGGCCCAAGAAGTGCTGGGCCCTTCCCAGCCACTCAGGATCTGGGAAGTACTCAGGCCCTCCCAGCCACTCAGGATTCGGGAGGTGCTTGGGCCCTCCCAATCACACAGGAATTGGATGGGGGTTTGTACCTCCCAGTCATTCAAGTCTAGACTTTCCCAGCGCCTGGGGGCCTGCCAGTGACACATGTTCAGCATCTTGCCACTGCTATCTCCCTCTTCTGTATTCAGATGCTTCTTCTTCCGGGTGGCCTTGCCTGAGCGACGTGGTGGCTCAGCAGAGGTCTTTGAGGCCTCTTGAGTAATGGCCATCACTTGTGGGGCAGCTGCGGTTGCCATCAGGATACTGGGTCCTGCCTTGGACGCCTTTGAGGAATTCACATTTGGCTGTGGAACCCATGGGATTGCAGGCAGGGCCTCAATGCAGGCAAACGGATCCTGCAGAGTAAATGGCAGTGACTTTGGGGCCTCTGAGGTGGCAGATGGGCCTCTGAAGGCATTAGAAGAGGCAGGCTGGAACTGGGAGGTAGATGGAAAGACCCTTGTGGTGGCATTAAAGGTCTCAGATGTGGCAGGCAAGTTTTTCCAGGGAGTCGGCAGGTGTGCTCCAGCAGGTGGCATTGCCCTGGGAGCACAGAAAGTGCCACCGAAGATCATCCGGTCTTTTAGAGGAGCCTTGCGTTCCTTTGAAGAGGTCCTACGATCTTTAGAAGAGGTCCTTCGGTCTATAGAAGAAGCCCTAGATTCTCCTGATGGAGTCATCAATGATTTAGCAGAGCCCATGGGAAAATTTGCCCCTGCTAAGGGGGCTCCAGGCTGGCCCTGCAGGGCTGCAGGGGGGCCCTGCCAGGAGGGCTGGAGTTGCACGGATGGCAGCTCTGCCTGCGAGCCCGAGAGCTGGGCCTGCTGGGTGGGTAGTTGGATTTGAAGGGCCTTTTGGGAGGCCGGGGCCCCCTGAAAGGGCTGCTCCAGCTGAACCAGTGGTGGGCCCTGCCTCTGGGCCTCCTGGGTGGGCAGGGACTGCCAGAATTGCCCCTGAGCTTTTGGAGCCTGCCAGGCCAGGCTGGCCTGGGCTTGCTGCACTTCCTGGAACTCCATGGACATTGGCATCTCCTGCGGCACTGGAGGTTGGCCTTTTGGTGCCTGCCAGATAATGGGTGGGCAGTGCACAGCCTGAGGGGCCGACAGTGGGACCGGTAGAGGGGCCGGCATCACAGTCGGGGGTGCCTGCGGGACAGCAGGAGGTGCGGTCGGCATCTGCGGTGTTGGAGGGGCTGTGGGCACCTGGGGGGCCGCCCGAATTGGCGGGGCCGCCCTCAACTGCGGGGTAGGCAGTCGAGTTTGTGGGGCCTGCCGCAGCGGTGGCGGGGGTGGCAGGGCCTGCCAGAGAGGTGGCGGGGTGGCCAGGACCTGCGGGGCAGGGCGGATGGGTGGCGGTGCCTGGCGGATCAGTGGCGGTGCCTGGCGTATTGGGGGTGGGGCCTGGCGAATGGGTGGTGGGCCCGGGCGGATGGGCGGCGGGCCAGGACGGATGGGTGGTGGCCCAGGGCGCACAGACAGAGGTGCCTGCCAAGCGATTGTCGGACCAGGCCAGGTGACCTGTGTGGTCGACCAGCCCAGGGGTGTGGCCGGCCAGCCTTGTGGTGGGGCCTGCCATCCCGAAGAGGTGGACTGCCAGCCCGGGGGAGTGGCCAGCTGCGCCGGTGGGGCCTGTGGGCCCTGGGGAACCGGCGGAGGAGCCCTTATAACCTGTGACTGGATCTGTAGGATCAGAGGCTGAGCTTGTGGGGCCCAGGAAGCCATAGGCTGCGCAGGTGGGGCCGGCGCCGGCGGCTGAACTATCGGGGCTCCTGTCGCTGGAGGCTGGGTGATCGGAGGTCTTGAGCCTGCAGGATGGATCATCAGGACTCCAGGACCTGGAGGCTTGGCCATCGGAGCTCCTAGAGGAGGAGGCTGGGCCATCAGGGGTGCCGGAGGTGGAGGCTGGGCTATCGGAGCTCCCGGAGCAGGAGGCTGAACCATCAGGACTCCCGGAGTCAGAGGCTGGGGAATCAGGACTCCCGGAGCTGGAGGCTGCGCCATCGGGGTCCCCGGAGGGGGAGGATGGGCCATTGGGGTCGCCGGCGGAGGAGGAGGATGTGCCATCGGGGTCCCCGGAGGAGGAGGGTGCGCCATTGGAGTCCCCGGAGGAGGAGGGTGCACCATCGGGGTCCCGGGAGGAGGAGGATGGGCCATCGGGGTCCCAGGAGGAGGAGGATGTGCCATCGGGGTCCCCGGAGGAGGAGGATGTGCCATGGGGGCTCCGGGAGCCGAAGGATGCATCATCAGCACCCCCGGAGTCGGAGGCTGGGCCAGCGGGGCTCCCGGAGGGGGAGGATGGATCATCAAGACTCCGGGAGTCGGAGGCTTGCCCATCGGGCCCCCCAAAGGGGGAGCCTGGACCATCGGGCCCCCTAGGGACGGAGGCTGGGACATGGGCGCCACGGGGGCAGGCGGCTGGCCCTGCGGAGCCTCCCAAGCAGGCTGCGGTGCCTGCCAAGCGGCCAGTGAAGCCTGCAAATCAATCGGAGGTGGGTCCCAAGGGACTGGAGGGGCCCGCGAGGAGGCGGGCGGGGCCCGCATCAGAACCGTAGGGCGGCTATAGACCGCGGGCTTAGGGGCCTCCTCCGGGGGACTCGGATCTCCCAGATTCTTACTTAGCTGCGACATGTCCTTTTGCTCTGACAGCTGGTGAGCCTTTTCCTCCGACAGCTGCTGGGCCTTTTCCTCCAGAGAGAAGAGAATGCCTACGTGGCTGCTGAGAGGAGTCCTCCCTGCTGACTGGTGAATAGGAAGTGAGTGCCCTTAGCTCTGCAGCTTTCCGCAGTAAGGAGGAGGGGGGAAGGGGGCTCGATCCCGCCCCTTCCCCGCCCCCGACCACCACAAGTGGATAGTGCAGAGGGGCGTCTACCAGAAATCCTAGAGCACACAAGATCCCTCCTCACTCTGCTCAGTCCCCAAATGCAGCCTGGTCAGATTCCCCATGGGTGAGTTTTCACAGGGGAGTGACAGGGACAGATTTATGTTTTAGAAATCCCTGTATTGCAGTATAGAGTTGTGAACAGACCACTGGGAACATGGAAGGTATCCAAGAGGGGGAAGATGGTGTGGTCTGAGCTCAGATACAGCAAAAGGGGAGTCAGAGGGAAGAAAAGAAAATACACACACACACACACACACACACACACACACACACAGACACCCCTACAAGCGTACATATATATCTCAAGACTCACAGTAGGCAGCTATTATATTTTAATGTAAATGTGAAAGATGAGGAGAAGTCTCGGGAAAGTGGATAAATTGCTACGGTGGGTGATTCTCACAGGGACATACTGGAGGCTCCTAAGGAAGAGAAATTGATGATTATTGGGTGGGACACAGGCATTTACAGTCCTGTGGACCTGCCAAAGAGGATAGCCTGCAGACACTTTTGTATAAAAGCTTGGGATTCAGAAGAAAAGTGAATTGGGATCCAGATACTCTTCATGGAAATAGAGCTGCTGCAGGGATTGTGGTGCAGAAGAAGAGTGAGATTTAGAGTGAAATTACTGAGGTAGGTCTTAGAGCTTGCAGGCATTTTCAGACACAGGCGGGAAAAGGACATCCAAGAATAGAGAGATAAGGAAAGAGACCCTGGAAGTTGAGATGTTCCAGACATCCATGAGAGATAGCATTTTTAGTATGGGGAGGGAGTGGATTCCTCTGGAGTAACTAGAATGAAAGAACAAGGTAGGTTTCATGCTGCTTATTTTTCAATTGCAGAGCAAGAAAGAAATTGTAACAATGACAACAAAAAAATGCACTAGAAATACACACACACACACACACACACACACACACACACACAGACACCCCTACAAGCGTACATATATATCTCAAGACTCACAGTAGGCAGCTATTATATTTTAATGTAAATGTGAAAGATGAGGAGAAGTCTCGGGAAAGTGGATAAATTGCTACGGTGGGTGATTCTCACAGGGACATACTGGAGGCTCCTAAGGAAGAGAAATTGATGATTATTGGGTGGGACACAGGCATTTACAGTCCTGTGGACCTGCCAAAGAGGATAGCCTGCAGACACTTTTGTATAAAAGCTTGGGATTCAGAAGAAAAGTGAATTGGGATCCAGATACTCTTCATGGAAATAGAGCTGCTGCAGGGATTGTGGTGCAGAAGAAGAGTGAGATTTAGAGTGAAATTACTGAGGTAGGTCTTAGAGCTTGCAGGCATTTTCAGACACAGGCGGGAAAAGGACATCCAAGAATAGAGAGATAAGGAAAGAGACCCTGGAAGTTGAGATGTTCCAGACATCCATGAGAGATAGCATTTTTAGTATGGGGAGGGAGTGGATTCCTCTGGAGTAACTAGAATGAAAGAACAAGGTAGGTTTCATGCTGCTTATTTTTCAATTGCAGAGCAAGAAAGAAATTGTAACAATGACAACAAAAAAATGCACTAGAAAATATTAAAATAGGGAAATGAATAGACCCACAGTTCATATATAGGGAAAACAGACAAACAGCATCACACAGAATTGGGTGTGTGTGTGTGTGTGTGTGGAAATTTAGCTTAAAAATTGAACAATGTATTAACAGATAAAGTAGAAGGTATCAAATGTATTGAGTAACAATATACTATTTCATGCTTAAAGGAAATGACAGTCAGCTCCTTCTGGTTAGTTTCCTGGAAAATATACAAAATATTAAATATCAAGGATGTTTAATTTAGCATAGGCTATTTGCAGCCTAGGGCAAGAGTCTGAAGTGACCAAAAAGAAAAAAAAAAGTGTGAAAGATACCACAAGGGGGCAGATGAGAATGATGAAGGCTAAACCCCACTCCTCCTGTAGTACTGTTAGCTGCTGCTGCTGCTAAGTTTCTTTAGTTGTGGCCAACTCTGTGTGACCCCACAGACGGCAGCCCACCAGGCTCCTCCATCCCTGGGATTCTCCAGGCAAGAATACTGTTAGCTAGTAGTCCTCAAATGTAGTAATTTATAAATCCCAATGAAAGCATAAACACATGCCCAAGTTTATTACTGCATTAAATAATGAAATGGTAACTTGAGAGTGAGGTTTAAGTAGTTTTTTTCTGGCAGTTGAAGGGATAAGAAATCTGAATTTTTATCTCCTAGGAGCATTTTCTTTTCAGAAACAGTAGTTCTTCCCTGGTGCCTGATGATGTGTCATGCTGCCAAACTCACAGAAAGATACTTCTGAAGAATGGACACACCATTTCTCATGGTTTTGGATCTCTCTTATGGGTTGATAAGAGTCCATAAAAGAGTTCTCAGTTTGATGAGGTTAAGGACTGACTACTTCACTGGGCCCATCTGTCAACCGTCACCCTCATGTTTCCCTATTATCATCCCTGTCACATACAAGTTGGTGGCTGTGGATGGCTTTAGGAAAATCAGTTTATTTTTCAGCTAGTTACATTTCTACCCTCACTAAAGCACACTTCTTCTTCATCTAATTCTGATATATAAATTCATCAGAGATTAAGTTCTCCCACTAACCATTTGTTTTTCAGAATTATGGTGGATTTAACCTTTGGTCCATCATGCTGTGGGTCATCCCACAGAGTAAATGATTGCCAGCAGAGCCCAATTGTTCTCACAGAGGCTAGGGCTTAATGAATAGCACTGCCACACAATGTCAACTCCCACCAAATCCTTTATGTCAAAATCCTTTACCCTTACTTTATATTTGGGACTGATATGTAAGCCTAAAAAATGATCAGGAATTATGTGGGGGGTGTAGATGCCATTATAAATGGAAAATAGTTAAAGTAGCACCTTTGCAACTTTTTAGTAATGTTACTGAACTATCTGAGAAAAATTAAGATGTGAGTACCCAGTGATTCTGGTGGGTCAAGTAATGATGAATGAATTGGGTGTTTTCTTCCCTGGAAAACAATATGCCTATTTTAGACAGTCACAGCTCTCGGACCCAGGCCACTTGACAACCTAGCTACCCCAAAATTTCCTACTTCCAGTGTCAGTCACACCTGAAGAATTAAGTGAAATATTGACCCTTTTTAAGGTTGACTGTTTTCATAAAAGCATTCCCAATAATGTCCTCAGTCTAATGGATGTGAACTACAAGCCTTAAATAAGTCTCCAAAATACCCCTCTTCTCCTTGTAGAATCTTCTAGCTTCCTGAAGTTCCCACCACCCTTTTGTGTATGTGCTCTCCCATCTCCATACCTCTGACCCAAGTGTTGTCAAATTCCCATCCTTTCTTCTCATGAAACAGCTTAAAAATTGAAGGTACCTCAGAAAGAAAAGACATATACACAAAACATTCATGGAATGTAGGCGTCTGTATGCTTCCTAATCAGAAAGAACTTTCAATATTTCCTAAGTATAAAACAGAAAGGTAACAAAATTAATGGAAAAGATTGGGGTATGAGAAATGAGGAGACACAAATAGGAGTGGGAAATTACTGGCCAGACGAATGAAGTTTCTGTACACTTCTTTATTGTCTGGATCACAGCAAGCATAGTATCTCCTTGCAGACTCGAGTCTTTTGATTCACTCTTATATCCCCATCCCATTCTGAGTATTCAATAAGGAGCTAGTGGATGAAACTGTAAGATTAGTACTAGAAGTGCCCATCTTTCATTCTGTGATAGCTTTAGACTTGGTGTAAATATGGATGTCAGTAAAATAATATTATTATTTTCATAGTCTAAAATTATTTATTTATGAATTGTCTTCTATTAAGGATTTAGTATGTACTTGACACGGTGCTGTGTTCAGAGAAAAATCTGACATCACATCTTACAGATACAGAGGGATATGAATATGCTATTTTTAGTGCAATAAAGTAGTTTTCACTGTTTAAAATGAATATTGATTATCAGTTCAGTCGCTCAGTCATGTCCGACTCTTTGCGACCCCATGAATTCCAGTACGCCAGGCCTCCCTGACCATCACCAACTCCTGGAGTTTACACAGACCCACGTTCATCGAGTCAGTGATGCCATCCAGCCATCTCATCTTCTGTCGTCCCCTTCTCCTCCTGCCCCCAATCCCTCCCAGCATCAGAATCTTTTCCAATAAGTCAATTCTTTGCATGAGGTGGCCAAAGTACTGGAGTTTCAGCTTTAGAATCATTCCTTCCAAAGAAATGCCAGGGTTGATCTCTTTCAGAATTTGACTGGTTGGATCTCCTTGCAGTCCAAGGGACTCTCAAGAATCTTCTCCAACACCACAGTTCAAAAGCATCAATTCTTCTGCGCTCAGCCTTCTTCACACTCCAACTCTAACATCCATACATGACCACAGGAAAAACCATAGCCTTGACTAGACAGACCTTTGTTGGCAAAGTAATGTCTCTGCTTTTGAATATACTATCTAGGTTGGTCATAACTTTTCTTCCAAGGAGTAGGCGTGTTCTATTTTCATGGCTGCAGTCACCATCTACAGTGATTTTGGAGCCCAAAAAACTAAAGTCTGTCACTGTTTCTACTGTTTCCCCATCTATTTCCCATGAAGTGATGGGACTGGATGCCATGATCTTCGTTTTCTGAGTGTTGAGCTTTAAGCCAACTTTTTCACTCACCACTTTCACTTTCATCAAGAGGCTTTTTAGTTCCTCTTCACTTTCTGCCATAAGGGTGGTGTCATCTGCATATCTGAGGTGATTGATATTTCTCTTGGCAATCTAGATTCCAGTTTGGGTTTCTTCCAGTCCAGCATTTCTCATGATGTACTCTGCATATAAGATAAATAAGCAGGGTGACAATATACAGCCTTGACATAATCCTTTTCCTATACAGAACCAGTCTGTTGTTCCATGTCCACTTCTAACTGCTGCTTCCTGACCTGCATACAGATTTCTCAAGAGGCAGGTTAGGTGGTCTGGTATTCCCATCTCTCTCAGAATTATCCACAGTTTATTGTGATCCACACAGTCAAAGGCTTTGGCATAGTCAATAAAGCAGAAATAGATGTTTTTCTGGAATTCTCTTGCTTTTTCCATGATCCAGTGGATATTGGCAATTTGATCTCTGGTTCCTCTGCCTTTTCTAAAACCAGCTTGAACATCAGGAAGTTCACAGTTCATGTATTGCTGAAGCCTGGCTTGGAGAATTTTGAGCATTACTTTACTAGCATGTGAGATGAGTGCAATTTTGTGATAGTTTGAGCATTCTTTGGCATTGCCTTTCTTTGGAATTGGAATGAAAATTGACCTTTTCCAGTCCTGTGGCCACTGCTGAGTTTTCCAAATTTGCTGGCATATTGCGTACAGCACTTTCACAGCATCAAATTTCAGGATTTGAAACAGCTCAACTGGAATACCGTCACCTCCACTAGCTTTGTTCATAGCGATGCTTTCCAAGGCCCACTTGACTCCACATTCCAGGATGCCTGGCTCTAGAATAGTGATCACATCATCATGATTATCTGGGTCGTGAAGATCTTCTTTGTACAGTTAGTTGATGCAAATAACTGAATACTCACTTCTGCTTGGCGTGTGTGAATGGGGTTGTGATTCTGGCAGTAACAATGAAAAGAAAAGAAATCCAAAGCTGTAGGAAATTCATACATGTTCTCCAGATAGATGAAGCACTAAAAGAAAAAGAAAAAAAAAGAATGTCCGAAGTACAGGCATTTGAAAGAAAAATTGCAAGAGGTTCATAAAAATAGTGTAACTGCTGTTTATTGAATTGCTATTATTTGACCAAATACCCTCCTACAGGCTTTCTACACATTGCATATTTCTGATAAAGTCCACAAGTGTTTGGCCCCAGTTTACACATCAAGAAGTTGAGGCTTCAGATGATAATTAACTTGTGGCAGATCCAGCAATCTACAGCAGAATCTGGAACTGAAACCTGATCTTTTTTTTTTTTTTTTTTTTTTTTTTTTTCCAAAAGGGA
>SJYX01022867.1:64092-83668 GCA_006410675.1 Oreotragus oreotragus | reverse complement strand
TTTTTTTTTTTTTTTTTTTTTTTTTTGTTTTCAGGTCTTTTACATTCAAATCATTCAAATCTTTTTTACATTTAATCTTCTTTTTTTAGTTGGTTTTTGTGTTTGGCTGTCCAGTTTCATTGTTTTGCATGAGATGGCCAATATTCTCAAAACGTTTCACTGAAAAGACTATCCTTTCTTCATTGTATATTCTCTATCAACTTTATTCTTGAAAGTCTTTTTTTTTTTTTTTTTTTTAATTTCCTGCTGGATAGAGAATTTTCAACTATACTGAGACTCAGTTTCTGGAGATAATGGCTCTACATATTTTGAAGGTTAGAGTAAGACATTCTTTCCAGCAGAGATTTGAATCTAAGATCAATGAGAATTCAAATATGTATCTGTTAGGTCCAATTGCTTGTTGTAAGACTATAGGAAATAAATTGCTATTTTACTTTCTGCCTGCCCCGTATCTCTCCCTCCCCTTGCCCACAGCCAAATTTTCCTCTTCTTCTGATTCAATTCCTTTAAACCTGGATGACAGCTTTGAGGTTCAATAGGGAATTTCCTTTACTATCTAGCTCTGCTCCTGCATCTTCAAGCTTCAGGAAGTCTTTCTTATTCTAATTCCATGCCTCAATCTTTATTAGGTCACTGTGTACTCAATGACTTTGTGTACAACTTGGGAGTATGAGCTGTCAGTTCCCTTTCTCTGCTCACAGTGTCTCACATGCTACTGCTTTACACTCAGGGAAGATCTGTACCTTGGAGGGTCTTAGTTCCTTGTTCCACATTAGCATCCTCCTCTTGGTCATTATCCTGCACTTAAGGAAGAAATCACAGTTCTGTCTCATCTACCTTGCTCTGCTCTCAATCATTGGTGTGATACGCACAGGCAACAAGTGAGAGCCGTGAAGGAGTTTTAACAGTTGGATTTGGAGTTCTTTTAGACTCCTCAGAATTTGAATCTGTCACATCATAAATATGTAATCAATAAAAATTTGTTAATAGTTTGGTTTCTCTTTTCAACCATCCTTAGGGACTTTTTTCTGTACCTCTGCATTACCCACAGATATGAAAGCACCAAAGAGCCCCTTGTTATTTCTAAAATGTAATTCATTCAGGTTTCTCTGTGTCTTCAGTGTGCTGTTGTGTTTTGTAATTTATCCATGTTGCTCTTATGATTAGTTTCCAACCCAGAAGATGAAATCCTTTCCAAAACTTTTAGCCAAAGAATATCTATAAAATATTCGATTCATCACTGTGTGATAGAACTGAAAATACTACTATAACAGCCCTCCTTGACCCTGAAATTTATTTGAAATGTCACAATTTATATTTAAAAATTCACCCAAAGTGTACATTCACCTTCATAGTAGAAAAGGATCAAAGAATAACAGTGCCAATGACTTGACCAAGAGTCATTAAGTTTCCTTGCTTGTTTCAGTCTAAAATGACACTTTGAGTAACTACCATGATTTGCAAAGAGCCCAGGAATTAATTTCTGTTTCTTAAGTTGGGCAGCACTTAGCACAGCACAGAATGGGAAGTGTATGATAAATAGCACTGCTGTTACTGCCAACACAGGGCCATACAAAGGATGTTCCGGGCATGCATCTATGAAAAAAAGGGGAGAGGTTGAAAATAAACCAAGGTAAACTAAAGGAGAATTGGTGTTTCATAAGAGATGGATCACAGAATAACTGTACAAAAAAGATCTTCATAACCAAAATAATCACGATGGTGTGATCACTCACCTAGAGCCAGACATCCTGGAATGTGAGATCAAGTGGGCCTTAGAAAGCAGCACTACGAACAAAGCTAGTGGAAGTAAAAGAATTCCAGTTAAGTTATTTCAAATCATGAAAGATGATGCTGTGAAAGTGCTGCACTCAATATGCCAGCAAATTTGGAAAACTCAGCAGTGGCCATAGGACTGGAAAACATCAATTTTCTTTCCAATCTCAAAGAAAGGCAATTACAAAGAATACTCAAACTACCACACAATTGCATTCATCTCATCGGCTAGTAAAATGATGCTTAAAATTCTCCAAGCCAAGCAATATGTGAACTGTGAACTTCCCGATGTTCAAGCTGGTTTTAGAAAAGGCAGAGGAACCAGAGATCAAATTGCCGACATCCGCTAGATCATCAAAAAAGCAAGAGAGTTCTAGAAAAACATCCATTTCTGCTTTATTGACTATGCCAAAGCCTTTGTCTGTGTGGATCACAATGAACTGTGGAAAATTCTGAAAGAGATGGGAATACCAGACCACCTGACCTACCTCTTGAGAAACCTATATGCAGGTCAAGAAGCAGCAGTTAGAACCGGACATGGACCAACAGACTGGTTCCAAATAGGAAAAGGACTAAGTCAAGACTGTATATTGTCACCTGCTTTTTTAACTTCTATGCAGAGAACATCATAAGAAACCCTGGGCTGAAAGAAGCACAAGTTGGAATCACGATTGCCAGGAGAAATATCAATAACCTCAGATATGCAGATGACACCACCCTTATGGCAGAAAGGGAAGAAGAACTAAAGAGCCTCTTGATGAAAGTGAAAGGGGGGAGTGAAAAAATTGGCTTAAAGCTCAACATTCAGAAAACTAGGATCATGACATCTGGTCTCATCATTTCTTGGCAAATAGATGGGGAAACGATGGCAACAGTTACAGACTTTATTTTCTTGGGCTCCAAAATCACTGCAGATGATGACTGCAGCCATGAAATTTTAAAAAACCCTTGCTCCTTGGAAGAAAAGCTATGACAAACCTAGACAGTGTATTAAAAATCAGAGATATTACTTTGCAAACAAAGGTCTGTATAGTCAAAGGTATGGTTTTTCCAGTAGTCATGTATGAATGTGAGAGTTGGACCTTAATGAAGGCTGAGCACTAAAGAATTCATGCTTTTGGACTGTGGTGTTTGAGAAGACTCTTGAGAGTCCTTTGGACTGCAAGGTGATTAAGCCAATCACTCCTAAAGGACATCAACACTGAATATTCATTGGAAAGACTGATGCTGAAGTTGAATCTCCAAAACTTTGACTACCTGATGTTAAAAGCCAGCTCATTGGAAAAGACCCTGAATCTGGGAAATATAGAAGGCAGGAGGAGAAGGGAATGGCAGAGGTTGAGATAGTTGGGTGGCATTGCAACTCAATGAACATGGGTCTGAGCAAGAGACAGGGAATGGTGAAGGACAGAGAAGCCTGGCATCCTGCCGTCCTTGGTGTTGCATAGTCAGACATGTCTGAGCAACTGAACAACAACAGTGAGAGATGGGATGTGGTTGGTGGAACATAATACTTACTTAAACAAAACAACAAAAACAAGAACAGAGAGGGTGGACCTAGGCATACAACCTACACAGAACAAGGTCCACATATTAATTAAGTTCTTGAATGACAGCCTAGATTTCCTCACCATAGGAGGACAGAGTGGGCTTTAGAAGAGTGAGGCTAGGTGATAGGGTCTCCTTATTGGGAAAGGGAAAGACAGTTGCCTAAGGACAGCTAGATACCTCTCCTAACAACAAAGGATTCAGTTTCAGGTGGGCATATAGAGAAAGGAGATATTGGATTCATTGGATCGTGAGTATCTGTCAGTATCTCCTGAGTTCCAAGGAGATACCTGCCATCCAGTCCCTTCATTCTTCTTTCCCACACCTAAGCTTGCATCTTTGCTTTCTCTACTTCTCAGGCACCCATAAAATACATGATCTCCAAGGTCTTTTCTTTCTAGTCCATTGTCTATTTCATAGCAAGTATAACCTTTCATTTAGGCTTAGCTCTGTGTTGAAAAAATCCTTTGTGGATTCTGGTCCCTGTGTCCTTAGATCTGTCAAGAGCCTCTCCTGAAAATTAAAGTTCCACTTGAGGAGTTTCTAGAGATGCATTCATCTAATGGGAAAGGTTAAATGGAATCAGTCACAAGGTGGCAGAAGAGTTCAGCCACACCCTTTAGGAAGCATCTTGAGAGGCCAATTTCTCTTGAACTGGTGGGAGAGTTTGGGGGTTGAAGTTCTATTTGATTTGCTAGGACTTCTGAGAAGGGAACCTCAGGATTGACTCTAGCTCCACTGATCCCTCAAGACCAGATTAAGAGGAAGCCCTTTGGAAGTGCCCTTGAGGACACATATTTTGCACACTCCTAAGGGAATTTCCCATCAAACAATAGGAAAGGAGTGTGCAAAGCATATCACCTCTACATCATCTTCTGTCTGGATTGAAAAATACTGCATACTTTAAAACAGACTTTTGGACTCTGAGGGAGAGGGCGGGGGAGAGGGTGGGATGATTTGGGAAAATAGCATTGAAATATATATACTATCATGTAAGAAATGAATTGCCAGTCTATGTTTGATGCAGGATGCAAAATGCTTGGGGCTGGTGCATGGGGATGATCTGGAGGGATGATGTGGGGTGGGAGGTGGGAGGGGGTTTCATGTTTGGGAGTTCATGTACACCCGTGGNTGATGTGATCACTAATCTAGAGCCAGACATCTTGGAATGTGAAGTCAAGTGGGCCTTAGAAAGCATCACTACGAACAAAGCTAGTGGAGGTGATGGAATTCCAGTTGAGCTGTTTCAAATCCTGAAAGATGATGCTGTGAAAGTGCTGCACTCAATATGCCAGCAAATTTGGAAAACTCAGCAGTGGCCATAGGACTGGAAAACGTCAATTTTCTTTCCAATCTCAAAGAAAGGCAATTACAAAGAATACTCAAACTACCACACAATTGCATTCATCTCATCGGCTAGTAAAATGATGCTTAAAATTCTCCAAGCCAAGCAATATGTGAACTGTGAACTTCCCGATGTTCAAGCTGGTTTTAGAAAAGGCAGAGGAACCAGAGATCAAATTGCCGACATCCGCTAGATCATCAAAAAAGCAAGAGAGTTCTAGAAAAACATCCATTTCTGCTTTATTGACTATGCCAAAGCCTTTGTCTGTGTGGATCACAATGAACTGTGGAAAATTCTGAAAGAGATGGGAATACCAGACCACCTGACCTACCTCTTGAGAAACCTATATGCAGGTCAAGAAGCAGCAGTTAGAACCGGACATGGACCAACAGACTGGTTCCAAATAGGAAAAGGACTAAGTCAAGACTGTATATTGTCACCTGCTTTTTTAACTTCTATGCAGAGAACATCATAAGAAACCCTGGGCTGAAAGAAGCACAAGTTGGAATCACGATTGCCAGGAGAAATATCAATAACCTCAGATATGCAGATGACACCACCCTTATGGCAGAAAGGGAAGAAGAACTAAAGAGCCTCTTGATGAAAGTGAAAGGGGGGAGTGAAAAAATTGGCTTAAAGCTCAACATTCAGAAAACTAGGATCATGACATCTGGTCTCATCATTTCTTGGCAAATAGATGGGGAAACGATGGCAACAGTTACAGACTTTATTTTCTTGGGCTCCAAAATCACTGCAGATGATGACTGCAGCCATGAAATTTTAAAAAACCCTTGCTCCTTGGAAGAAAAGCTATGACAAACCTAGACAGTGTATTAAAAATCAGAGATATTACTTTGCAAACAAAGGTCTGTATAGTCAAAGGTATGGTTTTTCCAGTAGTCATGTATGAATGTGAGAGTTGGACCTTAATGAAGGCTGAGCACTAAAGAATTCATGCTTTTGGACTGTGGTGTTTGAGAAGACTCTTGAGAGTCCTTTGGACTGCAAGGTGATTAAGCCAATCACTCCTAAAGGACATCAACACTGAATATTCATTGGAAAGACTGATGCTGAAGTTGAATCTCCAAAACTTTGACTACCTGATGTTAAAAGCCAGCTCATTGGAAAAGACCCTGAATCTGGGAAATATAGAAGGCAGGAGGAGAAGGGAATGGCAGAGGTTGAGATAGTTGGGTGGCATTGCAACTCAATGAACATGGGTCTGAGCAAGAGACAGGGAATGGTGAAGGACAGAGAAGCCTGGCATCCTGCCGTCCTTGGTGTTGCATAGTCAGACATGTCTGAGCAACTGAACAACAACAGTGAGAGATGGGATGTGGTTGGTGGAACATAATACTTACTTAAACAAAACAACAAAAACAAGAACAGAGAGGGTGGACCTAGGCATACAACCTAAACAGAACAAGGTCCACATATTAATTAAGTTCTTGAATGACAGCCTAGATTTCCTCACCATAGGAGGACAGAGTGGGCTTTAGAAGAGTGAGGCTAGGTGATAGGGTCTCCTTATTGGGAAAGGGAAAGACAGTTGCCTAAGGACAGCTAGATACCTCTCCTAACAACAAAGGATTCAGTTTCAGGTGGGCATATAGAGAAAGGAGATATTGGATTCATTGGATCGTGAGTATCTGTCAGTATCTCCTGAGTTCCAAGGAGATACCTGCCATCCAGTCCCTTCATTCTTCTTTCCCACACCTAAGCTTGCATCTTTGCTTTCTCTACTTCTCAGGCACCCATAAAATACATGATCTCCAAGGTCTTTTCTTTCTAGTCCATTGTCCATTTCATAGCAAGTATAACCTTTCATTTAGGCTTAGCTCTGTGTTGAAAAAATCCTTTGTGGATTCTGGTCCCTGTGTCCTTAGATCTGTCAAGAGCCTCTCCTGAAAATTAAAGTTCCACTTGAGGAGTTTCTAGAGATGCATTCATCTAATGGGAAAGGTTAAATGGAATCAGTCACAAGGTGGCAGAAGAGTTCAGCCACACCCTTTAGGAAGCATCTTGAGAGGCCAATTTCTCTTGAACTGGTGGGAGAGTTTGGGGGTTGAAGTTCTATTTGATTTGCTAGGACTTCTGAGAAGGGAACCTCAGGATTGACTCTAGCTCCACTGATCCCTCAAGACCAGATTAAGAGGAAGCCCTTTGGAAGTGCCCTTGAGGACACATATTTTGCACACTCCTAAGGGAATTTCCCATCAAACAATAGGAAAGGAGTGTGCAAAGCATATCACCTCTACATCATCTTCTGTCTGGATTGAAAAATACTGCATACTTTAAAACAGACTTTTGGACTCTGAGGGAGAGGGCGGGGGAGAGGGTGGGATGATTTGGGAAAATAGCATTGAAATATATATACTATCATGTAAGAAATGAATTACCAGTCTATGTTTGATGCAGGATGCAAAATGCTTGGGGCTGGTGCATGGGGATGATCTGGAGGGATGATGTGGGGTGGGAGGTGGGAGGGGGTTTCATGTTTGGGAGTTCATGTACACCCGTGGCGGATTCATGTCAATGTATGCCAAATCCAATACAGTACTGTAAAGTAAAACAAAGTAAAATAAATAAATAAATAAATAAAACAGACAATGAACAACAATTAAAGAAAATAAAAATGTTAGGCAGTGGTTGTTTAAAGAGGTTTTTGAATGAGCTGTGCAATCTGAGGAGCAGGACATGATTCTGGCCACATCTCTTCCATATTCCATTTTCTTAGTCCAATTCCACCCACAGGGCCTCCTTGGAGACCTTGGATTCAATTCCAGCACCTGAGAGTTTGCAAGTGCCATGCCCTCTGCTCAGGATGCTCTACTGCTTCTCCAAGAAATTCCCATAGCTCACTACCTCACTTCCTTCAGATCTTTGCTCCAGTAATCTCCTCAGAGAGGCCTTTACTCCCAACCTCCTCTTATCTGAATCTCTTATTCCACTTTAGGACTTATCACCTGGTATTTTCTTATATGTTTTTCATGTGTACTGTCTCTCCCCCATTAGACTAAGTGGTCCATGTAGCAAGAATATGCTGTATTTGCTGTAGTCCATGTCACCAGTACAAGAACTGACACATCTTACATGTTCAGTTAATATTTCAATTACTGAAAAATCAATAAATGAATAAATTAAAGGACACATATCAAAAAGAGACTACTTCAAAATGTTGAAAGTAGATATTTTCATATATTGTGATTATGTTCTTTTTACCTTTCAGAATTTCAGAATATAATGTACATTTTTATCTACTCTCTGCAGATTCTAGGTTCAGACCACCTTGAGTGAAAGTCCCACTGAGGTCATGAGGTCAAGAGTATATGAATTAATGTCCATGCATCTAAGTTTCCTCATCTGCAAAATGATGGTAGATACATACTCTCAATTTGTTCAAAAATTTTCATATCAAGAGCTTTGTAAACATTAGCCATTATGCTAATATAATCATTCTTATATCATGTGAGCACTGATAACTACAGAGCCTTTATAGAAATTCTTTTATCCTTCTAATCTGATTTTTATTAAAATGTTGGATTTTTAGTTTCCTCACATTATGAGGCACACTGGGTAGTCTAAAGGATACATGCCATAATTTCTTTGTTTGTTTAATCTACCTATTTATTTGTTTATTTGGCTGCATGGGATCTTAGCTGCAGCATGCAAGATCTAATTCCCTGACCAGGGATTGAGCCCAGGCTCCCTGCACTGGAACTATGGAGTCTTAACAACTGGACCACCATGGAAGTCCCTGCCATATTTTTCTTAAGCATTCTAAAAGTGTCCTGTATCTATACTATTATTAGCATTCACATATTTAACTCATTTTGAAATAATTTTAAGCTTACATAGAAGTTATAAAAAATACAGAAAATTTCAGTATCCCCTTCATCTAGCTTCTCCCAATGATATCAATTTATACAATCAAAGTAGAATGATCAAAATTATGAAATTAACATTGGTAGAAATAAGCTACAAACTTTATTTGGGTTTCATTAATCCTGAAATGCATTCGTTTTTTGGAGAATGTGTATAGTTCTGTGAAATTGTATTACAAATGTAGGTTTGTGTAGCCATCAGCATAACTGGATACAGAATTGTTTCATCACCACAAATAAATTCTCACTTGTTGCCCCTTTATAATCACACCATTCCACTAACCCTGGTGACTACTTATCTAATATTCATCTATAATTTTGTTGTTTTTTAATGTTATAAAATTGGAATCATACAGTATATAACACTCTGAGGCTGGCTTTTTGCACTTAGGCTTTTCACATAAGTGTGACTATAACCCTCTTATAGTCCATCCAAGTTGGTGTATGTAACAACATTCAGTTTCCTTTTATTGTTGTGTGATATTTATTTGTATTAATATACCATGATTTATTTGTATTAATATACCATGATTTATTGGAGAAGGAAATAGCAACCCACTCCAGTACTCTTGCCTGGAAATCCCATGGATGGAGGAGCCTGGTAGGCCACAGTCCATGGGGTTGCAAAGAGTCTGACACGACTAAGTGACTTCACTTTCTTTTACTTTCACCATGATTTATACATTCACTTTTGAAGAAATGTGGATTGTTTTCAGTTGTGGGCTATTGAAAATCAAGCTGGTATAAGAATTAATGAATCCATTTTTTAATGCATCTAACAGTCATTTCTGTAATTACTCAAGAGAGGAAAAATTAGGTCTTATCATAAGTGTGTGTTTAATTTCATAAGAAACTGCCAAACAATGTGGCAGAATGGCTGTCAGTCAGTTCAGTTACTCAATCATATCCGACTCTTTGTGATCCCATACAATGCAGCACACCAGGCCTCCCTGTCCATCACCAATGCCTGAAGTTGCTCATTTCTCATTTCCATCAAGTTGATGATGCCATCCAACCATCTCATCCTGTGTCATTATCTTGCCTTCAATCTTTCCCAGCATCAGGGTTTTTTCCAATGAGTCAGTTCTTCTCATCAGATGGCCAACAAAATTAGAGCTTCAGCTTCAGCATTAGTCCTTCCAATAAATATTCAGGACTTATTTCTTTAGGATTGGCTGGTTTTATCTCCTTGAAGTACAAGGAACTCTCAAGAGTCTTCTCCAACACCACGCTTAAAAAGCATCAATTCTTCAGCACTCAGCTTTCTTTATGGTCCAGCTCTCACTGCCATACATAACTATTGTTTGAATATACACACTTTTGTCAGCAAAGTAGTGCCTCTGTTTTTTAATATTCTTTCTCAGTTGTCATAGCTTCTCTTCCAAGGAGCAAGTGTCTTTTAATATCATGGCTGCAGTCAGCATCTGCAGAGATTTTGGAGCTCAAGAAAATAAGTCTGTCACTGTTGCCATTTTTTCCCCCATCTAACTGCCATGAAGTGATGGGACTGGATGCCATGATCTTTGTTTTTTGAATGTTGACATTTAAGCAAGCTTTTCCACTCTCCTCTTTCACTTTCATCAGAGGCTGTTTAGTTCCTCCTCATTTTCTGCCATAAGGGTTGTGTCGTCTGCATATCTGAAGTTACAGATATCTCTCCCTGCAATCTTGATTCCAGCTTGGGCTTCATCCAGTCCAGCAATTTTCATGTGATTTAGGTACTGATTATCTGGTTATGTTGAGAAGTACATGGAAACCCACTCCAGTATTCTTGTCTAGAGAATCCTGTGGACAGAGGGGCCTGGTGGGCAGCTGTCAATGGTGTCACACAGAGTCGGACACAACTGAAGTGACTTAGCATGCGCTCATGCCTTGGAGAAGGAAATGGCAACCCACTCCAGTATTCTTGCCTGGAGAATCCCAGGGACAGAGGACCCTGGTGGGCTGCTATCTATAGGGTCACACAGAGTCAGAAAAGACTGAAGCAACTTAACAGCAACTTTAGTTATAGCCATGGATAGAGTCGTCTCTTGTGTTGTTGGAAGTAGGTGTTTGCTATGACCAGTGCATTCTCTTGGCAAAACTCTGTTATCCTTTGCCCTGCTTCATTTTGTACTCCAAGGCCAAACTTGTCTGTTACTCCAGCTATCTCTTGACTTCTTACTTTTGCATTCCAGTCCCCTATTATGAAAA
Source organism: Oreotragus oreotragus (assembly GCA_006410675.1). Classification (NCBI taxonomy): domain Eukaryota; kingdom Metazoa; phylum Chordata; class Mammalia; order Artiodactyla; family Bovidae; genus Oreotragus; species Oreotragus oreotragus. The sequence goes on along the minus strand of SJYX01022867.1, from coordinate 72,922 downwards.
GGACATCGGTTCTTGATGAAAGAAAAAAGAGGGGGAAATATTTTATGATTAAAAGGACCGTCTTCCAGAAGGTCCTGTAGGTCTTCATAGAACCTTTCAACTTCAGCTTCTGTGGCATTAGTGATTGGGGCATAGACTTGGATTTCTGTGATAATGAATGGTTTGCCTTGGAGATGAACAGAAATCATTCTGTTGTTTTTTAGATTGCACCCAAGTACTGCATTTTGGCCTCTTTTGTTGACCATCGTGGCTACTCCATTTCTTCTAAGGGATTCTTGCCCACAGTAGTAGATATAATGGTCATCTGAATTCAATTTGCCCATTCTGGTCCATTTTAGTTCACTGATTCCTAAAATGCTGATGTTTACAATTGCCATCTCCTGTTTGACCCCTTCTGCTTTACTTTTATTCATGGATTCTTTACAGCATCAGACTTTACTTCCATTACCAGTCACATTCACAACTAGCCATTATTTTTGCCTTGGCTCAGCTTCTTCATTCTTTCTGTATCTATTTCTCCACTCTTCTCCAGTTGCATATTGGGCATCTACCAACCTGGAGAGTTCATCGTTCAGTGTCATATATTTTTGTCTTTTGGAAATGGTAATACAAGACCACCTGACCTGCTTCTTGAGAAACCTGTAGGCAAGTCAGGAAGCAACAGTTAGAACTGGACATGGGACAACAGATTGAGTCTAAATAGGAAAAGGAGTACTTCAAAGCTGTATATTGTCACCCTGCTTATTTAACTTCTATGCAGAGTACGTAATGAGAAATGCTGGACTGGAGGCTGGAATCAAAATTGCTGGGAGAAATATCAATAACCTCAGATATGCAGATGACACCACCCTTATGGCATAAAGTGAAGAAGAACCAAAAACCTTGATGAGAGTGAAAGAGGAGAGTGAAAAAGTTGGCTTAAAGCTCAATATTCAGAAAACAAAGATCATGGCATTTGGTCCTATCACTTCACAGCAAATAGATGGAGAAACAGTGGAAACAGTGGCTAACTTTATTTTTTGGGACTCCAAAATCACTTCAGGTGGTGATTGCAGCCATGAAATTAAAAGGCGCTTACTCCTTGTAAGGAAAGTTATGACCAACCTAGATAGCATATTCAAAAGCAGAGACATTACTTTGCCAACTAAGGTCCATCTAGTCAAGGCTATGGCTTTTCCTGTGGTCATGTATGGATGTGAGAGTTGGACTGTGAAGAAAGCTGAGCACTGAAGTATTGATGCTTTTGAACTGTGGTGTTGGAGAACTCTTGGGAGTCCCTTTTGCTGCAAGGAGATCCAACCAGCCCATCCTAAAGGAGATCAGTCCTGGGTGTTCATTGGAAGGACTGATGTTGAAGCTGAAACTCCAATACTTTGGCCACCTGATGCAAAGTGCTATCTCCTTTGAAAAGACCCTGATGCTGGGAAAGATTGAGGGCAGGAGGAGAAGGGGACGACAGAGGATGATATGGTTGGATGGCATCACCAACTCAATGGACATGGGTTTGGGTAGACTCTGGGAGTTGGTGATGGACAGGGAGGCCCGGCATGCTGTGATTCATGGGGTCGCAAAGTGTCAGACATGACTGAATGACTGAACTGAACTGTTCATGGGGTTCTCCAAGCAAGAATACTGAAGTGGTTTCTCATTTGCTTCTCCAGTGGAGCACAGTTTGTCAGAACTCTCCACCATGACCCATCTGTCTTCACTGCCTCTACACAGCATGGCTCATAGTTTCATTGAGTTAGACAATACTGTGATTTAAGTGATTAGTTTCGTTAGTTTTCTGTAATACAGAATCGCTGTAGAAATTCATATTGCCATCAGCTGCATGAGAGGTTGAGTTTTTGCGCAGCCTCCCTTGTATACTGATTTGCATGAAGTGGTATCTATTTGTGGCTTTAATTTAAATTTTTCTAATAGCTAACGTTATTGACCATCTCCTCTGGTGCTAATTTCCCATCCAGATATCCCATTTGGTTAAGTGTTTATTTCTATCTCTGGCCATTTTCTAGCCAGCTTTTTTTTTTTTTTTTTTTCATAATGCTGAGCTTAAAGAGTTCTCTGTATTTTCTAGACATAAGTCCTTTTTGGAGTATGTGTTTCACAGATAATCTTCCCCAGTCTGTGGCTTCTTGTTTTCATTCTGCTAGGAGTGTCTTTCAAAGAACAGTGCATTTTGATATTTATGAAGTCTAAGTTATTAGCCCTTTCTTTTATCACTGTCCTTTCTGATGATTAAAAAGAAAATTCTGAAACAGCCATTCCCCACACTGCCCCGCCCCCACAAATTGTTGTTTGTTTGTTTTTTTTTTCTGTGTCAGTTTTAGTTGCAATCAAACATAGTATCAGGAAACTCAGGTGCAGTCAATTTGCCTTTTACCAGATTATTTGTGGCCTATAAACAGTTTAAGTGGGGGAAAAAAAGCATATACATTTCTGTTTTAGTGTTCTATTTTCTTATCCTCAATGTATTTCCAAATTAGACAAGGACATTCTTCTCCCACATATTGAAAATATAATTTAAAGGCAAGCCAACATTTTGATAATCCTTTTTATAGCTTGAAATGATGAGAGCTGTCTTGCAGGCAGGTGCCCATGGAGGCTATGTCCTTTTTCTATACAGTTACCACTATCATTAGTGTTTCTACAGTTTTTGAAAAACTGAAAAGTAACCAGAAACATTGTGAAAGACTCAAAATCACAGGTAAGCATATGATGCCCCATTTTAACAGTGCTATGTAAAAGATACATGGGACATGTAAAAGATACATGGAACATTTAGCAAGTAACATCTTTTCATTTCATTTTCTTTGGCAAGGAGTTCATAGATGAATGAAATTTGCCAAATTTATGTTAGCAATGGGTGTTCTGATATGAGCAAAGTCTAGTTTGGGTTTGGACGAGATATCAATAACTTCTGTTTTACGTTTTCTGTAGTTCAGTTACAATTTTCATAAAAACCAAAAAGATAATTTCAAACTTCATTTTCAAATCAAAATGTTTAAAGGCTGGGGGTATATTTTTGTTGTTGCTTTGATTTAACACATAATTTTATATACTGTAGAAAGTGTGATAGTGGTTAGACCTGGTGGAATCAGCTCTACAAGGTAAGCGGCTGTTATATTCCTAATCAGAATATCCTCTTTTGTTTGCCCAAAGGACATTTTAATTGCAAGTCACAAACTTTCCATAGTTTCAAAAAGTAATGAAAATGATGGAAAGGAAATGAAACGATGACGTGTATCTGAGCAGTGTACCCATGCCAATTCAGTGACTGCTATTTTCAGCTGAGCACTTAAGTTTTTTTAGGAGAACAAAAATGGAGAGAAATGTTCCAGCATAGATGCCCAGTGACAGATGAATGGATAAAGAAGTTGTAGTACATATAAATAATGGAACACTGCTCATCCATAAAACATAATGAAGTTGAGTCAATTGAAGTGATGTGGATAAACCTAGAGCCTGTTATACAGAGTAAAGTCATAAAGAGATAAGCAAATATAGTGTATTAATCCATATATACAGAATCAAGAAAAAATCCTTTTTGCAGGGCAGGAATAGAAAGGCAGATGTAGAGAATAAACTTGTGGACACCATGGGGGAAGTAGAAGATGGAAAAAAGTTGAAAGAGTAGTGTGGACATATATACACTACCATATGAAAAATAAAGAGTTAATGGAAAGTTGCTGTATAACACAAGAAGTTCAGCCCAGTGGTGTTTGAAGACCTACAGGGGTATGACTAGGGAGGAGGTGGGAGTGAGGTTCAAGAGAGAGGGGATATATGTATACGTATGGCTAATTGACGTTGTTGTTTGGCTGAAACAAACAGTACATATTAAAGCATCTATCCTCCTATTAAAAATACATTTATAAAGAAATAGAGAAGCCTTCACTCCTTTAAGGGATGTTGTTTGTTTGCCCCAAATTGTGAATTCAGTTTCCACACAAAGGGAAGGCAATGTGAAGACACAGGAAAGATAGCCATCTACAAAGACTGGGAAATATTTCATTTTCCAGTGCTCAGAAGGAACCCACCCTGCTGACTCCTTGATCTCAGATTTCCAAACTCCAGAGCTGTGAGAAAATAGATTTCTGTTGTTCAAGCCACTAACTCTATAATATTTTGTTACACTAGCCCCAGGAAATTAGTGTAGATCATCTCACCTTCTCTATTATACCCAATCCCAAATTATTTTCTGTATACTGTGGAATCTGTCGTTTTGTTCATTTACCTTTCTAACTCATTGGTGTATAAAACAACACAGTCATTTAGCCTTTCCACTGAAGGCTGGGACATGCTAGTTTGAGTATTGCAATTGTTCTCATTTTTGCTATGTGACTTCCTACAAAACATGGTCACAATATTCATAAATGTAAACACTGTACAAGCACTAAATGGATACAAAGTAAAACCATTAATCCACAGGCAAAGTAAAATATGAACTAAAACTCATGATTCCAGCTTGCTTCCAGCATGAAGTACATCTAAATCACAACACTTAAGTGTTGCAAAAATAGATGGTCCATTACTGTGGACTGTAAATCATAGTCACCAGTATAACTGATCAAGGAAAAACAAAAGAAACCAACAACAACAAAAACAGTGGCAGGAATAATGAAAAGCAGATAATACATGCTGTATCTATTTGACACTAAAATGCATCTAGCCTCTTTTTTATGGCCACCAACTGACTCTGCATTAATTTTGCCAGTTTTTCTGCAGGAGACCCTGGTTCAATTCCTGGGTCGAAAAGATCTGCTGGAGAAGGGATAGGCTACCTACTCTTGTATTCTTGGGCATCCCTTTTGGCTCAGCTGATAAAGAATCCACCTGCAATGTGGGAGACCTGGGTTCGATTCCTGGGTTGGGAAGATCCCCTGGAGAAGGAAACAGCTGTCCACTCCAGTCTTTTGGCCTGGAGAATCCCATGGACTGTATAGTCCATGGGGTCACAAAGAGTCAGACACAACTGAGTCGCTTTCACTTTCACTTTCTCACTCATGTCAAACCTCAGATATGTCACATTCCACATAGGGGCTTCTTAGGAAGTCGAGCAGTCGGACAGACTGAGCGACTTCACTTTCACTTTTCTCTTTCATGCATTGGAGAAGGAAATGGCAACCCACTCCAGTGTTCTTGCCTGGAGAATCCCAGGGACGGGGGATCCTGGTGGGCTGCCGTCTATGGGGTCACACAGAGTCGACCCTAGCGGTTCCCTGGTGGGACAGTGGATAAGAATCCACCCGTCAGCGCAGCAGATACGGGCGCGACCCCTTGTCCGGGAAGACTCCACATGTCAAGGGCCAGTAAAGCTCGTGTGCCACAAATACCGAGCCGGCACTCGAGAGCCCTCAGGCTGCAACCCCTGAAGCCTGTGTGCCAGAGCCTGTGCTCTACAGCAAGACAGGCCGCCGCAACGGCAAGCCTGTGCACTGCAACCAAGGGCAGCCCCCTCACAACTAGAGGAAGCCTGCGTGTGGAAACAAAGACCCCGTGCCACCAAAAATTAACTTGCTTTAAGAAGACACTGAATTATTCTAATCAGGGATGCCACCTACCTGCCCAGGTGTCTGGGCTCGCCATCATTCCAAGAGGCACAAACAGGGAGAGCATATGCCAACAACAAATATGACTCTTGTAAACATCCATGCGATTCCCAGATAATTTCCTTTCACGCTCTGCTCTTTCTGAATATAGAAAACTCTCCAAGTGCCAGTATGGACATTGTTACATCATACAGCTAAACAGCACCATGCTCAGATTACTCACCATGGAAAATATTGACATTTGCTAATTCACTTTTGGAGATTAAATATTTCATTACCTAGGGATTATCATTTTCACATCAAGTTAAACAAAATATCATTGTACAATAGTTACAGAAAAGGATGATCATTTGGAAGATGTACCTTTTCAGGATTTACTACCTGTGGAAAGGTTTAGAGAATTTGTAACGTTTTGCCAATTGAAAGAAACAGATGGTATTTTTCTATCTGCATCAGGGAGTGGCTAATGAGCATAAGCAAGCTGGCAGAGAGCCACTTGGGGTTCATTTCTAGGAGAAAAAGAAATGAAACATTACCACCCAAAGAGCTTGTCCATAATTTTTTTTCCTTTAAAGAAACTGGAAACAATTCACACATTTTTTCCTTCTTCTTCAGCTGTTCCTTAAAAATATTCAGTGCACAGAAATATATTTTGTTCAATCCACTTGGTTGTATGACTAATTCATCAATAAAAAATATGTATTGTACACCTGTTGTATAGTCACTGAGTTGTCTTCAGCTCTTTTACAACCCCATGGACTATAGCCCACCAGGCTCCTCTGTCCATGGGCTTTCCCAGGCCAGAATACTGTAGTGGGTTGCCATTTCCTACTCCAGGGGATCTCCCTGAACTGGGGATTGAACTTGAGTCTCCTGCATTGGCAGGTGGATTCTTTACCCAAGTCATTGTATGGTAAAGAATGTACCATTGTATGTACCACTGGGAAGTCCACTGTATACCTACTGTGCAATACTTCTTAACAGTTTTACTGAGATATAATTCACATAGCACAATTCACCCATTTAAAGTGTACAAATTCAAGAGTTTAATATGGCCACACTGTTGTACATCTAATCACCATGATCAACTGTAGAATATNACCCAAGTCATTGTATGGTAAAGAATGTACCATTGTATGTACCACTGGGAAGTCCACTGTATACCTACTGTGCAATACTTAACAGTTTTACTGAGATATAATTCACATAACACAATTCACCCATTTAAAGTGTACAAATTCAAGAATTTAATATGGCCACACTGTTGTACATCTAATCACCATGATCAACTGTAGAATATTTCATTACTCCGAAATCCTGTACCCCTTGCCTCCATCCTCTCATCTTTTCTAGCCCCTAGGTGTCCACTTTGCCTCTACAGATTTGCCCATTTTTAACATTTCATATAAATGGAATTATACACTATATGATCCTTTGTGACTCGTTTCTTTCACTTAGCATATTTCCAAGATTCATTCATGTTGTAGTATGCATAGGTATCTTTTTATTGTCAAATAAATTACATGGATATTTATATATATATATATATCTCATTTATCCATTTATCAGTTAATGGACATTTGGGTTATATCCACTTTTTCGTATTATAAATAATCCTGCTATGAATTTTTATGTTCAAGTTTTGTGTGGGTACATGCTTTCATTTCTCTTGGGGATATACCTGGGAAAGAATTGCTGGATAATACGATAATGCTACGTTTAAGCATTTGAGGGATTTCCAAAGCAGCTGCACCATTTTACACTCTCACCATCAATGTATGTGGGTTCCAATTTCTCCACATCCTTAACAACACTTGTTATTTCATGTCTATGTAATTACAACCCATCCTAGTGAATGTGAAATGACATCTAATTTCCATTTGTCTTTTCACTTTCACAATAATTTTATTTGGGCTATTTTTATATGGGAGAAAAAGGTTTGAAAACTTCTCTCATTATCTTTAAAGATTATCCTCATATTCAGATGTGATTTTTTTGCCTGATCCCTCCTCACCTCTTTATAATAGTATCCCATTTTTTTCTTTGAGGAAGACTAAATCTTATCCAATCTCAGTCTATACAATTTGGGTAGAGCTGACCTCTTCCCCTCTAGCTCCAGAATGAACACTTGAATCAGGGCTGACTAATTGGAACCCTTAGATCGGGGACTAGTTGGGAGAGAAAAATCACACCAGTCATGTGAAAGAGATAACTTAATACAAACACATATTAATCAGGTATCAAGTTGTTAACCAGGACACTAAGCAGGTAGAAAGAGAACCCTAAAAATTCTGGAGGTAGCAACTGCAGGAGGCAACTTCTGCCCTTAACGCAAGGGGATAGAGGGAAGAGGTTAGAATTATTAAAACAGGACAGTGGATAAGAATCCATCTGCCAATGCAGACTGGGGACATGAGTAAATCCCCAGTCTGGGAAGGCTCCACGTGCCTCCGAGCACCTAAGCCTGTCCATCACAACTGCTGAAGCTCTCATGCTCTGGAACTCCCATGCTGCAACTGCTGAAGCTCTCATGCTCTGGAGCCCACATGCTGCAACTGCTGAAGCTCTCGTGCTCTGGAGCCCACATGCTGCAACTGCTGAAGCTCGCGCGCCTAGAGCCCATGCTCCACAATGAGAGAAGCTGCTGCAATGAGAAGCCCACACTCCTCAACAGAGAGCAGCCCCTGCTCGCCCCAACTGGAGAAGGCCCACACAAAGGCAGCCAAGGCCCAGCACAGCCAAAAATAAGAAATGTTCGGTTCAGTCGCTCAGTCGTATCCGACTCTTTGCGACCTCATGAATCGCAGCACGCCAGGCCTCTCTGTTCATCGTTTCTCGGAGTTCACCCAGACTCACGTCCATCGAGTCCGCGATGCCGTCCAGCCATCTCATCCTCGGTCGTTCCCTTCTCCTCCTGCCCCCAATCCCTCCCAGCATCAGAGTCTTCTCCAATGAGTCAACTCTTCTCATGAGGTGGCCAAAGTACTGGAGTTTCAGCTTTAGCATCATTCCTTCCAAAGAAATCCCAGGGTTGATCTCCTTGCAGTCCAAGGGACTCTCAAGTCTTCTCCAACACAACAGTTCAAAAGCATCAATTATTCAGCGCTCAGCCTTCTTCATAGTCCAACTCTAAGACTATTAAAACAGAACGCAGAGAAGGAGCCCTTGGAGCTGAAATATCTGAGAAGGCAAACTCCAATGGCTCTCAGCTCAGAGGATGGGCTCCAGCCAGCTAGTGCTGGCTTTCTGGTGGGGCGGTGTGTGTGTGGGGGGGGGGG
>SJYX01022867.1:26044-63943 GCA_006410675.1 Oreotragus oreotragus | reverse complement strand
TGGGCGGTGTGTAAGGGTTGCAGGCATTAAACCTGTTCTACAAGGTTGATTAGGTGCTAATTATAATTGGATTAGGGACCGCTGGCAAAAAACTGCAGCAGCTAAAGTGGCACTCTCAAGAACCCCAAGCACCCAAGGAGCCTATAGTTCGTTCACAGAAGCAGCACACCCTTTCTTCTTCCATGCTCCTTCCAGGTCCTGCCTTAGTGCCCCTCATTGGCAGAATCTAAGAGAAAACTGCCATCGGAGAATTGTGGTTTGCAGAGTTCCAGCGCCACAATATAGAGCACAGAAATGTGGACTTGGAGCTGACTCACTTTTAGCTAGTCAGCATTCATGCGCACCCTTCTTTACACTTTAAATTTTCATACAATAATTCAACAACTTCCAGTTGTATGATGCACTGTCCTTCATACAAAAGAAGGTATTCTCACACTTTACAAAATCAGAAGATGCGAAATACTAATGGTCATTGTAGCTACACAGGCTATGCTAATTACCCCTTAATTTCAATCTCAGTCCCAGCTGAAATTTTTACCAAAAGATTAAATGGTAAAGTTACTCTCAAATAAGAAAAACTTGTAGTGGGTGGGAGAGAGAGGGACTGGGAGTTTGGGGTTAATAGATGGAAACTATCACATATAGAAAGGATAAGCAACAAGGACCTAATGTATAGCAGAGGGGACTATTTAATATCCTGGGATAAACCATAATGGAAAAGAATATTAAAAAACAATGTATATATGTGTACAACTGAGTCACTGCTGTACAGAAGAAATGAATACAACATTGTAAATCAACTGTACTTCAATAAAAAATAAATTTTAAAAACGTAAAAATTAATTAGGGAAAGGAGATGTATGTATGTGTGAATGTATGATTCTTTTATACATTATATTGTACATTTATACATAATGTATATATATTTATATATGTATATTTATATAATGTATATGTGTATGCATATTATATATACATATACACATATAGTGATTGGATTTCCCTGGTGGTTCAGATGGTAAAGAATCTACCTGCAATGTAGATCTGGGTTTGATCCTGGGTTGGAAAGATCCCTTGGAAGAGGGCATAGCAATCCACTCCAGTATTCTTGCCTGGAGAATCTCCATGGTCAGAGGAGCCCGGTAGGCTGGCTCCAGAGTCGGATACAACTGAGTGACTAAGCACATATAGCTCTACATACAAATACACATAACAAGAAAGAAAACACTCATCGCTGTTAAAGGCACAATTTATGTAACTGGTCACAAGGTCATATTTGATATTTTAAACTTCCATTATATTAGTTGTTTTGCTACATAACAAACTATTGCAAAATTTATTTGCTTACAACAGCAAACATATATCTCACAGTTTCCATGGGTCAAGAACTCAAGAGTGACTTAACTGAGTGGTCCTGCCTCACATGAAATCAGCCAAGATGTTAGCTGAGGGCTTCCCGGATGGCTCAGTGTTAAAGAATCTGCCTGCCAATAAAGGAGACACGGGTTCAGTCCCTGATCTGGGAAGATCCCCCATGCCGTGAAGCAACTAAGCCCACGTGCACCACAGCTACTGAGCCTGTGCGCTCTAGGGCCTGTGCTCAGTAACGAGAGAAGCCTCTGCAATGAGAAGCCCACGTGCAACAGTGAAAACCCAGTGCAGCCAAACATAAAAACAAACGTTTAAAAAAAGAAGCCCCCAGATGACCTGGTGGCAGTCTCATCTTCCAAATTAATGGAATTATTGTTGCTCCCTTGGTAGAAGCATTTCTACTTTGGGAACTAGACGCCCCCCCTCCCCCAAGCCAGCAAAGCTTGAGGGCAAGTAAAACTTCTGAGTGGGTTATAAAACATAATAGTAAGAGGAAGTACTCCAACTTCCATTCTTTAATTTCTGGACCATATATTCTAGCTATGGAAGTGACACACCATATGTTGACCTCTGGTTCAAATCTTATCCTGTGTCTTGTAAGATGTTCTTCTAAGAGAATATCCATCCTTTCAAGGTGTTGTCTCCAAAATAGCATTACTTACATAATGACATATTAGAGCAAGACCATTTAATACCACAAATTCCTTGATCAGAAGCAGTGTTGACAGAGTACCACGTTGGCAAATAAGGCACTTTGTTAAGTTGTACTCACATAAGCATAATGGGAAAGAAAAGAAGATTCCTATACAGAATAGGCTCTATTCCATTAAGGATAAATTTCTATTCTGTCCATGATGGAAAGGATCCAGTGTAATCAACCTGCCACCAGGTAGCTGTGACTGGCTCCTTTTAGAAATGGCTGTAGCGCTTTGAAAATACAGGGAATACAGAATCTGAAGTCTGGCAAACTTCAGAGAATGCAAAAGCACATGTATTTTATCCCCAACAACCAAGTTGCTATCCTTTAAAGAAGTTCTTAACATTTTCTTTTCCAAACCACAAAATGGATTACATGTGCGTACTCCTACGGCCCACCACTCCCTTCTCTCATTTGTGCACAGCAATAAGGCAAGTAGCACTAGCAATTTTCAGGTGGTGGCAATGGGTAATATTAATTGAAGAACTAATGCAAAGATATGAGATCCTTTTGTTACATTTAGAGTAAATTTTGCCAAGAAAAAAATACATATGACTAATCAAAGTTTTAAGATATTAAATGTTTTATAACGCATTGTACTTTTTATATTTTAAAAATTACTATTTTATAAAAATGACTTGACTTTCCCACCTCACCAGTTCTATTAATAGGCAATCAGATAGTACTATATTGATCAATGTAAGAACTTTATACTTCAGTCTTACAGTGTAAAAAACATTTAAATTTTGGCCTGATGGATGACTGAAACAATTTAGGAGGGGCCAAAAAAAGAAAAGTTAGATTATTCAATTCCTAATTGAACTAAACATTTTAAAAACAATATTTAAAGCCAATCTGAGAGTATTATTCCAAGAGTGGAAGAGAATTCTTGCCATTGAAGTTAACATGTATACCTGAAAGAAAATCATCCTCTCCACTGGGCAAATGGAACTCAGAATGAGTAAAGGGATTTTTTCCCCCTAGGGTCTTATAAACAATTAAGAATATTCTTTATCTTGCTAGATTATTGGTACAATAAGTTTAGGCACACTGGTTGAGCCTCAAAAAATGTACCTCCTGCACACTCTATGCTCCACCACAGAAGAGGAAACCAAGAAGGAAGAATCTAGGCTACAGAATAGATCCTCTGGATAAGGACAGGAAATACCTAGGTGATAGCTGAGAAATATACCTGGCAGAAAATGTTTCCACATTGGAGGTCAGAGAGCTGGCTCCAGAAGTATCACCAGGGGAAAGAAATTACCTGATATTATGGTTTTTCCAGTAGTCATACATACATGTGAGAGCTGAACCATAAAGAAGCTGAGCACCAAAGAACTACACCCATGGCGGATTCATGTTGATGTATGGCAAAACCAATACAATATTGTAATTAGCCTCTAATTTAAATAAATACATTTATGTTTTTTATTTTTTTTTCTTCTCAAAACCTGCATGGGAAAAATCATTCTTACAAGATATGGAAACCAGAAATAAGTGTTCTCACACTCTGAAAAAACTTTTACAAGCCAATCAAAAATTACTTGAGTTCTTGGTTCAGACCCATTGTAGTAGGTACCATGCAAGACAGAAGGGTTCCTGCCCAGACGTGGCTGGCAGTTTACTCAAATAGACAAGGCGTCCAAATACCACTGTCGACAATGAGGAGCAACATAGTAAGTGTGCAAATAAAGAGAAAGTGAAAGTCTTTACAATTTGGGGGGCAGATAAGCTATTGAAAAATAAAATGATAAAATAAAATAACAGCTGGACCTGCATTATCAAGGACAGATTAAATGAGCGTAATCGTCTGTTGCCTCTGTGTATGTGGAAGAAGAGGGAAAGCTAGTGGCATACCTCTTATACTCTCATCAGAAAACTTGTTGTTTATTTGGAAAAGAAGTCTTGATTTATTTAAATGTCATTACAGTTTCCAATTTAAAATANCATTATCAAGGACAGATTAAATGAGCGTAATCGTCTGTTGCCTCTGTGTATGTGGAAGAAGAGGGAAAGCTAGTGGCATACCTCTTATACTCTCATCAGAAAACTTGTTGTTTATTTGGAAAAGAAGTCTTGATTTATTTAAATGTCATTACAGTTTCCAATTTAAAATATTTTCCAGGATTAGCATTTCAGTACCATAAAGTATGTTATCTGTTGCTGCCTGACAAACTACCACACACAAGAATAAAACCTTTCCTCCGTCATACTTGAATAATCATAATAAGGGGATTCTGAGGAGGCTTTAGGGGTAAAGAGCTCACTTGCCAGTGCAGGAGATGTAAGAGATACGGGTTCATTCCCTGGGTCAGGAAGATCCCCTGGAGGGGGGCGTGGCCACCCACTCCAGTATTCTTGCCTGGAGAATCCCATGGACAGAGGAGCCTGGCAGGCCACAGTCCGTAGGGTCACACAGAGTGGCAGATGACTGAAGCAACTTAGCTCACACGCATACACAGTCATAATACGGACAGAAAATGGTAAAGGCCTAACAGAAGCAGAAGAGATTAAGAAAAGGTGGTGAGAATACACAGAGGAACTATACAGAAAAGGTCTTAATGACTTTTTTTTTTTTTTTTTTTAGAGCTTCCATTTTACTTTATTTTACTTTACAGTACTCTATTGGTTTTGGCATACATTGACATGAATCTGCCACGGGTGTACATATAATCACTTACATGGAGCCAGGCATCCTGGAGTGTGAAGTCAAGTGGGCCTTAGGAAACATTACTACAAATAAAGCTAGTGGAGGTGATGGAATTCCAGATGAACTATTTGAAATCCTAAAAGGTGATGCTGTTAAAGTGCTGCACTCAATGTGTCAGCAAATTTGGAAGATTCAGCAGTGGTCACAGGACTGGAAAAGATCAGTTTTCATTCCAGTCCCAAATAAGGGCAGTGCCAAAGATTGTTCATACTGCCAGACAGTTGTGCTCATCTCACATGCTAGTAAGGTTATGCTCAAAATCCTTCCAGCTAGGCTTCAGCAGTGCATAAACTGAGAACTTACAGATGTACAGTTCAGTTCAGTCGCTCAGTCATGTCCAAATCTTTGTGACCCCGTGAACCGCAGCACTCCAGGCCTCCCTGTCCATCACCAACTCCCGGAGTCCACCCAAACCCATGTCCATTGAGTCGGTGATACCATCCAACCATCTCATCCTTTGTCGTCCCCTTCTCTTCCTGCCCTCAATCTTTCCCAGCATCAAGGTCTTTTCAAATGAGTCAGCTATTCGCATGAGGTGGCCAAAGTATTGAAGTTTTGGCTTCATCATCAGTCCTTGCAATGAACAAGCTGGGTTTAAAAAAGGCAGAGGAACCAGAAATCAAATTGCTAACATCCATTGGATCATAGAGAAAAATTCCAGAAAAACATCTGCTTCTGCTTCAGTGACTATGCAAAAGCCTGTGCACAGGCTGTGCAGATCACAAAAAACTGTGAAAAATTCTTAAAAGAGATGGGCATACCAGGCCACCTTATGTGTCTCCTAAGAGACCTGTGTGCAGGTCAAGAAGCAACAGTTAGAACCTTATAAGAAACAACTGACTGGTTCAATATTGGGAAAGGAGTACATCAAGGCTGTATATTGCCACTTTGCTTATTTAACTTTATGTAGAGTACATCATGTGAAATGCCAGGCTGGATGAATCACAAGCTGGAATCAAGATTGCTGGGAGAAATATCAACAACCTCAGAAATGCAGATGATACCACTCTAACAGCAGAAAGTGAAGAGGAACTAAGAGTCTCTTGATGAGGGTGAGAGAGGAGTCTGAAGAAGATGGCTTAAAACTCAGCATTCAGAAAACTAAGATCATGGCATCTGGCCCCATCACTGCATGGCAAATGGAGAAACAGTGGAAGCAGTGACAGACTTTATTTTCTTGGCTCCAGAATCACTGCAGGTGGTGACTGCAGCCATGACATTAAAAGATGCCTGCTCCTTGGAAGGAAAGCTGTGACAACTTAGTGTATTAAAAAACAGAGATATCACTTTGCTGACAAAGGTCTGTACAGTCAAAGCTATGATTTTTCCAGTAGTTGTGTATGGATGTGAGAGTTAGATCGTAAAGAGAGCTAAGCACAGAAGAATTGACACTTTCAGACTGTGGTGCTGGAGAAGACTCTTGAGAGTCCCATGAACAGCACAGAGGTCAAACCAGTCAATCCTAAAGGAAATCAACCCTGAATATTCATTGGAAGGACTGATGCTGAAGCTGAAGCTCCAGTACTTTGGCCACCTGATGTGAACAGCTGATGATTGGAAAAGACTCTGATGCTGGTAAAGACTGAAGGCAAAAGGANGTCCCATGAACAGCACAGAGGTCAAACCAGTCAATCCTAAAGGAAATCAACCCTGAATATTCATTGGAAGGACTGATGCTGAAGCTGAAGCTCCAGTACTTTGGCCACCTGATGTGAACAGCTGATGATTGGAAAAGACTCTGATGCTGGTAAAGACTGAAGGCAAAAGGAGAAACAGGAGGCAGAGGATGAAATGGTTAGATAGCATCACTGATTCGGTGGACATGGATTTGAGCAGACTCTGGGAGATAGTGGAGGACAGGGAAGCCTGGCGTGCTACAGTCCATGGGGTCGCAAAGAGTCAGACACAACTTAGTGGTTGAATAACAGCAACGATCATATAATGTCCTCAACTGCCATTTGATGACCTGTAGTCACCGTGTGTGTATGTGTGTGTGTGTAGACTTGGGTTCAATCCCTGGCCTGGGAACTAAGATCCCAGATGCTGAGGGGCAGCTGTGCCTGTGCACCACAACTACGGAGCCTGCACTCTGCAGTTACTGAGGCCTGCATGCCCGAGAGCCTGTGCTCCACAATAAGGGGAGCCACCGCCGCCAGAAGCCCAAGCAGTGCAACCAGAGAGTAGTCTCCATATATTTAATTTTTTAATTTATTTATTCACTTATCGCTGCCCTGGGTCTTCATTGCTGCGTGACGGCTTCCTCCAGTTGTGGCCCGTGGGGACTGCTCTCTAGTGGCAGTGCTTGGGCTTCTGGCGGTGGTGGCTCCCCAGAAAATGAGCCCATTATTAACTTCTGAAATAACAAAAAAAGTACTATAAGAAATAAAGTCAACCACAGCATGCTACTTGGTTCAGCAGTAAACTGATAGTCTTCATAATGAAAATACTGAATTTGGGATGTAAAAATACTGAAATATTAACATATTAGAAAAATGGTGAAGTAAAATAAGCAAAAATTTCACTCTTTCCAGTAGAAAGTTAATAAATAATCAGCAGATCAAAAGATAGCAACATATTCATATTATTTGGAAACACAAAGGTAAATTCTACAACCACTATATAAGTTGCAAGAGTAAGTTTCTTCTGTGAACATGAAAGAAGGATGAGAAGGATTACCTCTTTTTTAGTCACAAGCATTTTGGTACTATAAGATATTTTTAAACCACCTCCACATAATGTTGGAGGGTGGGGGATAGCACTAAGACAGAAAAAGATTAACAGTTTTACATTAAAAAAAAAACCCTCTAAGTTCTGTAAGAAAAGCGAACATTATTACATCTAAATACATCCACTGGTTTTTAAAAAATAATTTTATAAAGGTTTGTGGGTCAATATTCATTTATAAAAATAAGTACTTTCAGTTTCTAAAAGAAATTTATTTTCATATTTGAAAGTCTTTAAAAGTAACCAAAGGACTTATTATCCTTCTGCATTCTGCTTTTCAGAAAGTACTTTTGAGGTAGATCTGTTTCGGATTCTTTTTCTTTTCCTTTTCTTTTCCGAGGCAGATGAGTTCGTAGCCTGTGTTTTTTTCTTTTTCTTCAAACAGCTAAGAGGATTGGGGCCACTTACTTTCTTCCGCTTTTTTCTTCTTCTCTGTTCTGGGTCTTTTACTAAACCCTGTTCCTTTTTGAGTTGCCTGATACTCTGTTTCTCATGCACTGAGACAAGCTGACCGGACTCTACTGCTTTAACAAACGCAACCGTTTTGGGAGAAGGTTTGTCCAAGACTATAGTGTTCTGAATAATAAACATGAGAGGAATTCCAGGCTTTTTCTTTACTTTCATAGATAAATTCTGATCCTATTAAAGAGAAAAATAGAATTATTTAGTTCAAATATAATAATTAGATACCTTAAATAGATTTCTAAGAACTTAAAGAGGACTATACTAAAAGATCACCGGTTTTACTTTCCAAATCAATATGCTTCACTAGTGGTAGTATATTTTATGACAAATCATAGATAAATTCTGATCCTATTAAAGAGAAAAATAGAATTATTTAGTTCAAATATAATAATTAGATACCTTAAATAGATTTCTAAGAACTTAAAGAGGACTATACTAAAAGATCACCGGTTTTACTTTCCAAATCAATATGCTTCACTAGTGGTAGTATATTTTATGACAAAGGAAGAAAAACATAAAAACCGAGCACAGTTAAGCGTCAACAATGTGAACTGGAATTATCAACATTCTATACTGATCAATATTCTAAGACCACTAACTTTCCAGGACCTCAAAATAAAAACTAACGCAAAGGTAAATATGTTAGGTGATATCCATCATTCCTACTCTGATACACGTTTCAAGAATGCTCACAGAGATCGAAAGAATAGAAATAAAGTAGGAACTAGCCGACTCAGATTCTTCACTCAGCTCTGCTTCTAATTGTGTAATTTTAATATCCCACAAGCATATTTAAGGAAATCTGTACATATGTGAACTTATTAACATTCACCCAGAGAGTCTCTCCTCCCCTGCATCTCAGTCTTTAAAAGCCTGAAAGAGTTCCATACTGGTGGTATGGTCTCAAATAACATGAAATACAACTTTCTGAATATATGTATTCATAGGTAATACATACAAAACATGAAAAAACATGTATAAACATAAAACGTAAAATCTTTGCTCTACTTACTTACAAGAGCCCTAAAACAGATCATCACATCTCTATGTCAATAATTTTTTATTTAAAAAAAGGATATTTCAGTAATGAAGAAGAAAACGATTATGCTTAATCCATCTAATTTCTCCTAATGACAAATAGCTCCACATAAAGTATAAACAGAGATGATTAAAATTGACTCTGGTTTTAAAACTGGTGTCACCTGTGTTGCCAGGAAATAATGGTGAGGATTTCCATCTTCCACCATGGAAAGCAGACATTCTGATCCACTCACTGCATTCTTGAAATGGGCACAATTTCGAACCTGGCATTTTTGGGCAATCAGCTTTGCTCCATATAAGTCCTTTCCCAATGTTTCCAACTCTTTTAACACACATCTGGAAAATAAATGTTATTAGTAGCTCACAATTATAACAGATGCCTATCAGTTATTCACATAAAGCAAGTATACAAAAACAATCTCAGTTCTTTTTCAAAAACTACAAGCCATACAGTAACCATTTCACTCTGAAAAGACCTGGAAAAATGCAATACACCAAGTAGAAGGAACTTAATGAATAGGTGAAGTGTACTGAGCATTTATCATGTGCAGGCAGCATGCTAACTGCTCTTGACATAAATTCTCCCTTATCTCAAAACAGCCCTGCAAAGTTGGCCAGCTTACTTTAAAATTATCCTTATTTTAGAACAGCTCATTCTGGGAGATTTCAAGTAACATGCCCAAATTCAAACAACTAAAAGTGGTAGAGTGAAATGTGAATCTAAGTAGTTTGACAATAGATGCCCCAACCAGAGTGCTATAGGCTTCTGTTTCAAATACAAATCGATACACCTTTGCAGTATTTTCAGCTCAGAAAAGTAAACATTCTCAACTCACCAGCTTGTTTAAAAGCAATCACAACTTTCTTTCACTTTGCATTTTCATATTAAGGTACTGTTTCTCAAAAAGTGTTACCAACGTGTGTGTGCTCAGGTGCTCAGTCGTGTCCAGCTTTTTGAAACCCCATGGACTATAGCTCACCAGGCTCCTGTGTCCATGGAATTTTCCAGGCAAAAACACTGGAGTGGGTTGCCATTTCCTACTTCAGAGGATCTTCCTGACCGAGGGATTGAACCTACGTCTACTGCATTGGCCGATGGATTCTTTACAACTTTACCACCTGGGAAGCCTAATTTCTCATCCACAAATCGGAACCTCTTATGGAGGAGTCAAATATTAGCATTTTAATCAGATCCCCAGATACTTCCTCTATCCCACTTAAAAATTATGACAAATGGTGAGGCAAAAGATTCTTCAACCTGAGCCAACCCTTGCCTGTCTCTACCTTGCCTCATCCCCTTTATCATCCCATTAATTTATTTGTTTGAAGAGATTTTGCTTCCTACAGTTACCCATTTTGAATGCTATTCTGAATTTCAGGGCTAAATTGCCAAACATTTACTGAATATTTCCCATGGATGGCCTGCCATCAGCTCTTCATCAAATTCACTATGTCTAAAATCAAACTACTTTCCTGTCTCCAAACTTCTCCAGGGCTTGCTAACGCTTTGAATTTATTATCTTCTCAGATACCTTGTTTAGAAATCCAAAATCCTATTTGATCTTTGTTTTCTCACTCCCACCTCTATCCTGCCCCATAGGTGGGTAGTTCTAGCTCAGCTTGGTATTTACTTCTGTGACATCTCCTTGTAAAACCCTGGGGTTCCTGCCTTTCCTCTCTCCCATTATTTGACTAGACAACCAAAA
This sequence comes from Oreotragus oreotragus, assembly GCA_006410675.1. Classification (NCBI taxonomy): domain Eukaryota; kingdom Metazoa; phylum Chordata; class Mammalia; order Artiodactyla; family Bovidae; genus Oreotragus; species Oreotragus oreotragus. The sequence goes on along the minus strand of SJYX01022867.1, from coordinate 53,229 downwards.
AATGGGTTTACCTGTCTTCATTCTCTTGCTTCTCCAACTCACCCTTACATAGCTGCAGTTATCTTTTCTAGAAGGTACTTATCATGTCTGATAGCATTTACCTCTTGACACACACCAAGAATTAACAGAACAATATGCTTTAAAATAACCTATCAGTAAGGTTTAGGGTGGGTGGGGGAAATAAATGAGTAAGAATAGTCATGTCAATAACTGCAAAAGCTGGGTGATAGATATTTTGTGATGCTATTCTATTTTTGTGCATGAAATATTTCAAAAGTTCAGAAGCTAAATTCTTTATGGGGAAAAATGCAGCAAAATGTAATTTCACCCACTACTTCTCAAACATATGTATATTACAGACTGTATTAAAAATGTTAATATTTATGACAGACAGAGCTAAATGGACAAGGCTTGTAGACAGAATAGATCAACTCTGGAGCACAGGCCATCAGGATCCGGCAGTCCTGAAGGAAAAGGGGATCAAAAATTAAGGATATCTATGTCCCATCTGAATCTCTCTAACTGGATGAAATCTGTATGAAGTTCTGAATACAGAAAGCTGTTTATGGAGTACTATTAGGTGAGAAAGGCAGGCCATTAATATCATATGCAGAGTAAGAGCCCATTTTGATGTGTGTGTGTGTGCAAAGAACTGGATGAATGACAGTAGTAAGCCATTGGTGTGGTCTTACGGTCATTTAAATTTTTTCACTTTCTAAAGGAAATATTCTACAAATGAAAAAAAAAAAAAACTACTAAGTTTATCAATAGTAGTTCTTTGTTATGCAGCCTCTATCTATCTTCTTCCCAGCTTCTTTCCTGAGTATACCCTGGGCTCTAACCTCTTTCCGTTGCATTTCACAACTCCACTCCTTCATTCAAGAGTTCTACATGAGATCTTTCACTCAAAAAATGTCCTTCCCTTCAGAACTGAACTGTGACTGAGCTCAAGTCACTTCCTCTATGAAATCTTCCCTGATTTCATCCTCCGTCTAAACAGCCCCACATGGTTTCATCTTACACGTTCCCACACTTTGAGGAAATGGGGGAACTACACTTGGAGTCAAACATATCAATTAGCGGTTGATTTATGCAACCCACTCCAGTATTCTTGCCTGGAGAATTTCACGGACAGAGGAGCCTGGGAGGATACAGTCCATAGCGTTGCAGAGAGTCAGACAGGATCGAACGACTAACACTTTATGCACTTTGCTGGCCATTCGGTTTGGGAGATCATCCTGTTCATCCAGTTATCCTCTGGCTAGAGCAGTGCCTGGCATATGGTTGGTGCTCAAAAAAGGCAGCTGAATAAACAGAGGACCTTGCACAAAGTTCTTCACATCGAGTCTGGCCTTATCTTTCTGGGAAGCGAAGATCTTACAGCATGAGGCAGTTGTGAAGCTTGAAAAATTCTTAAACTGGAAAAAGCTTTGCAAACAACCATCAACCACTTCGAGAAGATAGGTTTTGAGATACCAATAAACGATCCCCAAATACTATATCTCACCAGACTTCTATAGGAAATTTATAAGTAGTTACGAGCTTTTTTTTTTTTTTTTTAACAGATGAGTAATTCTAGGCTCAAGAAAGGTTAAATAACTTGCCGGAAATCACATAACTGGTAGCACTGGGGTCGGAAGCCAGGATGGACTGCAAAGGACATGCGCTTGTCCTCCAGACTAACGACAAGCAAATACCCCCACGATACTACCATCTGTCTACACGGTAGATACTCGCCCACCCTCCTCCGCGGCCCGGCTGAACAGTCAACTCCTACTGGGCAGGGTGGCGCTTTGCCCCTCTAGGGCTCGCAATGGATGCCTGCGAGCTGCGGTCCGGCTGCTACCGCACCCGCGGGTCCCCCGCGCCTCCACCCGGACCGGCCAGGCCCACCTGGTGGTGCACAGCTGAGTCTCCGCCATGAGGTAGCGGGGCAACTGCTCTCGCAGCTGGATGCGGCCCCGTAGCGCCGCCTGACAGAAAGTGCCGTCCAGCAGTATCTGGTATGGCTCGCGGACTCCAAAATTATTGCGGAAGAAGCCAAGATGCTTCTTGGCATGTTTCTGCCTGGTGATCTTCATGCCTGGCTGTACGGACCCAGGCCACCCGACCAGGAGACAGCTTCGAACCAATAAACTATCCCACTACCGGCAATGTCTGTTTCCCCGGAAACAAACACCCTTGGCCCCGGAAGCAAACGCCCCCATCTGTCGCCCCGATTTACGTTACACTGAGTCGAGCGCGCGCTTCACCGTGGTGCCCGCGCTCTAAGGGGCACGCCCTCGGAGGCGGAGCTTGAGCTTAAGCGGGAAAACAACTAGGTGTGCGATTAAGAGCGTGCATGCGCAGTCAAGGGTCAGACTAAAAACACTACACTCTGGTGGCGCTAGTGTTAAAGAACCTGCCTGCCATGTAGGTGGATGTTAAGGCCCGTCGGTTCGATCCCTGGGTCGGGAAGATCCCCTGGAAGAGGGCATGGCAACCCACTTCAGATTCTCAAGAATTTGCCTTGAGAATCCCATGGACAGAGGAGCCTGGTGGTGGGCTACAGTCCATAGGGTCGCAAAGAGTCGATCACGACTGAAGCGATTTGGCGCGCACACGCACACACACACACACACACCCTCTTGAGTGTTACCTTGTCCTAGGCACTGTTCTAGATAAGTTACCTTATATTTCCTCCTTTAATGTTCAGTTAAGTTCAGTCGTTCAGTCGTGATTGACTCTTTGCAACCCATCACCAACTCCCGGAGTTCACCCAAACTCATGTGCATCCAGCCCGTGATGCCATCTAGCCATCTCATCCTCTGTCGTCCCCTTCTCCTCTTGCCCTCAATTTTTCCCAGCATCAGGGTCTTTTCCAATGAGTCAACTCTTCGCATGAGATGGCCAAAGTATTGGAGTTTCAGCCTCAGCATCAGTCCTTCCAATGAACACCCAGGACTGATCTCCTTTAGGATGGACTGGTTGTATCTCCTTGCAGTCCAGGGACTCTCAAGAGTCTTCTCCAATACCACAGTTCAAAAGCATCAATTCTTCGGTGCTCAGCTTTCTTCAGGAGAAGGCAATGGCACCCCACTCCGGTCCTCTTGCCTGGAAAATCCCATGGACGGAGGAGCCTGGTGTGCTACAGTCCATGGGGTCACTGAGAGTTGGACACGACTCAGTCACTTCACTTTCACTTTTCACTTTCATGCATTGGAGAAGGAAATGGCAACCCATTCCAGTGTTCTTGCCTGGAGAATCCCAGGGACAGCGGAGCCCGGTGGGCTGCCGTCTATGGGGTCGCACAGAGTCAGACACGACTGAAGCGACTTAGCAGCAGCAGCAGCAGCAGCTTTCTTCACAGTCCAACTCTCACATCCATACATGACTACTGGAAAAACCATAGCGTTGACTAGACAGACCTTTGTTGGCAAAGTAATGTCTCTGCTTTTGAATATGCTATCTAGGTTGGTCATAACTTTCCTTCCAAGGAGTAAACGTCTTCTAATTTCATTGCTGCAATCACCATCTGCAGTGATTATGGAGCCCAGAAAAATAAAGTCTGACACTGTTTCCACTGTTTCCCCATCTATTTCCCATGAAGTGATGGGACCAGATGCCATAATCTTTGTCTTCTGAATGTTGAGCTTTAAGCCAACTTTTTCACTCTCCTCTTTCACTTTCATCAAGAGGCTTTTTAGTTCCTCTTCACTTTCTGCCATAAGGGTGGTGTCATCTGCATATCTGAGGTTATTGATATTTCTCCTGGCAATCTTGATTCCAGCTTGTGCTTCTTCCAGCCCAGCGTTTCTCATGATGTACTCTGCGTATAAGTTAAATAAGCAGGGTGACAATATACATCCTTGACATACTCCTTTTCCTATTTGGAACCAGTCTGTTGTTCCATGTCCAGTTCTAACTGCTGCTTCCTGACCTGTATATAGGTTTCTCAAGAGGCTAATAGTTCTCAAATGAGGGAAGAAAGAGACCAAAGTATATTGGATGACTGCAGTTGGGCTGGTTTGTAATGGTTGCCTTCCTATAAAGAAGGTGAGCCTGAGTATTGAGGACAACTGGTTCTTTAGTGTCAGAACTACCAGTGGAACCCAGGACTCCTGCCTGAAGTTCAAGTGTTCTGGTACCTCTCCACATCTCCCTCATAGGACCATTGTCTCTAAAGAGCCAAATGTCAGGGTAAAAAGTACTACCATTTTGCATTTCTTCTGGAGACCATCCTAAATGATTCACAAGGAGCGTTTCAGGAGGACTTCTCAAGAGGTTCCTTTTCCAAGAGTCAGTGTCCCTAAACTAAATTTCTCATTCTTTCCCTAACCCAAGTCATTTGACCTTGAGCAACTCCCCACAAAAGCTGGTTCAGCTTCCTCACTGTCAAATAAGTTGGCAGGACTAGATGACTTTTAAGAATCTCTTTTATGTCTATAGTCTCTAAGGTAGGAAGATTACCTACTGGGCTACTAACAGGGAGGTACAAAGCAGACCAAAAGTTTAGAAATTACTTGGTCAACTTGATTAATGAAGAGGGTGAATCTGAAAATTTTGAGTTCTCCAGTGACTAATTGCTACCTTCAATTCTAGGCAAAATAATTAGAGAGTGGGAGTATGGGATTTTGCATTTTTTTCTTTTGACTTGGATCTGTCCCAGATCTAGTTCTAGCTGAAGATTGAAAGAACAAATGCAGAAGAATAACTTACAAAGTGATAGAGACATATTATTTGCATTGGGGGTTTTATTTGAAGACACAGGTTTATGAAACTGGAGTTGAAATCCATAATGTAAACCCTGTCTTGATTCCCAGTACAACTTCATTTAAATGGCTACATCTTTTAACCGAAAACAAATCTAGGAGTTGGAAGCCATGAAGAGTTACTGTAGGACTGGAATCACAGTTCTTGAGTAGAATTCCTCATGACCTTTCAATCTGAATACTCTCTTTATCCCTGTGTGCCAACACCCCACTCTGACTATAATCCTACCACAGACAGAGAAAATATACTATCCCAGTCCTGCAAAACAGTTAAGACAGTTTTAAAAACAGACTCACAGATTTATCTACCATCCTGTTGGCCACATTTCACTAGTAAGAAATATGTGGCTCAGGATTTGGGTTGAGTCATATTCTTTTTTTTTTTTTCAATTTAGTAAACTGTAGCAATTTTTTTCAAGGTCTATGTATGTGACAGTGCTATTTACACAACCATCCCTTATTTCACAAGCAAGAAGACAGTAGATACTGGTGATTATCAAGTTTAAAACGGAATTTTCTGTTACATCAGTGTTTCTCAAAACATGAGCCTGGGACATGCAGAAAGGTTGCAAGTATGCTTGTTTAATATGCCCATTTGATTCAGAAAAAGTATTGAGGGAGAAGGATACTATGCAGAGAGGAGGTGACATTTATTACAATCTCCTGCAAGTCATTTATTATGCATATTTGTGTTCCAGAGTACTATCTGCAGTAAAGTGTCACTGTTTATCCAATGGGATGTTTTCATTAAGTGGTCTACTGAGTATGCTGCTGCTGCTGCTGCTGCTAAGTCGCTTCAGTCATGTCTGACTCTGTGCAACCCCATGGATGGCAGCCCACCAGGCTCCCCTGTCCCTGGGATTCTCCAGGCAAGAACACTGGAGTGGGTTGCCATTTCCTTCTCCAATGCGTGAACGTGAAAAGGGAAAGTGAAGTCGCTCAGTCGTGTCTGACTCCTAGAGACCCCATGGACCGCAATCTACCAGGCTCCTCCGTCCATGGGATTTTCCAGGCAAGAGTACTGGAGTGGGGTGCCATTGCCTTCTCCAGGTCTACTGAGTATATCTTTGCTTGATACCAAATAACCTAGTATTGAAAAATCAACATTTGGCCACAACAAAGGCAGGAACCAAATATTGCCATTATTGGACAAACTATTTGGATATAAGTTTGAACCTGAAATTTTACTTTAAAAATTATTATAATATTATTAACTTTTAAAAATAATCATTGAAAATTCTCTTGACCTTAGAGTGCAGGAACAGTAATGTCTCAGCATTGCTAGCTGCTGTTTTTTTTTCCCCTCAGGTCACTCAAACACTGGATATTTTCCAGACCAAATAGACATTCAGTTGCAGTAGGGGATTAATTTATTTTTCTTTATTTTTTTCATAGTCTTCATATTCTTTATTATACCTGGATCAAATAATACACAATTGTGAAGCTCTTTCTTCATGAAATTTTGATGAAGCCAAGTTGACATGAATATGATTTATTCTTGTAAGGTATGACTAATTCCCAAACAAGACTTTTCATGAAAGATTCATGTCCTAAATGGAATTAAATAGGTAAATATTAAATACAGTTTATAAAGCTTATTTTGTCTAATTTCATAAACGCTCATATTCCAATAATTCAGCAAAGATATCTGTCATATTATTCTTCCTAATATTCATATTTAAATATTTACAAACATTTGTTAACATCCATTAGCTCCAAAGGAATGCAGTGTTCCCCTACTGTTACCCAGCTAACATATTCCTTAAATAAGTAATTTCCCAAAATAAATAAAGCAACTTAGGTAAACTGGTTTGCATTGAGAGCCTATTAGTTCTTCACTAAGATCCTCTAAACTCCATCTGGGACTTGCAAACTGTGAATTTTTATATATAAAGGAAGGTGTTACAAAGGTTGGTTCTGCTGCCATATTAAAAAAAAAACATTTTATGGTTTTCAAATTATAAAAATAACACAGGCCTACTATAACAAGAGGAACAATAGAACAACCCAAGACAGTCATCTCCTCTTCCTTGCCAAAATAATACATAATAATCTACTGGGTACCCTTCTGTGATTTTTTTCATATTCACATACTCATTTGCATGTACATCTGCATACATATTTAGAGATTTTTGTCACTTTGTTATCAAAAAATGAAATCATATTTTATCACTTCTGTCTATTTTAGTTTTCTCACCCAATGATCTTTGTAAAAATCCTCTCAACGCATATTCCAAGTTAACTGGCATAGTACTTTTTCATTATTTTTAATGACTGCGTGAAATTTCCCACAAAATCCCTCATGTAACATAATGGATGTGACACAAACTGTGAATAGGATCCTAATTTCATTCTGGACAGTGGTGTGCCCAGAAAAGAGAATCCATGTCCCAGACTCTGTGCAGTTAAGTATAGTCATAGAATTAAGTTTTAGCCAAAGATATGTTAAGTATAAGTGTTACAAGGGACTTCTGGGAAAGCTGCTTAAAGGAAATTGGTTTCATTTGGTGGTGGGCACTTCTGTTTGCTTTTTTTTTTTTTTCCCCATCATCTTTCTAACCACTCCCAGGATTTGGATGTGATAAAGGGGATTTTGTACCCTATTTTAGAGCAAGAGGTAAATGTGAGGATGGAGGCCATGTGCTAAGCTAGCAAAGTAGAAAAGAGAAAGAGCCTGGGCTATCGGTGACTATGAAACCATCTTTCCAAATCTAGCCTTTTTCCTCCTGAGCTTGTTTTACATAAGAAGAAAACTAAACTTCTATTGGAGTTTAAAAATATTATTTTTGATTTCTTTTCATTTTTGAAACTGTATTTTTTTTAGAGCAGTATTAGGTTTATAGAAAAATTTAAAGGAAAATGCAGAGATTCCCCATGTAGCCCTTGCCTCCACACATGCAGAGCCTCCCCCAGTATCAATACCACTCACCAGAATGGTACAGTTTTTCACCCAAGAAGGACCCTGTATCGAAACATCTTTTCTTTTATATACAGCCATACCCAAACATTGACAGACTAAGTTAAAACCTAGTTAAAACTTAGTTAAACTAAGTTAAAACTGTGTGTGTGTGCTCAGTCCCTCAGTCGGAATAGACTCTTTGCCACCCCATAGACTGTAGCCCACCAAGCTCCTCTGTCCATGGGATCCTCCAGTAAAGAACACTGGAGTAGACTGTCATTTCCTTCTCCAATGCATGAAAGTGAAAAGTGAAAGGGAAGTCGCTCAGCCGTGTCCGACTCTAAGCGACCCCACGGACTGAGGCCTGCCAGGTTCCTCCGTCCATGGGATTTTCCAGGCAAGAGTACTGGAGTGGGGTGCCATTGCCTTCTCCAGGTCTACTGAGTATATCTTTGCTTGATACCAAATAACCTAGTATTGAAAAATCAACATTTGGCCACAACAAAGGCAGGAACCAAATATTGCCATTATTGGACAAACTATTTGGATATAAGTTTGAACCTGAAATTTTACTTTAAAAATTATTATAATATTATTAACTTTTAAAAATAATCATTGAAAATTCTCTTGACCTTAGAGTGCAGGAACAGTAATGTCTCAGCATTGCTAGCTGCTGTTTTTTTTTCCCCTCAGGTCACTCAAACACTGGATATTTTCCAGACCAAATAGACATTCAGTTGCAGTAGGGGATTAATTTATTTTTCTTTATTTTTTTCATAGTCTTCATATTCTTTATTATACCTGGATCAAATAATACACAATTGTGAAGCTCTTTCTTCATGAAATTTTGATGAAGCCAAGTTGACATGAATATGATTTATTCTTGTAAGGTATGACTAATTCCCAAACAAGACTTTTCATGAAAGATTCATGTCCTAAATGGAATTAAATAGGTAAATATTAAATACAGTTTATAAAGCTTATTTTGTCTAATTTCATAAACGCTCATATTCCAATAATTCAGCAAAGATATCTGTCATATTATTCTTCCTAATATTCATATTTAAATATTTACAAACATTTGTTAACATCCATTAGCTCCAAAGGAATGCAGTGTTCCCCTACTGTTACCCAGCTAACATATTCCTTAAATAAGTAATTTCCCAAAATAAATAAAGCAACTTAGGTAAACTGGTTTGCATTGAGAGCCTATTAGTTCTTCACTAAGATCCTCTAAACTCCATCTGGGACTTGCAAACTGTGAATTTTTATATATAAAGGAAGGTGTTACAAAGGTTGGTTCTGCTGCCATATTAAAAAAAAAACATTTTATGGTTTTCAAATTATAAAAATAACACAGGCCTACTATAACAAGAGGAACAATAGAACAACCCAAGACAGTCATCTCCTCTTCCTTGCCAAAATAATACATAATAATCTACTGGGTACCCTTCTGTGATTTTTTTCATATTCACATACTCATTTGCATGTACATCTGCATACATATTTAGAGATTTTTGTCACTTTGTTATCAAAAAATGAAATCATATTTTATCACTTCTGTCTATTTTAGTTTTCTCACCCAATGATCTTTGTAAAAATCCTCTCAACGCATATTCCAAGTTAACTGGCATAGTACTTTTTCATTATTTTTAATGACTGCGTGAAATTTCCCACAAAATCCCTCATGTAACATAATGGATGTGACACAAACTGTGAATAGGATCCTAATTTCATTCTGGACAGTGGTGTGCCCAGAAAAGAGAATCCATGTCCCAGACTCTGTGCAGTTAAGTATAGTCATAGAATTAAGTTTTAGCCAAAGATATGTTAAGTATAAGTGTTACAAGGGACTTCTGGGAAAGCTGCTTAAAGGAAATTGGTTTCATTTGGTGGTGGGCACTTCTGTTTGCTTTTTTTTTTTTTTCCCCATCATCTTTCTAACCACTCCCAGGATTTGGATGTGATAAAGGGGATTTTGTACCCTATTTTAGAGCAAGAGGTAAATGTGAGGATGGAGGCCATGTGCTAAGCTAGCAAAGTAGAAAAGAGAAAGAGCCTGGGCTATCGGTGACTATGAAACCATCTTTCCAAATCTAGCCTTTTTCCTCCTGAGCTTGTTTTACATAAGAAGAAAACTAAACTTCTATTGGAGTTTAAAAATATTATTTTTGATTTCTTTTCATTTTTGAAACTGTATTTTTTCTAGAGCAGTATTAGGTTTATAGAAAAATTTAAAGGAAAATGCAGAGATTCCCCATGTAGCCCTTGCCTCCACACATGCAGAGCCTCCCCCAGTATCAATACCACTCACCAGAATGGTACAGTTTTTCACCCAAGAAGGACCCTGTATCGAAACATCTTTTCTTTTATATACAGCCATACCCAAACATTGACAGACTAAGTTAAAACCTAGTTAAAACTTAGTTAAACTAAGTTAAAACTGTGTGTGTGTGCTCAGTCCCTCAGTCGGAATAGACTCTTTGCCACCCCATAGACTGTAGCCCACCAAGCTCCTCTGTCCATGGGATCCTCCAGTAAAGAACACTGGAGTAGACTGTCATTTCCTTCTCCAATGCATGAAAGTGAAAAGTGAAAGGGAAGTCGCTCAGCCGTGTCCGACTCTAAGCGACCCCACGGACTGAGGCCTGCCAGGTTCCTCCGTCCATGGGATTTTCCAGGCAAAAGAGTGCTGGAGTGGGGTGCCATTGCCTGCTCCGGTTGTAAGCAGGCAATGGCACAGCGTGTAACAGCTGTGTAACAGCGTGAAAGTATGCCGTTGTGTGTTGTAGCTGTTTCGTCACTAAGTTGTGTTCGACTTCTATGACCCCATGGACTGTAGCCCACCAGGCTCCTCTGTCCATGAGATATCCGAGGCAAGAATACTGGAGTGGGTTGCCATTTCCTTTTTCTGGGGATCTTCCTGACTCAGGGATCAAACTCCCGTCTCCTGCATCACAGGCTGGTTCTTTTACTGCTGAGCCATCACAGAAGCCCAAATTAAAACTACTTGCCAGAATTAGAGAATTTTATCTTGGCAGATGTCTTTGATGAAACTTTGATGTTGGTTAGCTTTTGCCAATATAATTACACTTTCTTTGAACAGTTTCAAAATCCTAGTTTATAAGTTGTTTTTTTTTGAAATGTAAAATCACTTCAGTCCAGTTGCTAAGTCATGTCCGACTTTCTGATCCAATGGACTGCAGCACACCAGGCTTCCCTGTCCATCATCAACTCCTGGAACTAGCTCAAACTCCTGTCCATCATGTTGGTGATGTCATCCAACCATCTCATTCTCTGTCGTCCCCTTCTCCTCCTGCCTTCAATCTTTCCCAGCATCAGGGTCTTTTCTAGTGAGTCAGTTCTTCGAATCAGGTGGCCAAAGTCTTGGAGTTTCAAGCTTCAGCGTCAGTCCTTCCAGTGAATATTCAGGACTGATTTCCTTTAGGATGGACTGGTTGGATCTCCTCGCTGTCCAAGGGACTCTCGGGAGTCTTCTCCAACACCACAGTTCAAAAGCATCAACTCTTTGACGCTCAGCTTTCTTTATGGTCCAACTCTCACATCTGTACATGACTACTGCAAAAACCATAGCTCTGACTAAATGGAACTTTGTTGGCAAAGTTCTCTGCTTTTTAATAAGCTGTCTAGGTTGGTCATAACTTTTCTTCCCAGCATCAAGAGTCTTTTAATTTCATGGCTGCAGTCACCATCTGCAGTGATTTTGGAGCCCTAAAAAATAAACTCTGTTACTGTTTTCACTGTTTCCCCATCTATTTGCCATGAAATGATGGAACCGGATGCCATGATCTTCATTTCTGAATGTTGAGTTTTAAGCCAACTTTTTCACTCTTCTCTTTCATTTTCATTAAGAAGCTCTTTAGTTTCTCTTCAGTTTCTGCCATAAGGGTGGTGTCATTTACATATCTGAGGTTATTGATATTTCTCCCAGCAGTCTTGATTCCAGCTTGTGCTTCATCCAGCCTGGCATTTTGCAAGATGTACCCTGCATATAAGTTAATAAGCAGGGTGACGGTATATAGCATTAACGTACTCCTTTTCCTATTTGGAACCAGTCTGCTGTTCCATATTCAGTTCTAACTCTTGCTTCTTGACCTGCATACAGACTTCTCAGGAGGCTGATAAGGTGGTTTGGTATTCCCATCTCTTTCAGAATTTTCCACAGTTTGTTGTGATCCACACAGTCAAAGACTTTGGCATAGTCAATAAAGCAGAAGTAGATGTAAACGTAAAATACTTTTTCAAATAAAATAAACTAAATCTTTTTACATTCTATAGAAGCTATCTCAACATTTGTTTATTTTGAAAGTATAAACAATTTGATTTGAACTAAGAGTGTCAGTGGGATGTATCTCCTGTTTGGAAAAGTTAGCTAAATATGAAGACCGTTAGCTGCTTGGGCAAGAAACATCAAGGAAAGATTTGTGTCACTCAGCTGTCAGTTAAAGGAAGCAAGCAAAATTTCTGTCTGTTGGCCTAGCTAGTACCAACTAGTAGTTTAGAGGATCTTAGTGAAGAACTAATAGGCTCTCAATGCAAATGAAATGATGAAGGAGAAACTGTGTCTTAGAAAAAAAATCACAAGGGATTGCTCTTTGTCAAGGATATTTCTAAACCAGACAGTGATTAGCAAATAATTCACCATTGGTTATTAGATGGCTGTTGTCAGGTGGCTGTAAAATTAGACTAGAAAATTTGCTTGCTAAATAGTTTATTTGAATGAAATTATACAGAGAAAAAATACTGCCATGTGAGGTAAGTTAAAAGGAATTATGTATTTCACAATAGATCTGAATAATGCCCTCCACCGGAGTTTCTCTAACAAAGTGTTCAGTGGTATTAATTAAAGTAGTAAAAACATACATTGGGAAAGAAAAGCAAAAAGTTGAAAAGTGGTAGCAATGTGCAAAATGTTTTACTTTGATACATGTGTAATAAATAAACCATCATTTGAAATTTAATGAAATCATAACTGAAACTGCCAGAGAAGTTCATGCTGTATGGGGTCATTTTTTTTTAACCTATCAAAGCATTTTTAGAAGATTAATGAATCCTTATAAAATTACTCTAGGTAAGCAAATATTATTAATATTACCTAAAGGAGTTTAAAAATTGAGAATTATGTCAAATATGGCATTAAAGGATTTTCTAAAAACACTATTTATTTATATTAAACAAAATCTTAAAGACAACCCTTTCACTCATGGTTTAGTATATATTTTTAAGCAGCAGGGAGACTTCAGGGCAGAAACTGAATTTCTAGTGGCAAGAAATTAAACAGGCTTTCAATAATTCAGTAGAATATTATTTCAAAGTCTTGTATTTATAACTGAATTACACCAACACAAGGTATTAATTACATGATATTATACCAAATAAAAGTCACTCTTAGAATCTGTGCTAATGTTTTCAATGGGACTCATTTTCTTTTAATATTAGTTGTTAGGTCATACATAAAAATACTGGGATGAGAAGATCAAATATCATTTAAACAACTATTATTATTTTAACAAACATATAGAAAATACCTACATGCTGATTCATAGGTAATATAATTCATGGTATTATTTTCTTTTCATTGGCTCTCTCCTTACCCTCTCTATTGTGACTTTTCATAATAGTGAACAAATCATTTGGTTTTTCAAAGTATAACCTCGCTTAGTCTCATTCCACATAAGTATACAGAAGAAGGCATATGATTTAAATTGATCTCAGATTAAAGAGGAAGACTTTGTCCCCATAGTTGGGGAACAGGTTTTCTTTTTCTTACAAGAATTATAGAAGTGGTGGCTCAGAGGTTAAAGCGTCTGCCCGCAATGCGGGAGACCTGGGTTCGATCCCTGGGTTGGGAAGATCCCCTGGAGAAGGAAATGGCAACCCACTCCAGTATTCTTGCCTGGAGAATCCCATGGACAGAGAAGCCTGGTGGGCTACAGTCCACGGGGTCGCAAAGAGTCAGATACGACTGAGCAAGCGACTTAACTTAAATTGTGTTCTTTGGTACTAGCAGCTGTTTTGAGGTTATGGGGTAGCTAGCCAATTTGTGTTGTTGTTCAGTCACTAAGTTGTGTCCGACTCTTCGAGACCCCATGGACTGCAGCACGCCAGGCTTCTCCGTCCTCTACTATCTCCTGGAGTTTGCCCAAACTCATGCCCATTGAGTTGGTGATGCCATCCGAACAACTGATCCTCTGTCATCCCCTTCTCCTCTTGCCTTCAATCTTTCCTAGCATCAGGGTCTTTTCCAGTGAGTTGGTTCTTCCCATCAGGTGGCCAGAGAACTGGAGCTTCAGCCAGGGTGTGGACAGAACCAAAACATGACAGAAGACAGACAAGAGATTCATAAAAATGTGGAGCTGGAGTCTTTATGCTGCTTCATTTGTACTGTAGATACCTCTAGACATTTAATTGTGTGACAGAATACATTTCCTTCTTTTTTTAAGTAGTTTATTTTTTAATTGAAGGATAATTGCTTTACAGAATTTTGTTGTTTTCTGTCAAACATCAGCATGAACCAGCCATAGGTATACATATGTCCTTCTTGTTTAAAATAATTTAAACTGTTTTTTGTTTACTTACTTATTTTTGGTTGCTCATAGTCCAAACCGATGGGCTATCTTAACCAATGGACTGTTTGTTAAATCTAGACAACAAAATCTATTTTTAAAGGATAAATAATATTACCTGTATAATGTTTTACCTTAAAGACATTAGGATGTTCCGTATATGTTCTTGTTTTATCCCAGATACCATCGTGAAGAGGCTGGAATGCAGAAGTAAGTGTTGCTCCTAGCTGCTTTCAAGTATCTCCCAAAGGCATCTTTTCCATTCTAGTTAAATATTAAGCAAAGTGTTTAGCATTTTAAGCCAAATGATTTTCTTTGGTCAAGCAAATATTTGTGAACTTCTTAAGAGTGTGTTAATTTAATTCACAGTTTTGCCTCATTTGTATGTTGTTTCTTCTGGCTTTGCTTACGTCTGATTTTTGTTCCCCAGGCCTTGTTCAATTTGATGGCACTATATGTTCTTTTAGAGGGGAGGAGACGAGTCAACTCTTGCCCTTTCCTCTCATTTTCAGAGTAGCGCGTTTCCGATCCCTTCCTTATAACTGAGTAGTGTTAAAGTAGACTTCCTGTTTCTCTGTATACCCTCTTACTTACGACACCCTAACTATGGAGTTAGGGTTAAAAAACAGAGACATTACTCTGTCAACAAAGGTCTGTCTAGTCAAGGCTTTGGTTTTTCCAGCAGTCATGTATGGATGTGAGAGTTGGACTATAAAGAAAACTGGGCGCTGAAGAATTGATGTTTTTGAACTGTGGTGTTGGAGAAGACTCTTGAGAGGCCCCTGGACTGCAAGGAGATCTAACCAGTCCATCCTAAAGGAGATCAGTCCCAGGTGTTCATTGGAAGGACTGATGTTGAAGCTGAAACTCCAATACTTTGGCCACCTGATGTGAGGAGCTGACTCATTTGAAAAGAGCCTAATGCTGGGAAAGATTGAGGGCAGGAGGAGAAAGGGATGACAGAGGATGAGATGGTTAGATGGCATCACCAACTCAATGGACATGGGTTTGGGTGGACTCCGGGAGTTGGTGATGGACAGGGAGGCCTGGTGTGCTGCGGTTCATGGGGCCGCAAAGAGTCGGACACGACTGAGAGACTGAACTGAACTGAACAGTGGAGTGACTGATCTGATGTTTGGAGAGAACTTGTAACCATCCCGTATTTCCTTTTCAAAGAGAAAAGGAAATTTTTTTTCTGTTCCTTTCCTAGAAAATAATCTACACAGACGAGATAAAACCATACACCCTTACAGCCTTCCACTGAAATTTTTATTAAAAATGGTGGTTTCTTTGTTCCTAATGGTTACCAAAGAAGAACCATCCTTCACTTGTATGTCATGAGCATATAGTTACTTCCCAGAGGGACAGTAAATAGAAAGGTCAGAAGACTTTCTACCCTCTTCCTTCATACCAAGGCTGGAACCAATGCTAAGTTAGGCAACCCTAAAGAGGTTTCCTAAAAGCCCTTGCTCAACTCAGACTGTCAAGATGTCCAAAGGAACCTTGCCTTCCGTAGAGGGCTGGAAAAAGCCAACAACAGGAATAAACTGACTTTCAAAAAAAAAAAAAATCCTTGGCTCATCCTAATACTGAGTAGGAATAAAGGAGGAATTTTAAGAAATTCTTTGGCTCATCTTTGGTGTCTATTTTATTGCACTGAAGGGTATTTAGGTGAGTCTTAGCCAACAGAGGGGAAACAGCTCTAACACTGTGAGTATTAGAAACAGCTCTACTGCTGGGTCTAAGGCATGGACTGGTCACAGTCTGACATTCACTGGGCTGTGTTTTCTGAGTGGGTTGAGTTGCCATGCCGCAAAAGCAGGCCCAGTCAGACTGTTTCTTTTTTCATTTTTTCACTCAGGAATGGCTGGCTCTCCTTTGCTTCCTGTCCTCATGTGGTAATCAACCATGGACAGGGCCCACAGCTTGCTTTGGAAGGTCCTTGCCATCCTCTCTCTGTGCCTCTGACTAAATCTGAAATATTTCCAGCAAATATATTACTTTGCTGAAAACTTTAGTTCCTTGTATAGGAGAATGAAGAACATATTGTTGGGAATATAGGGTAAATTTGTCTTTTCCAGTATGTGAATATTTATAGTGAAATTAATAACCACAACATCAAAACTGCCTTTTGGAGGGCTGCTAAATACAACTGAATGGCTGTGAGCAACCTTCTTTGGATGATCAAAAATGTTTAGTGTTGTTTAATTTCTTCTGTATGTTGCAGGCTTGTTTTGGTCTTATTTTTTTTTAGGATCTTGAAGAGGAAGATTAGGTTATTGATTTGAGATATATCATCTTTTATAATATATACATTTAGTTATAAACTTTCCTCTCAGTACTGTTGTAACTGTGTGCCATGAATTTTGACATTTTACATTATATTTTCATATTCATTCAGTTTCTTCTGAATAAATTCAGTGTGTTTTAAAAGTTCCCTTAAGACTTCCTCTTTTATCCATGGGTTATTAAAAGCATGTTGTATACAATATTATAAAGCAGTTATCCTTCGATTAAAAATAAATTTTAAAAGAAGCATTTTGTATATTTTTCAAGTATTTGGAAAATTTTCAGTTACCTTTATATTTTGACTTCTAGTTTGAATCCATTCTGCTTGATGAACATGCTCTGAATGATTTTTTGAATACTTTTAATTTCTTTAAATTTGTTGAGGTTGGTTCCTCACTCAGGGTATGATTTCTGTGTTCCATGGGGTTCTGACAAGAATGTGTATCCTGTTGCTGTTGAGTGGAATGTTTTATAAATGTTGACTGGATCCTTTGATTGATAATGTTGCTGAATTCCTTTATATCCTTGCTGATTTCCTCTGTAGTTGTTCTATCAATTGTTAAGAAAGGAGAGTTGAGATCTCTAACTATGACTGTGAATGTATCTATTCTTTGAGCTCTATGAATTTTTTCTCAACACAGTAAGTTCAGCTTTGTTGCTAGAACATACATATTTTGAATTGCTGTGTTTTTGGTGATTGACCATTTTATCATTATATATTTTCCTCCATCTTTGCTGATTATCTTAGCTCAGAATTCTCTTTATCTGATATTAATACAGCCAGTCCTGCTTTCTTTTGATGAATGATATATTTTTCCATCATTTTACTGTCAATGTGCTTATATCAATATAGGAGTTTCTTTTAGACAGCCTATTAGGTTGTTTTTATCCATTCTACCAATTTTTTAAAAGCAAATTTTCTTATTTATATTTGGGTGCTCTGGGTCTTTATTGCTTTGTGAGGGCTTTCTCTAGTTGTGGTGATCGGAGGCTACTCTTCATTCTGGTGCGTGGGCTTCTCATTGCAGCGGCTTCTATTGTTGGGGAGCATGAGTTCTAGGGCCCGCTGGCTTCAGTGGTTGTGGTGCACGGACTTAGTTGCCCTGAGGCATATGGTATCTACCTGGACCAGGGATTGAACCCGTAGCTCCTGCACTGGTAGTTGGACTCCATCCACCGTGCCACCAGGGAAGTCCCATTCTATCAATGTTTTTATCCATTCTTCCAATTCAGTTCAGTTCAGTTGCTCAGTTGAGTCTGACTCTTTGCGACCCCATGAACCACAGCACACCAGGCTTCCCTGTCCATCACCAACTCCTGGAGTTTACACAAACTCAAGTCCATTGAGTTGGTAATGCCATCTAACCATCTCATCCTCTGTCATTCCCTTCTCCTCCTGCCTTCAATCTTTCCCAACATCAGGGTCCTTCAATCTTTCCCAACATCAGGGTCTTTTCAAATAAGTCAGTTCTTTGCATCAGGTGGCCAAAGTATTGGTGTTTCAGCTTCAACATCAGTCCTTCCAATGAACACCCAGGTCCGATTTCCTTTAGGATGGACTGGTTGGCTCTCCTTGCAGTCCAAGGGACTCTCAAGAGTCTTCTCCAACACCACAGCTCAAAAGCATCAATTCTTTGGCGCTCAGCTTTCTTTATAGTCCAACTCTCACATCCATACATGAATACTGGAAAAACCATAGCCTTGACTAGACGGACCTTTGTGGACAAAGTAATGTCTCTGCTTTTTAACATGCTGTCTAGGTTGGTCATTACTTTCCTTCCAAGGAGTAGGAGCCTTTTAATTTCATGGCTGTAATCACCATCTGCGGTGATTTTGGAGCCCAAGAAAATAAAGTCAGCCACTGTTTCCCCATATATTTGCCAAAGCAGAGATATTACTTTGCCAACAAAAGTCCGTCTAGTCAAGGCTATGGTTTTTCTAGTGATCATTATGGATGTTAGAGATGGACTTGTGAAGAAAGCTGAAAGCCGAAGAATTGACGATTTTGAACTGTGGTGTTGGAGAAGACTCTTGAGAGTCCCTTGAACTGCAAGGAGATCCAACCAGTCTATCCTAAAGGAAATCAGTCCTGGGTGTTCATTGGAAAGACTGATGCTGAAGCTGAAACTCCAATACTTCGGCCACCTCGTGCGAAGAGTTGACTCATTGGAAAAGACTGATGCTGGGAGGGATTGGGGGCAGGAGAAGAAGGGGACGACAGAGGATGAGATGGCTGGATGGCATCACTGACTCGATGGACATGAGTTTGAATGAAATCTAGGAGTTGGTGATTGGCCTGGCGTGCTGTGATTCATGGGGTTGCAAAGAGTCAGACATGACTGAACGACTGAACTAAACGGAACTGAACTGATGGGACTGGATGCCATGATCTTAGTTTTCTGAATGTTGAGCTTTAAGCCAACTTTTTCATTCTCCTCTTTCACTTTCATCAAGAGACTCTTAAGTTCTTTTCTGCCATAAGGGTGGTGTCATCTGCATACTGAGGCTATTGATATTTCTCTTGGCAATCTTGATTCCAGCTTGTGCTTCATCCAGCCCAGCGTTTCTCATGATGTACTCTGCATATAAGTTAAATAAGCAGGGTAACAATATACAGCCTTGATGTACTCCTTTTCCTATTTGGGACCAGTCTGTTGTTCCATGTCCAATTCTAACTGTTGCTTCCTGACCTGCAAATAGGTTTCTCAAGAGGCAGGTCAGGTGGTCTGGTATTCTCATCTCTTTCAGAATTTTCCACAGTTGATTGTGATCCACACAGTCAAAGGCTTTGGCATAGTCAATAAAGCAAAAATAGATGTTTTTCTGGAACTCTCTTGCTTTTTCAATGATCCAGTGAATGTTGGCAATTTGATCTCTGGTTCCTCTGCCTTTTCTAAGCCAGCTTGAAATTCTTCCAATAGTTGTATTTTAATATAGAACATTTATATTAATCTAATTATTGATATGTTTAGGCTTAAAACTACTAATTCATTTTTAAAATAATTTTATTAATTTTCAGTTGTGCTGAGTCTTCACTACTGCCTGGGCTTTCTCTAGTTGCAGTGAGCAGAGGCTGCTCTCCAGTTGCCCTTTGAGGGCTTCTCATTGCGGTGGGTTCTCTTATCACGGAGCATGGGCTGTCGGGCACCTGGGCTTCAGTAGTTGCAGCTCCCGGGCTCCAGAGCACAGGGTCAATAGTTGTGGCACACAGGCTTAGTTGCCCTGCAGCATGTGGGGTCTTCCCGGATCAGAGATAGAACCAGTGTCCCTTGCGTTGCAAAGTGGACTCTTAACCACTGGAGCACCAAGGAAGCCCTTGAATACATTTTTAACATGGAGTTTACAGAAGCTTCCAATGAATCACCCACTGGTCGAGTGTGAAGGATACAGAGGAGTCAAAGATGCCCTAAAAGCTTTATTCTTAAGAAAAGAACTGCCATCTAATGACTGGAGAAGATTGAAGAAAAACATTTTTTTCAAAAAGGGGAGGTATTTGGAGCTCAATTTTTGAAAAGTTAAGTTGGAGCAGGTGCTTGTGGGACATTTAAGTGAAGATGTTGAATAGATAGACATGCCGTTGTGGAGTTCAGTGGACAGGTCTGGGTAAATATAAATTCAGGAATCATCGGCATTGCAGGAGGAATATTGAGATACGGAGTAAAGATAAGGGAATGAAGATGTACAAGGGCTGAACACCCTCCTGTTCTTAAATTTAAAAATTTAATTACAATTAGGCATTCAAGTGAAGGACGTGTCATTCCATCTGAAACCGTTAGGCGTCAGGGCTCCAGAAGAGCTCCGGTCTCACAGTCCTTTATGTCTCAACGCAGAAAGGAATTTATCGAGAAGCAGTGTGATAGATAAGAGGTGATTTATTTGAATAGGATGCTTGTAAGGTTCACAAGCACGCAGGCAAATGTTGCATTGCCCTGAGTGCTCAGTGGGTTACATTTTTATAATCAGAGGAAGAAAGAGGAGGAGAAGATCTTTGTTTTTTTTGAGTAGGCTTCAGGTTTCGACATTAGTTCCTCCCCAGTAAGGCAGGGAAGTTTATTTGTCCCTCCCCATATGGTCAAGCCAGGACTGTCATAGCACTTTGGAAACATATTTTCAGGTTTCAGTACAATGGTGACTTTCATTTTGAGAAGTCATCTTCCCAGAAATGATTTTGTGTATGTGTGTGTTTGTGTGTGTGTGTGTGCAGATCCTGTTTTGGAAGTCATTGACTTGATAGCACTGGGAAGATTGTAGTTATTTTCTACAGTTGTTTTATTATTTGGGCGGAATGGCACAAAGAACATGTCTTAGGGGCCATAGAACATGTTTTGGGGGTCATTAATTCCCTTAGCTTACTGGCAGGATGCAGGTCTCATGGCACCATTGTTATTGTTTTGGGGCATGTCTCCTGTTTTTGCTGCATGGCTTTGTTGCCAGCAGGTTAGCTTGATTTTATCACTAAGCAAGCCAGTCTGACTTTGATGCTAAGTGACTTGCTTTGCTTTATGATTCAACTAGGCCCACATTGTTTCAGAAGTTTCCCATTATTTTCTTGAGCGATCATTAGTCTTACTGTGGTCTCCCAAATCCCCCAAAAGTTCCCTCTCTATCTAATAATTCCCTAATGGGGTTTCTAAGCTAACTATTTGATCATCTTATTGGGCTTCCCTGGTAGGTCAGCGGGTAAAGAATCCACGTGAGATGCAGGAGACCTCAGGTCAATTCCTGGGTTAGGAAGATCCGCTGGAGAAGGGATAGGCTACCCACTCTAGTATTCTTGGGCTTCCCTGGTGACTTAGCTGGTAGAAAATCCCCCTGAAGTGCAGAAGACCTGGGTTCGATCCCTGGTTTGGGGAGATACCCTGGAGAAGGGAAAGGCTACCTAATCCAGTACCCCGGCCCGGAGAATTCTATGAAGTATCTAGTCCATGGGTTTACAAAGAGGTGGACATGGCTGAGCGACTTTCACTTTCACATTCTGTCCCTGAGCTTCCCACATGGCGCTAGCTATAAAGAATCCGCCTGCCAATGCAGGAGATGTAAGAGATGTGGGTTGGATCCCTGGGTCGGGAAGATCCCCTGGAGGAGGGCATGGCAATCCACTCCAGTATTGTTACCTGGAGAATCTCATGGACAGAGGAGCCTGGGGGCTACAGCCCACAGGGTTGCAAAGAGTTCAGTAGGAGTAAAGCAATTTAGAACACACGCATACATTCTGTCCCTCTCACTTCTAGGCCCTTTCTAGTTAGGGTTAGATTACAAGAACCCAGTGGTAGGGACAGAATGACAGGATAAAATAGGTGATTAAATAGTTAATCCCACTAGGGATTTTCTATAAGTAGAAAAATATGGGAAACCCCTGTAAGTTAATGATTACTTGAGAAAGCAGGTTTGCCTTACCACAAAACCAAGCAGGAGAAGCAAGGGACACATCAACAAACAATAAAACAATGGTGGCAAGAGACCCACATCTTGCCCAGTGATCCCTCCGAAATGCTCTCTGCATGCGTAAAAAACAGTAATTTGTGGACCTAGCTTGACCACACAGGGACAAGAAAAACTCCCCTACTCAGCCTGGAGGAGCTACTGATGAAAACATGATGTCTACTCAAGAAAGACAAAGGAGATCTTCTCCTCTTTCCCCCTTTTCCTTTGATTATAAAGCTGTAGCCAACTAGTTCTTGGGGCATGGCATTTCTTGCCCACCTGTTTGTTAAGTCTCACAAGTGTTCTAATAAATCACTTTTTATCTGCCACTTTGCTCTTGTTGAATTCTTCTGTGCACTGAGACATAAAGGACTATAGTACTGGAGCTCTTCAGAGCCCCCCTGAAATGACACCAATCAGTTTCACATGTACTGTGATCAACATACATGACTGGAAAATCTTAAGATATTGCCAAGGACAAAAATTGGAAAAAAAAAAAAAAAAAGAAAAACCCCTTCAATGTAAGCTCGCCATTAATGAACAGAATGACTTTTGACAAATCATGTCTCAATTACCAAATATGCTAATGAAGTAAGTACAGCTCTTCATAGTTTGCCACATTGGGACTACCCATTAAAAAAATTAGAAGTGAAAGCAGTTTATACGAGTGACCCGCTACATAAATGCTAGCTATAAAGCAATTATGATCCACTACCTAGTGCATATAGATTAAACATAAAGGGGAAAACATTTTCAAAATGTTCTTTTTGTCTTTCTTAAAGCTTTCTATACGAAAGAGGCCCCCCAAAAATACAATGCACATGCGCAAGGCAATGCACATGCGCAAGGCGTTCCACTGTCGAAAAAAGGCTGGAAAAGAGAAGGGAGGCGGGGCCTCCCCCGCCGGCCTTTCCTAACAGCTCCGCCCCTCGAACGCCAGACTGAGCCTGACGTCAAGGGAAACTTTACTTCCGCTTCCGGCAACTCACGTTTCTCTTTCCCTGTCCGGCTGGAAAGATGGCGTCCCGCAAGGAAGGCACCGGCTCATCCGCCACCTCTTCCAGCTCTACCACCGGCGCTGCAGGCAAAGGCAAAGGCAAAGGAGGATCCGGAGATTCAGCCGTGAAGCAAGTGCAGATAGATGGCTTGGTGAGTGGGGTTCCTTTTCTCCCAGCCCACGTGGGGAGCTCAGTTCCCAGCCCGGTTTTGCCAGGCGTGCTTTCCGGCAGTCTCCCCTCTGGGCTTGCTGAAGCTGGGCCAAGGTTTTCCCGTAAAACCTTGTTTCTTTATCTTCACTTTATGTTCGGAAGACGCGGCCACCTTCTCTGCCGTCTCATCAGGGAATTGAGGACTCAGAAAGTGGACCTGGGCTCGGGTGTGTGTGTGTGTGTGTGACAGATTCTTGGGGGCTTGTTTTGAGATGCTTGGGACAGGGTATTTGGAGAATGACTATTCTGGGAGGCAAGTAGGTGACGGAGGTGTCGAGAAGGATATAGGGCTTTTGGAAGAGGAGAGTAAACTTTGTTTCCTGACGTCTGTAACTTTCCAAGTGGAGATTAGTTTGTAGCCACTTTTGAGCCTGTGGTTCAGCGGTTACGTGAAACCGCGTTATTGGAATAAATACCTTATGTTGACTTCTTTCCCTCTCTGTGAATATTGGAGTGCCTGGGGATTTGGGCTTAGGCGTCCTTCCACCTGGTCTCTGCTTGACAAAGCAGATGAAAGCGCAACTCTGATGTCGGACGGCTTGGCTTGAAATCCAGCGCTAAAATTAGCTGAATGACGTCGGGCATATTATTAATCTCTTTGTGGTTGGTAAGTTAAATGGTACGAGGTGTTAACATGTACTTTTAGCTGCTGCTGTTACATTTGCAAAAGTTAGAGTAGTAGACTTTCTTTAAGGCCGTCTCTTCAAGACTTTAAATATTATTTGTATTCTGATAACTGGTAGGTTTATGTTTCTTGTCAGAAGTGGTTCTTGAATGCCACTCTTACACATCTGGCTGTCACTGTTAGGGTGTCTCATAGGAACTTCAAACTTAATGTGTCCAAAATAAAATTTTTGACCCTTGCCCTGTTTCTCTCCCACGCATCGATCTTACCTCACTCTTCACTATCTTAGTAAATAGAACTGCTATCTACCTGTTTGAAAGGCAAAACCTGAGCATTAATGTATGCTTGTTCTTATGTTACCCTTGGCGTCCAGTCCCTGAGCAAATTCGGTTGGTTCTATGTCCAAAATACATCAAATTTCATTTGCTTTTCTTCTAGATTCCAACCACATCCACGTAAAATAAACTGTAGAATTCTTACTTAGTCTTCAAGGCCCTGCTACTATTGACTCTTTCTTCAGACTCACCTCATACTTTCTTCTAGGCCTCAGTCACAGCTTTCAGTGTTTTATTTTCTCAGCCTGAAATACTGTCTGAAATATATCTTCCTACTCCATGACTTTTTTTGAGCCTTTAAGGTATTGGCTTAAGTGTCAGCATCTCAAGAGAGGCCTTGCCTAACTACCGTGTAAAACATAGCTTCATTCCCATTACTCTCCGTTACATCACCTTTATTTCCTTCATAGCATTTTCCACTACTTGCAGTTGTCTTGTTTGTTTTCTTGTTTTTCTCTCCCAGTAGGATGCAAGCTACTGAGGGCAGACAGGTATTATGACTTTTCATCTGTTACATTCCAAAACTGAATCACTTAATTGAGATAGATGGGGGTGCTAAGAGTCAGACACGACTGAGCGACTTCACTTTCACTTTCCACTTTCATGCATTGGAGAAGGAAATGGCAACCCACTCCCGTGTTCTTGCCTGGAGAATCCCAGGGACGGGGGAGCCTGGTGGGCTGCCATCTATGGGGTCACACAGAGTCGGACATGACTGAAGTGACTTAGCAGCAGCAGCAGGATAGATTGNTTCACTTTCACTTTCCACTTTCATGCATTGGAGAAGGAAATGGCAACCCACTCCCGTGTTCTTGCCTGGAGAATCCCAGGGACGGGGGAGCCTGGTGGGCTGCCATCTATGGGGTCACACAGAGTCGGACATGACTGAAGTGACTTAGCAGCAGCAGCAGGATAGATTGATGAATGAAGTATTTTAGTTTCTTTTTGTAGTACTTCCATTTCATGTTCGGATACCTTTTTCTCTAGATTTTTTTCATAGCACCTTGAATTGTTCTCTTAGCCTGCTTCAGTCCATCCTTCATACTTTTATTAAAACATGCACTTTAATGTGAAAGTTCATACGTGGTTAACTTCCCTCTTGAAATGTTTTTAGTGCCTTTGCAATGAGTTCAAGGCTGACCAAGATGTCCTTGGTATTTGTGTTCAGGTTAACTTGCCACTATTCCCATGCTTCGTAGGAATGGCTCATTCCAGCCACACAGGACTAATTTGCTTAGTCTGATGCTTAATCACATTTGTTTCTGGCATCTTGGTGATAGCCAGGGCCAGATTTCCTTTTCTTCTTGAGTCTTTCTTTTTGAACCTTTAGTTTTGTTTCATCAGTCTTTAATTTTACCTTTCTCTTCACACATGGCAGTTGTCAGATTTCCATATTAAAATGTCCACCCCCTTCTCTTTTTACTTAGCACTTTGCGTTCATTCTTGGGCTTCCCTGATAGCTCAGTTGGTAAAGAATCCACCTCCAATTCAGGGGAGCCTGGTTCAATTCCTGGGTCGGGAAGATCTGCTGGAGAATGGATAGGCTACCCACTCCAGTATTTTTGGGCTTCCCTTGTGGCTTAGCGGGTAAAGAATCCGCCTGCAGTGTGGAAGACCTGGGTTCGATCCCTGGGTTAGGGAGATTGGCTGGAGAAGGGAAAGTATGCCCACTCCAGTATTCTGGCCTGGAGAATTCCATAGTCCATCAGGTTGTAAAGAGTTGGACACGACTGAACAACTTTCACTTAAACTTGTGTCCATTCTTAGTCCCCACTTCTTTCCTTTGATATCAGTTGTTAAATAATTCATCTGTATTTGGGGTCTTCCATTCTTTCTTCAACTCAATGCTACTAGAGTGTGCCATCACCAGTTTCTTGATTTAGTTTTTAAAAAGATGATTGATAACATTAGCAAAGAACTGTAAAACAACAGGATATACATGTAAAATAATGTCTTTAATACATAATTTAAGTAGTCACAGAATAAATATCCATTTACCTGCCTTTTAACTTGAGAAATAGATTTTTTACTCTCTTTGAAGACCTTTCCGTTTCATCCTTTTCTCCCATCCCTTTTTTGTACCTGTAATCACTCTTGGGAGCTTTGTTTCAGTAATTTCTTGGTTTTCTTTACCACAAATATTCCCAAACGATTTGTTTACTTTGGCATGCTTATGTTAATAAAAGGATGAAGTGTTAGTTAAATCATAGTGCATGTTCACCTATGTCTTGAATCATATATATATGTATCTCACACCATGATCTTGAGAGTATTCTGTTCTAGAGTGAGGAGCTCTAATTCATTCATTGTCAGTACTATGTAGCATTTCATCGCATGAGTAGAACATAATTTTCCTCTTCTACATGTTAACGGACAATGAGATGACTTGCTTTGCTTGTGTGAAATGGTATCTCTCAGTGATATTAACTGTCCATTCCAGTAGACTTGATAGCCGTTTTTTATTGTATGTTGTGCAGTCAGTACTCAGTATATCCTTACAGAATGGACTAGTGAATTGTCATTGTAGTCAGGTGATTTCTTAATTCCTAGGTAAGATCAAGCTAATTCTTCCTATTGGACTTTTCACGTAAAAACCCTCTTTGATCCCCCTAAACCAGTCTGAATCTTAACCTTTCTTATGTATATTACACTTCTGATACTCCAGGTCTGGTCCAAGGACCAGCAAGACAAGCAGAATTGGCCTTGCCTGGTAGCTTGTTAGAAAGACAGAAACACAGTATCTCAGAATTTTTCTTGCTCTATTGTTTCAGGTGATTTATAACATTTTGATGTTTGAGCAGTGCTGCTCTGGGCCACATCAATCTCTTCTTTTCTCTGAACTTTTTATTTTTATGGTGACAACTTGTGTTACTCATCTTGGCATGTGATCATATGCTGTTAACGAATGGTCTGTGTATATTAAGGAGAGTCAGGAAGAGTACTAGTTCAGTTCAGTTGTGTCCCAACTCTTTGCGACCCCATGGACTGTATGCAGCACGCCAGGCCTCCCTGTCCATCACCAACTCCTGGAGTCCACCCAAACCCATGTCCATTGAGCTGTCTCTTA
>SJYX01022867.1:13869-25982 GCA_006410675.1 Oreotragus oreotragus | reverse complement strand
ACTCTTTGCGACCCCATGGACTGTATGCAGCACGCCAGGCCTCCCTGTCCATCACCAACTCCTGGAGTCCACCCAAACCCATGTCCATTGAGTTGGTGATGGCATCCAACCATCTTACCCTCTGTTGTCCCCTTCTCCTCCTGCCTTCAGTCTTTCCCAGCATCAGAGTCTTTTCCTGTGAGTCAGTTCTTCGTATCAGGTGGCCAAAGTATTGGAGTTTCAGCTTCAGCATCAGTCCTTGCAAATGAATGTTCAGAACTGATTTCCTTTATGTACTGGTTGGATCTCCTTGTAGTCAAAGGGACTCTCAAGAGTCTTCTCCAACAGCATAGTACAAAAGCATCAATTCTTCAGTGTTCAGCTTTCTTTATAATTCAGTGCTTGCATCCATACATGACTACTGGAAAAACCATAGCTTTGACTAGACTAACCTTTGTTGGCAAAGTAATGTCTCTGCTTTTTAATATGCTGTCTAGGTTGGTCATAGCTTTTCTTCCAAGCATCTTTTAATTTCATGGCTGCAATCACCATTTTGGAGCCCCCCCNTCCCTTGCTGAACCTCCACATAACGCTAGGACTCTGCCTTCTTAAACCTGGAGATTCCTTGATATGAATGGATTCCCAGTCACTTTCTTTGCTGGGACAACCCTCTATAGTCACTTTAGAGAGAAACCCTTAGAGACTTTTCAGGAACCACTGTTGCCCACCACGGCATTCACTGGGCTGTTGTACCAAAGAACTGCTCTTATAAAGAACATAGGTTACTCCAAATGGTAACTCATCATCCAGAAATATTCTTCATTTCTTTCTCTTTAAAGAAACATTTATTTATTCATTTGTTTGGCTGTGCTGGGTCTAGTTGCATTATGGGAACTCTTGGTTGTGGCATGTGGGATCTTATTCACTGCCCAAAGAAACTGGGCCTCCTGCATTGAGAGAAGGGAGTCCTAGCCACTGGATCATCAGGAAAGTCCCTCATTCTCTTTTATCTTAACATGTTTTAGTCAACTTTGGTAACTGGCAGAAACAAGAAAAGCCTAAGCCGTGACCGCTATGCACCAATAATGGAGGACTAGAGGAAATTTGGAATGGTTCTGTGGTGCCTGGGTAGACAGACAACCTCAAAGTTTACATAGAAATGCAGCCCAAACTTAAATATAATCTTGAAGAAAGGGGTGGAAGAAATGTTAAAAAGAATAAGGTTAAGTGTCTTCCACCAACCCCAATAGAATGGGATTCACAACTGGAGTTATATTAAGTTATGAAACAATAATGATATTTATTTTGGGATATAAAGTTGCAAACTGAGATTTACATTCCCTAGGACATTCTTAGGATAAAACAATACTGTTGCTTTCTTGGGGCTGGGGAGGTCTTAGCAATGGGGCACTGGAAAATCCCTAGATCAACTAGGATGTTTCTGGCATTAATGGGTAGCTGCAAAGTGCACCAAAGAAAATGAGGTCACCTGATGATGCTGCTACAGAAAAACATCAATGACTCAGGACAAAAGTGGCACTTCCAAATCCCTTCTTCCATATTTTCTGATAACTACTCTCCTTCCCCAATCTCTACTTCTGGTAAAAAATTATTATTATTAGTTTTGGTGACAAGAGGGTTTTAATTTTGTGAAAAATGTTTATTTTTGCAACAGTACTATATATCCTTTTGAGTCAAGTTTGAATCATTTCATGTCAGCAAGTATTATAGTCAGTAAAATTTCCCAACGGGTCTATGAGACAGGGTAGGCTTCCTTTCTTTCTACATTGCATTGAGACTTGAGGGCATCTATGGCTACTGTGGGAAGTGCCCTGTCACTGCTGATAGGGGTATCTTCCAACTCATCAAGGACAGATCTGTGCCATTGCACAATCCAGGCTCATTTCTTCTTATGTCAAGTGAATCTTCAGAACAGTTTCCCTGGACATGTGAGACATGTCAGAGTTTATAGGGTACATACATATCCTGGAGACATCAGTCTTCCAAGTTGGGAGGGTATAAGTTAGAGGTTACTAGAAATTAAATATTTGGGTATGGCTACAATCTAGAGGTGAAAGAAAAAAAGAAAGGAAGGAAGGAAGGAAGAAAGGAAGGAAGGAAGAAAGAAAGAAAGAAAGAAAGAGAAGTTGCTCAGTCGTGTCAGACTCTTTGCGACCCCATGGACTGTAGCCCACCAGGCTCCTCAATCCATGAAATTTTCCAGGCAAGGGTACCGGAGTGGGTTGCCATTTCCTTCTCCAGGGGATCTTCCCAACCCAGGGATCAAATCAGGGTCTCCTGCATTATAGGCAGATGGTTTACCATCTGAGCCACCAGGGAAAAGACATAAATTGTTGAAGATGATAGAAGATGGAGCCACTGTAGGTAGACCAAGGATATAGTCAGAAGAAGATATAAAAAAAGGTAAAACATAGTAGGCAACCAAAAGTAGTCTTATATCTTGCCTTGACCCCCTGCTTCCCATTCTGACAGGCAAGAATTTACAGAATCTTTGGGCAGCTGCTCAGTGATGATCGCCACCAATTATTATTGGTCACTGATCCCGATCCAACTTATGTCCTACGTCTTGTAACTGTGTTCTCATCTTTCCCTCTTATGTCTAAATCTCTGCTTTGATAACTTATCTGAAAGCTGGGGTCCTCTAGGACTGTAATCTAATATGTTCCTAGAACTACCTGCCCTTGTCCCCATATTCCAGCTGTTTGTTGTCATAGGCCCTGAACTAGTATGTCTATCATAGGGCCATCTAGATACAAATCCTTCCTACTAAAACATCTTTACTTTCATCTCCTCCCCAAATTTTCTGCTCTTAAGAAATGCCTAGAATTTGACTTAGAGTCTTTGTTCTAGAGCCCCCCTGATTGCTTGGCCCTACAGTGAGGAAATGCCTTGTCACCATGCCTTGAAACATCCCTTCCTTTCCCTGCCAATCCTGCCTAGGGTGGAGTGTGGGGGCAACCAGACCCGGGGAGTCACCAAAGTGTATAGATCAAGTAAGGGCCAGGGATCAAAGTCATTTGGACAATTGAGAGATCAGGACACCACATTGTGTCAGATGGGAAAGCAAAGGCAAGGGAGATGAAGAAGAAAATGGCAACACACTTCAGTATTCTTGAAGGAAAATCCCATGGACAGAAGAGCCTGGCAGGCTATAGTCCATAGCGTTGCAAAGAGTCAGACATGACTGAGTGACTGAGTACACAGCGCAGCAAGGAGTGACTAAAAGAGAGTCCTCTTCCTTCAGGCCTCCTATTGGATGATTTTATATTCTGAGCTCTGTTCCAAACAAGGCAGTTATGTGCTTTCTCTTAGGATGTGAGTTTGTGGCTCAGTTTTCAGGGCAAAAGCCAACCCATAATTCTGAGGCAGAAACAGATGATTTACGTAAGAAACTGATAAGCAGATTAAACTAGATGTGCTCTGTGATAAAAAAAATACTGAAAAATATTACAGAAGAAGTACGCTTAAAGGTTATGAGCTCATGCTCTGTAGTAGAATGACTTAAATTCAAAGCTAGACTTAACAGTTAACGAATACTGTAACTGTGAGCAAAGCTCTCAGGCTCAGTTTCTTTTTAGATGGAATAAAAATAATAATACAACCTGCCTCATAGTGTTCTTGTGAGAGTTTAATGAAATAATGCATAAAAGACCTTGGAAACAATCCTGGCACATTATTTATGTGCCAGTAAGTGTTGCCTTTCTTCTTGATAGAAAATAAATCTACAAGTCAAATGCAAGAGAATTTAGCCTGTGGAGAAACTGTCATCAATACATAAAATGAGGTTATTGTAGGTATGAGGCATTAGAGCAGTATGATTAAGACCCAGGTCTTATATTCCCACCTCAGTTTTCTTACTAGCTGTGAGACACTGGCCTCGTAATGTAACCTCTCTGAATTTGACTTCCTATACCTGCAAGGAAGGTATATTTCAAGTAGATGTCGAGATAAAACACGTGAAATGCTTAAGCAATGCCTGGTCCTCAGTAATTGCCCCACTAAGAGGTAACAACTGTCCTTTCAATTTAAGTTAAATAAGCCAGGCACAGAAAGAGATACAGCATGATCCTACCTATATGTGGTATTTAAAAGAGTCAAATTCATAGAATCAAAGAGTGAAAGGTGGTTCCCAGAGACTCAAGGGAGGGGGAAGTGGGGAGTCAGGCATACAGTCTCAGTGAAGCAAGATGAATAAACTTTGGAGATCTGGGCACAACTTTGTCCCGATTGTCAACAATCATGTAGTCTGCACTTACAAGCTTTGTTCAGAGGGCTGCACTTGTGTTAATACCATTACAAAATAAAATTTAATAAGTAAAGAAAATGACAGCAGAAAAAAGAAAGTACCGATTGTCATTAATGAACCCATTCATCTAGGTGTGAAGGGCCCAAGGCCGTGGCTTAGAGTGGTGAGAAAGGAGGTGAAAGTGCAAACCTGACGTGTAAAGGGAAAGCCAAGCGTGGGCATGCATGCTGGCAGTGCTGCACCTTCATTCATACTTAGATGAGCCCCTGGTTCTCATTCTCTGAGCAGTGTCATATCCTGGCTCAAGAAAACACTCCAAAAGCACGAAGGCTGAGGTGAGGCCACCGTTTTCCCAGCATGCAGATGATGCCTGGGTCATGAGCAGAGCTCAGGTTTATAATACGAATTTGAAAATCAGGAAAACCTTTTCAGGTGTTATAAGAATAATTTATAATGAGCAGATTTTCTGTTTAACAGCATTATTTGCACACAAAGTGGCTTGTATAGTTGCCTGGCAACCATTTGTTGACCTTTCTTCAGCAGGCTAAACATTATTCTTGTTTATACAACAATTTTCTCTACAAACTCTTTCTTTAGACCTTGCTTTGGGAAGCAGGAAATCAAACTAGAAAAGTTTGCAAATCCATTTTTGCAAGACAGACAAATGAGCATTGGCACTTTGTGTTGAAACAGACCTCAAATTTCAAATGGTACCAGTTTCCAAATGGTATTATAAACTCCTGAAGGAGACAATTAAAAATATAATTTCCTTGTCCCTACTCCCAGGCTGAATGGAACATAAATACTGGGTGGGTTTAATAGTCTGCATTTTTACCAGCTGCCCAGCTAATTAGTGTAAACACTTGGGTTTAGGAATCAACATTTCAGGTTACTCCTTTTGGAATTTCTGCACTGATTCAATGACTAAGTTGGTCAACTGGTTTAACTCCCAGTTTGGGATAAAGATGGGCTGTGGCAGTGTCATCAAGCTCACCAGAATTCATATCTTTGTTCCTCCAGGGCCAGTGTCTTCCCATTGCCTGCAGCTTATTGAGAACCAGACATTTTCCTACCTATTCTGCGGCACAAAGGAAGTACATCCTGCCAGCCCAGCTTGTATGAAAGCATCTACTAAGAGGCACTTTCACACAACCCTCAGTGTATCACCTAATTTTTCAACCAAGAAATGAAGGTATTCTTATTATTCAACTTTCAGATATGATGAAAGTCACATTCAGAAGTAGTAACTAATTTCCCCAAGTCCTACAAGCTCAGAACTTCATGGCCAGATTACAATTAGGTACAATTTTTGCTACTTCGTGTGGCCTTTTGCTCAGCTGTGTCTGACTCTTTATGACCCCATGGACTACACAGTCCATGGAATTCTCCAGGCCAGAATACGGGAGTATGTAGCCTTTCCCTTCTCCAGGGAACTTTCCCTACACAGGGATCGAACCCAGGTCTCCCAATTGCAGGCAGATATTTTACCAGCTGAGCCACAAGGGAAGCCCAAGAATATTGGAGTGGGTAGCCTATCCCTTTTCCAGTGGATCTTCCCGACCCAGGAATTGAACCGGGGTCTCCTGCATTGCAGGTGGACTCTTTACCAGCTGAGCCACAAAGGAAAGTCCACTTTGAGTGACTCTCCCATTCCCTGCTGATAGCTCAGTTGGTAAAGAATCCAGCTGCAATGCAGGAGACCAGGGTTTGATTCCTGGGTGGGGAAGATCTGCTGGAGAAGGGATAGGCTACCCACTCCAGTATTCTGGTCTGGAGAATTCCATGGACTGTATAGACCATGGGGTTGCAAAAGTCAGACACGACCGAGTAACTTTCACTTTCCCTCACTCCAGGTAGCGCACTTTGGCTGTCGCTGACATGGTGCAAAGAAATAGAACATCCTCCTTGTGCTAAGGGGCTTATAGCTCAATGAGGAAACAGGAGAGCAGCGCCTTCTCTCCCAACTGGCAGGCAGCTCCATCTCCTCTGAGCCTCCCTCCCCTTGGATTATGTCTTTATAAGGCACATTCTAACCAGATTCCTGGTCTGATACCAATCCTTTTCCCCAGCAGACCAAGTTCCTTGTGTGGGTAGAGGTTGTGACCTGTTTGGAGTCATGCTCAAAGCTCTTGCCCTCTGTCACCCTACTCTTGGTGCCTGATCCATAATCTCACTCATATTTTGCATGAGGTAAAGATGTGTTGTGTGAGAGGAAAAATAAAATGGAAGCATATGAATTAAGGAAATCTCAGAGCTGAATCAGAAAGATATGATGCAATGTAAGGTGTCTCTTGACCTGTCATCCTTGCCAAGAGCCCTGGAAGAATCAGAATGCCTAAGGAGGAATTTATACAAATGTATACACTTGTTTTCACACTTGTTTTAAAATACCTTGGCTAGTAGGACAATTTCTAAGTTGTATCCCCAAGGGAACTGGATATACTTTAACTACTGAATTAAATAACATATTCTGGTCCTCATGTCCAGGCCTGGCTATTTCTTAGGGACCTCAGTCAGGGCCCTCCTTTGTCTCCATGAACCAGGTTCTTTAGGGTGAAACTCCAGGACTTGTCCAAACACCTTCCTTCTTGACACCGAAACTCCAGGAACCTGATTATATTAGTGACAGGAGAGCTGGGAGCTTCAAGTATACACATGGAATCTACCCATCCAGGGAGTAATTTAGGTAGTAATTGGGAAAAGCAAGGTGAAAAACCCATGAACAGATCTGGAAACCATATCTTGCCTCTGGGGAAACTGGGGATATTTATTCTGGATAAAAGGAGACCTAAGAGGAGTTAGGGCAGCCACCTTGGGGCACTTGATGGACTGTTATGGAAAGAAGGCAGAGCACCAGAGGAGGAATTATGACCTGTACGTACAGATAGAGCTTGACTACTGAGGAGTTCCAGTTCACTGGGGGCATCCATCCCTATGCTATGACTTTGTATTTTCCAGTCTCCAAACCTTCCTTCCTGCAAAGTAGCAGTGGACAGCTTGTGCTAATCCTAGAATTATTTTTTCACTTTTGATTAGTGAAATTTATACTAGTACAGTTTTTTTCTCTTTCTTTTTTCTTAGCATACTTGAAGATGTGATATCAGACATATATTCAAAACATGTTTTAGTTTTATTGAATTAACCATATTTAAAGAATATAATTTGATATGTTTTCACATATGTATGTATTTGTTAAGTGATCACCAAGATCAAGATAGTGAAGATATTCATCACCCCCAAAAGTTTTCTGGTGCTCCCTTGCAATTTGTCTCTCCCATGGTCATTTCTTCCCTCACCCTATCCTCAGGCAATCAGTGACCTTCTTTCTGTCATTATGCATTTATTTATGTATCCTATTATTCCAGTATTCTTGCCTAGAGAATCTCATGGACAGAAGAGCCTGGTGGGCTACAGTCCATGGGGTCTCAAGAATCAGACACAACTTAGTGACTAAACCAACCATTATTTTTGTAAATGTGATTATAGTATGTGCACTCTCTCTCTCTCTCTCTCTCTCTTTTTTTTTTTGGCCTAACTTCTTTAACATACTTAACATAATTATTTTGAAATTCATCTATGTTGTTGTGTGTCTCAGAAATCTATTCCTTTCTATGGCATTGTATGACTGTGGCACAATCTACTTACCTATTTTTCCTGATGATAGAAGCTGCTTTGAGCACCCATGTACCAATCTTTGCTGTAAACATATGCTTTCATTTCCCTTGAGTTAATAGTTAGGATTGGAATGGTTGGATCATATATTAGGTGGTGTTTAATTTTCTAAGAAACACTAAAGTCTTCAAAAGTGTTTGCATCATTTTCCATCCATATAGGAATACAGATAACTTCTAGATCTTTCACATCTGTCAACACTGGATTTTAAGTTTCAGTTTTTCTAAGAGTGTATAGTGGCATCTGAATGTGGTTTTTATTTTTCTTTCTCTAAAGAGTCTCTTTTCATATGTTTATTTTAAAATGTTTAATCTTCTTGGTCAAAAGTTTGTTGAAATGTTTCACTCATTTTTATTGGGCTGTTTTCTTATTATCACATTTTGAGAGTTCTTTATATATTCTGGATAAAAGTCCTTTACTGGATATATAATTTGTTAATATTTAGACCCTGTCAAGGACTTGTATTTTCAAATAGATTGTAACCTATTTGTGGGCCTCTCAAAAAGTAAGTAAAATAGAAATGTATTGTTTTGTTGTTTTTTTTCAGTTAAAAAATTCTCTTAACATTTTCTTAACAGTGTCTTTTGCAAAAACTTTTGATTTTGAGAAAGTCTAGTTTATTAATCTCTTCTTTTTATGCATCATGTTTTTATGTCATATCTAAAAAAATTTTCCTAACTCAGCAACATAAATTTCCAGTTTTTTTCTAGAAGTTTTATTTTTTTAGGATTTACGTTTAGTCTATGATTTATTTTGAATTAATATTTGCAAATGATATAAGTATATATTCAAGTTCACTGTTTTATACATATGTATATATCCAATTGTTCCAGCACCTTTTGTAGCAAATTTCTATACTGAATTTTGCACTTTTGAAGAAAATAAGTTGTCCAAATATGTGGCAATTTACTTCTGGACCCTTTTCTATTCATTGGTATATGTATCTATCTTTATGCCAATAGCACATTGTTTTAATCACTATAGCTTTACAGTAAGTCTTAAAATCAGGTAGTGTTAGCCATCCAGCTTCGTTCTTTTTCAAAGTTGTCTTGGTTCTTGTAGGTTCTCTGTGTTGCCATAGGAATTTTAGAATCAGTTTGCCAATTTCTACAAAAGTGCTAGTGAGATTTTGATGGCAATTGCATTGAATCTAGAGAAGAATTTGAGAAAATTACTTCCCCATGAACACATTTATTTAGGCCTTTTAAGATTTCTTTCAGGAATCTTTTATAGTTTTCAATGTGTAACCTTTGCACATATTTTGTCAAAATTTCCCC
Source organism: Oreotragus oreotragus (assembly GCA_006410675.1). Classification (NCBI taxonomy): domain Eukaryota; kingdom Metazoa; phylum Chordata; class Mammalia; order Artiodactyla; family Bovidae; genus Oreotragus; species Oreotragus oreotragus. The sequence goes on along the minus strand of SJYX01022867.1, from coordinate 16,787 downwards.
AATATTTTGTTTCTGATACTATTTTAACTGGTTCTTTTCTAGTTGAGACTGGGGATGGGAAGAGGAGGTGGGGTTTATTGAGGGGGAACCATCCGTGGTCTCTCAGAAAGCCCCGAGCAGAGATGTCCAGCTGCAACTGTTCACAGTGAGCAGGGACTGTGGCTGTCTCCACAATCCAGGACAACCAGAAACGCTCCAAAGCACATTGGAGCACAGAAGTTATGGAGAGAGGATCCTATCAAATATTCCAGGGAACTTTTTACTGATCAGAGAGAGAGTCACGAAAAAGATTGATTCAGGTACTGAATGATATGGGAATAAGATGGTGACTGCAGCCATGAAATTAAAAGACACTTACTCCTTGGAAGAAAAGTTATGACCAATCTAGACAGCATATTCAAAAGCAGAGACATTACTTTGCCGACTAAGGTCCGTCTAGTCAAGGCTATGGTTTTTCCTGTGGTCATATATGGATGTGAGAGTTGGACTGTGAAGAAGGCTGAGCACCGAAGAATGGATGCTTTTGAACTGTGGTGTTGGAGAAGACTCTTGAGGGTCCCTTGGACTGCAAGGAGATCCAACCAGTCCATTCTGAAGGAGATCAGCCCTGGGATTTCTTTGGAGGGAATGATGCTAAAGCTGAAACTCCAGTACTTTGGCTGCCTCATGCGAGGAGTTGACTCACTGGAAAAGACTCTGATGCTGGGAGGGATTGAGGGCAGGAGGAGAAGGGGACGACTGGGGATGAGATGGCTGGATGGCATCACGGACTCGATGGACATGAGTCTGAGTGAACTCCAGGAGATGGTGATGGACAGGGAGGGCTGGTGTGCTGCGATTCTTGGGGTCGCAAAGAATCAGACACGACTGAGCGACTGAACTGAACTGAAGAAATTCTTATTTGTTATGTGGAGAAAGTAATTTCTATATTTGAGACATAAATTCAACATTAAAAATGAGTTGCAATGAAATAGAATAACATAGGCTAGATACAATAAGATAAATAGGATGTGTAGTATCAATTGATCCACCTACTGTAGTTGGCGTTTCCAGAAATGTTTGTTTCAGTCTCATTCTCTTCTTCTGTCCTTGAATCACGTGTATGCACTATTTTGCACTGTAAGATGGAAGTCTTCTTACAGATTTTGTAACAGTTAAAAGAACTTTGAAGCTCCTGAACTGAAGGACCTTCACTCTCTAAAGCCGCAGTTCTCTTAAGTGCAGGAGACACTACTCAATAGGGAAGGTTTTACAGCTGTTGCTAATAGTTCTTTAGATTCTCCCTCTAAGTTAAAATCTGCTTTGAGTTTGTCAATCTAACGGTTATTTTGAGCAATATCTCTTCAAACAAACTGCTACCTTTGTAGAACAGTGGAGAAGTATGAATATAGATAACCTGAGGTGCTCTGAGCCCCAACTCACTGGGCCTGATCCAGAGGAGTGGAGCTGATATCTTCTCCCAACAGAGGAGGAGTTCATGCCCTATGACTTATCACGCAGCAATCAACAGACATGATGCAAATGAACTTATTTACAAAACAGAAACAGACTCACAGACTTAGAGAACAAATTTATGGTTTCCATGGGAAGAATGGAGGGGAGGGACATTTATGAAGTTTGGGATGGACAGGTACACTCTATTATATTTAAAATGGATAACCCACAAGGACATACTGTATAACACAGGGTACTCTGCTCAATGTTACGTGGAAGTGTAGATGGGAAGGAGTTTGGGGGAGAAGGGATATTCGTATATGTATGGCGGAATCCCTTTGCTGCCTACCTAAACTATCACAACATTGTTAATTGACTATGTTATTGTTGTTGTTCATTTGCCCAGTGGTGTCAGACTCTGTAACCCCATGGACTGTAGCATGGCAGGCCCCCCTGTCCCTCACCATCTCCCAGAGTTTGCCCAAGTTCACGGTCATTGTATTGGTGATGCCATTCAGCCATCTTATCCTCTGACGTTCTCTTCTCCTTCTGCCCTCAGTCTTACCCAGCATCAGTGACTTTTCCAATGAGCCATCTGTGTGCATCAGATGACCAAAATACTGGAGCTTTGGCTTTGGCATCAGTCCTTCCAGTGAGTATTCAGGGCTGGTCTCCCTTAGAATTGGCTTATTAGACCTCCATGCTGTCCAAGGGACTTTCAGTACTCTTCTCCAGCACCACAGTACAAAGGCATCAATTGACTATACTGCAATACAAAAAAAGGTCAGTTTTCATTCCAGTCCCAAAGAAAGGCAAAGTCTAAGAATGCTCAAACTACTGCACAACTGCAGTCATCTCACATAATAATAAAATAATGCTCAAAATTCTCCAAGCCAGGTTTCAACAGTACGTGAGCCTTGAACTTCCAAATGTTCAAGCTGGATTTAGAAAAGGCAGAGGAACCAGAGATCAAATTGCCAACATCTGTTGGATCATCAAAAAAGCAAGAGAGTTCCAGAAAAGCATTTATTTCTGCTTTCTTGACTATGCCAAAGCCTTTGACAGTGTGGATCACCATAAACTATGGAAAATTCTTAAAGAGATGGGAATACCAGACCACATGACCTATCTCTTGAGAAATCTGTATGCAGGTCAGAAAGCAACAGTTAGAACTGGACATGGAACAACAGACTGGTTGCAAATTGGAAAAGGAGTATATCAAAGCTGTATTTTGTAACCCTGATTATTTAACTTATATGCAGAGTATATCATGAGAAATGCTGGGCTGGATGAAGCACAAGCTGGAATCAAGACTGCTGGGAGAAATATCAATAACCTCAGTTATGCAGATGATACTACCCTTATGGCAGAAAGCGAACAAGAACTAAAGAGGCTCTTAATGAAAGTGAAAGAGGAGAGTGAAAAAGTTGGCTTAAACATTCTCAACATTCAGAAAACGAAGATCATGGCATCTGGTCCCATCA
>SJYX01022867.1:0-11038 GCA_006410675.1 Oreotragus oreotragus | reverse complement strand
GTTGGCTTAAACATTCTCAACATTCAGAAAACGAAGATCATGGCATCTGGTCCCATCACTTCATAGCAACTGAATGGGGAAGCAGTGGAAACAGTGGCTGACTTTATTTTGGGGGGCTCCAAAATCACTGCAGATGGTGACTGCAGCCATGAAAATAAAAAACACTTACTCCTCGGAAGGAAAGTTATGACCAACCTAGACAGCATATTTAAAAGCAGAGTCATTATTTTGCCAACAAAGGTCCATCTAGTCAAAGCTATGGTTTTTCTGGTAGTCATGTATGGATGTGAGTTGGGCTATAAAGAAAGCTGAGCACAAAAGAACTGATGCTTTTGAACTGTGGTGTTGGAGAAGACTCTTGAGAGTCCCTTGGACAGCAAGGAGATCCAACCAGTCCATCCTAAAAGAAATCAGTCCTGAATATTTATTGGAAGAACCGATGCTGAAGCTGAAACTCCAATACTCTGGCCACCCGATTCGAATAACTGATTCATTGGAGAAGACCTAGATGCTGGGAAAGATTGAAGGCAGGAGGAAAAGGGGACAACAGAGGACAAGATAGTTGGATGGCATCCCCGACTCAATGGACATGAGTTTGAGTGAACTCCGGGAGTTAGTGATGGCCATGGAGGCCTGGCGTGCTGCAGTCCATGGAGTTGCACAGAGTCAGAGACTACTGCAACTGAAATGAACTGCAATACAAACAAAAATTTAATAAAAATAAATAAAATAGATAACTAGCAAAGAGCTTCTGTATAGCATAGGGAATTCTCAATATTCTGTAATAACCTAAACAGGAACAGAATGTGAAAAAGAATAGATAATGACATGTGTATATGTACAAATGAATCACTCTGCTGGACACCTGAAACAAGCACAATATTGTTAGTCCACTATATTCCAATATAAAATAAATGTGTGGTTAATTCTCTAGTGCCTCATAAGTTGTCATCACTGTTCTTAAACTGTGTTTCAGCCTCTGAAACAAGAAGCTTCTTGGCAAACAGAACTAATATCCCTAAATAAATCACAGACCAAAGCAACTTATTAATAAGGGCTATGTTTCAAGGGACTAGATCTGGTAGACAGAGTGCCTGAAGAACTATGGACAGAGGTTTGTAACATTGCACAGGATGTGGTGACCAAAATCATCCACAAGAAAAAGAAATGAAGGAGGCAAAGTGGTTGTCTTGAGCAGGCCTTACAAATACCTGAGAAAAGAAGAGAGGTGAAAAGCAAAAGGGAAAGGGAAAGATATACCCAACTGAAAGCAGAGTTCCAAAGAAAAGCAGGGAGAGATAAGAAAATCTTAAGTGAACAATGCAAAGAAATAGAGGAAAACAAAAGAATAGGAAAGACTAGCGATCTCGTCAAGAAAATTGGAGGTACCAAGGGAATATTTCATGCAAAGATGGTCACAATAAACGACAGAAACAGCAAGGACCTAACAGAAGCAGAAGAGATTATCAAGAGGTGGCAAGAATACAAAGAAGAACTGTACAAAAAATGTCTTAGTACAGAATATTGAGCAGAGTTCCCAGTGCTATCAGAAGATCTTTGTTAGTTATCTATTTTTTTTTCTTTTTGCATAAAAATAGTCTATTTCTTCAAGTGTTCTCCAGCACAAGGAGCTTTATAATATTCTGGGCACACACACACAAATCTGGTGAAGGTGGAATTGACAGACTTTCTACATCATGGATGACCATGATGGAGCGGTCACTCACCTAGAGCAAGACAGCCTGGAGTGTGACGTCAAGTGGGACTTAGGAAGCATTGCTACAAACAAAGCTAGTGGGGGTGATGGAATTCCAGAAGAGCTATGCTGCTGCTGCTGCTGCTGCTGCTAAGTTGCTTCAGTCGTGTCCGACTCTGTGCAACCCCATAGGTGGCAGCCCACCAGGCTCCCCCGTCCCTGGGATTCTCCAGGCAAGAACACTGGAGTGGGTTGCCATTTCCTTCTCCAATACATGAATGCAAAAAGTGAAAGTGAAGTCGCTCAGTCGTGTCCGATTCTTCGTGACCCCATGGACTGCAGCCTATCAGGCTCTATGGGATTTTCCAGGCNTCCCCCGTCCCTGGGATTCTCCAGGCAAGAACACTGGAGTGGGTTGCCATTTCCTTCTCCAATACATGAATGCAAAAAGTGAAAGTGAAGTCGCTCAGTCGTGTCCGATTCTTCGTGACCCCATGGACTGCAGCCTATCAGGCTCTATGGGATTTTCCAGGCAGAAGTACTGCAGGGTGTTGCCATTGCCTTCTCCTATCAAATCCTAAAAGATGATGCTGTTAAAATGCTGCACTTTATATACCAGGAAATCTGGAAGACTTGGCAGTGGCCAGAGGACTGGAATGGTCAGATTTCATTCCAGTTCCAAAGAAAGGCAATCCCAAAGAATGTTCAGACTACCATACTCATTTCACACACTAGCAAAGTAATGCTCAAAATCCTTCAAGCTAGGCTTCAACAGTATGTGAAGATAATTACAAAAGGAGTTCAGAGACAACAGAGAAGGAATGAACAAATGGGGAGGTCTTCTCTGGTAGAGTTCTACTAATGATGAATGATGGTTTGGCTTCAGACACCCAGAAGGAAATGTACAGCATTCCAGAGTCAGAAGATACTAGTTTATGAATTTGATGTTTCACATAGGTTTTGTCTTCTACCGTGTACCCACTCCAGGAAAAAAAAAAAAAGGCCTATTATGTGCTCCAACTAATTTTCTAATCTGAGAGTGAATCTAGTGCCATAGAGAGAGGGTTTTCATTATATCATGCAGCAATAATCTGATTCTCTACAGATAATAATCATGATAAACAAAAGACCTTCCACCTACCCCCAAATTTTTTCCAATTGTAGAGATAAAGTAAGAGAGGTAAGAGTCTATTGAAATGAACCAATAATAATCAAGCTAGCAGGCTCCATACACAAGGAAATATTCAAGGTCATAAAAGGGTCAGCGTGAAGATGAGTAGAGTAAAGAAAGACATCCATGTGCAGGACGCTTGGGGCTGGTGTATGGGGATGATCTGGAGGGATGATGTGGGGTGGGAGGTGGGAGGGNTCCCTCCCAGCATCAGAGTCTTTTCCAGTGAGTCAACTCTTCACATGAGGTGGCCAAAGTATTGGAGTTTGATTACATATATGTTATTAGAGACAAACATTTTATTACATTTTATGTAATAGGTATCAATGCTATATACAAAGTATTATTCTGAAACTTGCTTCCCCATATATATTTGGATTTTATTTCTGCTACCTTATTGTGTGTTCTGTTTATGCTACTCTAGGTTTACTTCTATTTCCCTTTTTATCAGCAGTCTTTATTGGACTGATATAATTTTATTTTTCTGCTCTTTTCCCTCATATACTGTTTGGCAAGGTACACAGTTTATTTCTTTTCTTTTAGTGGTTATCTTAAAATTTTCAATATACATATTCTATTACTAATTTTCTAATAAAATACACATGAAGGATCTTAGTGTACCTCATGTTCCTTAGATACATAGCTCCTAATTCCCACTTTTCATACTGTTGATGTCTAAAATTTTAATTCCAACATGTTTTAAACACAAAAGAAAATTTTCTTCTTTATTATTTATAGTAAACATCCATGTGTTTTTATCATCACTATATTCAACGTCTTTGCTCACCAACTTTCTTGAATCCCACTCCTTAGTTCTGAATTTATTATTCTTTTTGATGAATTATAGCCTTTAATAATTCTTGCAGTGAGGATCTGATAGTAATAAACTTAGTCCTTAAATGTCTAAAGATGTCTTCATTTCACATTTACTCTTGAAGGCATAACATTCTATATTCACAATTATTTTCCCATGACACTTTGAGTGAATTCTTTTATTAATGAAAAAATGAGCTGTCAAACAGATGCTGTTCTTTTTAGGTAATTTATCTCTTCTCGTGGGTTTTACAGTCTATGTGTGGACTGTATTTTTTATTTCTCTTGCTGTGTACAACATGGGTCCCCCAAATTGGAATACTCTTTTAGAAACTTTGGAAATTTTCAGCCATTATTTAGCTCTTTTAGATCCTCTCCCTAATCCTTTATATTTTTCTTATAAAATTCTTATTTTGGGTTATATTGATACTTCTTAGCCTTCAGCTCAGTTGCTCTTTTATTTGCTATCACTTTATCTCTTTGCTTCCATGCTAGGAACTTTCCTCAATTCTATCTTTCATGTTTCAATTTCTTTGTTTATGTTAGCCTAGTATTGGACCTACTCTCAAGTTTCCCATTCTCCTCTCTTATTTCTTTGAGAATTTCAAGGATATTGATATTTAAGGATCTTTTTTAGATGTCTTTCATTATTTCTTTTTCCTAGAATTGGAATTCACCCAGTTTTTTGGTTTCACTCATCTCTTGAAAAGTTCCCTTCTGCATCCTTTTCTGGAAGCCATCTCATGATGGCCTCAGCCTGTGCCTCTTGTGCCATCTGGATCCACAGGAGGTCTCAGCTCTGCTCTCAGTGTGTGTACAAGTAACAGCCTGGAAATCGGGCTCACGTGAGAAACTTGACTTTGGCGGCAGGCTTTGGGGAAGAATCATGTTTCTGGAAGCCACCTGGACAGACAAGATGGGATATTCTAATTTCTATCACAGCCTGAGCTCATTTTGGAGCACACATTCCCATTTGAGGACTTCAGCTGGATCATCCACATACAACTAGTCTCATCCCATTGGTGACCATGAGACTTCAGCCTCTGCCTATACCTGTAATTTCCTTTCCTTTTTGGTCCTTGGCTTTTTTTTTCCTTAATATTTAATACAGTTTTGTATTTATTTTTAAATAAAAAAATTTATTATATTCTATGTGCTTGGAGTTTGATGGGGTTGTATTATACTGGAACTTTCCTCTACCATGGAAATTTCCTTCATTTTCAAACAGGGAAACTTAACCTCAGGAAAGTTAGCCAGCTTGCCCAATTCACAGCCTAATTATTGCCAATATGTAGATTATAAGGCTCTTTTCCACCTTGAATACATCATATACTGTCTCTTGCCTCAAGATTTTTGACGTTCAAAATGCAGAGTAATGCCTACCTTGCCTTTTTCAATTTATTATTGAAGGAATTGACATTGAAAATACATGTGAAAGTATTTTGAAAATAAAACATGTAGTCTCATTAATATTTTCATTTAAAAAATTCTATTGTGATGGAAATTGTGGGTAATGTCAATATGCATTACTAAAAAATTACTTCTGAGTTTTCCACTATAGAATTTCCTTTTTTCATATTCCAATACCACTCTCAAAATTGTTAAATAAAAGAAGAACTCTTGGATGGAAGTGATGCACTATGGTAAATTTATGGAGACTAAGGACAAATGTTATTTTCATATATTTAGCAAACATTTTTTGAATACCAGTCTATACATGCACTTAGGTGTTGCCTGGGAAGTAGTAGGTAGATGTTTTTTTAAAAAATAAATAAGCTTTTTATTTTTTAAAAGAGTTTTAGATGGATAGAAAAATTGCAAAGGTAGAGTTACCATATATCCTACACACATTTCCCCCATCATTAACATATAATGTCAATATAGTACATTTGTCACAATTAATGAACCAACATTGATCCATCATTATACTTGTATTCAGACTTCCTTAGTTTTGACTTTCTTTCTCTAGGATACAATCCAGGACACCACATTACATTTACTTATCACGTCTTCTTAGGTTCCTCTTCCCTGTGACAAAAAGTCAGACTTTACATTTTTGACCTTGACAGCTTTGAAGGCTACTGGTCAGGAACTTTGCAGAATGTCTCTTAATTGGGATTTGTCTGCTGTTTTTCTCATGATTAGAGTGGGAATGTGAGTGTCCCACTTTTGGAGAAAGATCACAGAGGTAAAGTGCCATTCTCATCACCTTGTATCAAGGATACATGAAATCAAGATGACATCATTTTTGATGTTTGAGATAATATTTGTAAGATTTCTCAACTGGAAAAGTACTCTTTGTACCTTGTTCATACGTTGCTCATGAACCCTTGTTCATGCCCCAAGAGGGCATACACTATGAGCAGCCCACACTTAAAGAATGGAGAGTTATGTTCTGCCTTCTAAGGGGCTGACTATCCACATAAGTTGTGTGGAATTGTTCTGCATGGGTGATTTGTCTATTCCATACATTTATGTACTCATTTATGAGGTTGGTGAAAAAGTAATTTCAGTTTTGGACTGTGAATTTTAAATCATTATAACTAGGCTCAAACACATCTTTATTAATCAAAACAGGAACCATTACATTCAATACATTTTTGCCAAAGAGAAATATTAATAAGTTAGTTTATTCCTATTGCATAAAAACCCTTGTTTCAGGATTAGAGGAACTCTTGGAAAGTATTTTCTGAGTACTTCTGGTTGTGGAAGCATTTTCCCTGCAAAAAGTTGTCAAGATATTGAAGAAGTTGTAGTCAGTTGGTGAGAGGTCAAGTGAGTATGGTGGATGAGGCAAAACTTCGTAGCCTAATTTGTTCAACTTTTGAAGCCTTGGTTGTTTGACGTGTGATTGGGCATTGTCATGGAGAACTGGGCCCTTTCTGTTGACCAGTTCTGGCTGTAGGTGTTGCAGTTTTCTGAGCATCTCATTGATTTACTGAGCTACTTTTCAGATGTAATGGTTTTGCTGGGATTCAGAAAGCTGTGTTTGATCAGACCAGAAGCAGACCAACAATGACCATGACCTTTTTTTGTAGAAGTTTGGCTTTGGGAAGTGCTTTAGAGCTTCTTCTCAGTCCAGTCACTGAGCTGGTCATTGCCAGTTGTTATATAAAATCCACTTTTTGTTGCACATCACAATCTGATCGAGAAATGGTTTGTTGCTGTTGCATAGAACAAGAGAAGATGGCACTTCAAAATGATAATTTTTTTGATTTGCAGTCAGCAAATGCTTACTTAGTATGAAAGGGTTCAGAACATGCCACTTCAGAATATGGCACTTGGGCATATTGATTATTTTGAGCTAAAACACTTGAGAAACAACAAATGCGAGAAGGGCTCTATAAGTTTTGTGCCTACCAATTTCATCAAGTCTTCATTTTCCTTCTATTTTTAAGAGCTGTGAAATTCTCTAGGCTTATCTTGTATATTTCCTGCCCCAATTCTAAAATCAGCCACATCTCCAAGGGGCCCTGGTTCCCTTTAGTAAAGGGATTATTGACTAAAAGAAAAGGCTGTATTGAATCTTACATGACTAGACATTGTTTTCTTCTTTCATCCACTTATAAAATATTTGATACTTTTCCCTCTGTCAGTCTGGCAGGAATGCTGAGATTAAAGTGAATGGTTTCATAAAGCCATTGGATTTCTTTGAAAGGAATGATTTTCAAAATGAGGATGCATAATTCCTGAAGAAAATTAGGAAATTCCATAAAGATAACAAAAAACTTCACCTATAATTGCCAGTTGAGACCATACATCTCTTCTAAATGTGGATCTAATATTGAACTATCAAGTAGAGATTTCTTAAATGCAAGAACAAATTAACCTGGAAATACACTAAATTTAAAGAATCTCTTTTCTTTAATCAGAACAAAGGGCAAGACCTCAGCAGTTACTAAAAGCTGTTATTGCTGGTTTAAACAAAGAAACTAAAATGTTTATTATTGCAACATATCTTTTTATATGTGCCCAGACTCCAAAGCCTAGTTTTGTTTGTAAGGTTCCCCAACAGAGTGGTTGCTAAGATATGGCAAAAAGCCCAAAGGACTGCATGCTGAGCCTTTGGAAAAACAGTTTCATTTCTAAAAGCAAGGGATAGATATGGAGGCTTAAAGGGAGTTGATCCTTAGGATGAAGTCATTGCTAATGTAAGGTTTTCAGAATAAAATCTAAGATTTCAGGGAAATCTAGGGACCAGTTATGTGATGTTCAAAGGAAACAGAGAATACAAGTGAGCCTTAGTTTTTACCCTGTGCTTAAGGCAACTTATTCTACTCGATGTCAGGGAATAAAAATTACGTTTGTTTCTTTCTGGAATCCTGATAATGAAGAGGAAGAGAATGAAATGAGGGTGATGAAAACTGGAGTTCTAGGCACTTGAGTTCAGAAAAAAGACACAGTGAAGGAATTTGACTTTGGTCTGCTCTCAAAGAGAAAGGGACCAGAGCTCATGGGAAGGGTTTCTCATGAACTTTTCTTTGAACTTGATTCTCCCACCTGGATTTCACGGCCAGGTACACTTATGGATCAGCCTTCAGGATGGCAAATTAGTTTCTCAAATGGAGTTTTCCATCCTGAGAGGGCCAGGTGTATGAGCCCTCCTTATCTTCTATCTGCTCAAAGACAAAAATGTCTTATAAGATTTGTAAAAATTTAACCGCTCAGTAATGTGCAAAGGGAAAGAAAGGAGGAAACAACATGGCAGAGTGGCAGCCAAGCAGAACCAGAGTGGCTGCAGGAAGAATGATCTTCCAGTGGCTCTTTCTTGGGCCCCTGAGATAGGTTGTCTGACTACTTAACAAGAAGCAAATCTCTAATGGGAAAACAACCCTATCCTCATGCACCACTTGATCACTGAAGGAGAACGGGATGCTAAGGAAAACAGTCTAAGGGGAGGCACTTTAAAAGCAAATCTCCTAGAATGACGGGCCCACTTTAGTGCTCAGTTGCTGGTACAGTGAGGACGGACCAAGCGAGCCAGTTTAGCAAACACCTGGACATCGTGTGGCCTCCGTGTTCGCGGCCTTCTTTGCCTTGATCACCTGAGAAGGATCTCAAATTCTTATTCCAAATTGTCTCTTTGGTGACACTGGCTACTTTTCTCTAAACCATCGTTTCAAGGCTCAGGAGGAACTGTGAGGTAAGGCAGATCTTTTTTTCTTACTTTGTCACCTCTTGCCAACATTTGGAAATTCTTTTCTACCTGTTCATGGAGGACATTACTGGCTTCTAACCTTTTTCTTTTCCTCCCCACTCACAATAAAACACAACGTTGTATATAGATAGATAGATATGTATAATCATGTTCTTGCTATTAAAACATTTGAGGTACTTGTTACCTAATAATACAGATGATTTGACAGCCTTTAAGAATAGGATCCTACTTTTGATGACATAATAGTACAGCTGTTAGTTCATGTAGAGCATCTCCCAATTAGTTTACTTTCAACCCCTTGCCATGCCTCAACTCCAACCTCAATTTAGATTACAGCATTAAAAAGATCATAATAAAATGTAGCCTTGTACAAGGAGAGGATCTAATTATTCTGCCTTGCCGTACAAGCCTAATAAATTATGCAGTTTTGCCCGCAGTATTTCACCTGAGAGAATGAGTGTGTCAAACACCATAGTGAATGAATTCTCTAACCAGCCTGTATAGATGCCAGAGCCACAAATATTTAGTTCCACAATCTGAGATTTGGTTTTATGGCACTTGAAGAGTGGGTGTTAATAATTCCCTCTCTCTCTCTCTCTCTCTTTTGTTTTTTTTTTTTGGTTGCGGTTGAGAATATGCACTATCCTGAAGGGACCTGTATGCACATAGAATATACTACATGTGATAATTGTGATATATTTAATAATGTCCAAAGGGCATGCTGTCACCTAATTATTTGCATATTATTCCAGAATGGTAATGAAAAACTAAAGGGAATCCACCAAGAGTTCAAACAAGTTTATTTGGGACAAATGATTATCAGCCTCCTGAGGCTCCCATCAGTAGAACAAGAGGGCATATTTACAGCTTTATCTGTGCATATGGGAGGGAGTTCCAAAATCTGTTCTAGCTGTTCAGGTTTGATGGGTTGTAGAATGGGCTCCATCTGGTCTACCTGATGGTTTGCTCCACCTTCACCATATATGATGGCAGGCTTGCAAGTGCTGCTCTGTGTTGGCTATGGGAAATTCGGACAGGTCTGATGGAGGGTTGATGATCCCCTAAGGGACTATATGCTGGTGGTGGGTTTAGGTTTTGTGTAAGGGTAGGTTTAAAAGCAATGGCATTAAGTGTGCAATCTTATTTTGTCTTATTAATAACACTCTTTGCTGCTGCTGCTGCTGCTGCTAAGTCGCTTCAGTCGTGTCCAACTCTGTGCGACCCCATAGATGGCANCTAAGGGACTATATGCTGGTGGTGGGTTTAGGTTTTGTGTAAGGGTAGGTTTAAAAGCAATGGCATTAAGTGTGCAATCTTATTTTGTCTTATTAATAACACTCTTTGCTGCTGCTGCTGCTGCTGCTAAGTCGCTTCAGTCGTGTCCAACTCTGTGCGACCCCATAGATGGCAGCCCACCAGGCTCCCCTGACCCTGGGATTCTCCAGGCAAGAACACTGGAGTGGGTTGCCATTTCCTTCTCCAATGGATGAAAGGGAAAAGTGAAAGTGAAGTCGTTCAGTCATGTCAATCTCTTAGTGACCTCATGGACTGCAGCCTACCAGGCTCCTCCATCCATGGAATTTTCCAGGCAAGAGTACCGGAGTGGGGTGCCATTGCCTTCTCCGAATAACACTCTCTAAAGTAAGGCAAATACTATAACTTTATTATGACTAAAAATCTAAATGCAAATTGGCCTTCACGATACAAGAAAGATAATCAATAAATCATTGCCTTATATTCAGATTGACTGGCTGATTTCAAGGCAAATTTTATAGGACATGTAAGCCATGATTTTGTATCAGTGAGCCAAATTCAATCAATACATTTGCATCAGTTAAAAGCTACTTCCAATTTTTAAACCTCTACTTGAGGTTTTAAAACACCTTTACTAGTAAGGCATCTACCCTATTACTTTCCAGAAATCCTCTCTACCATATACGCCATCTATACTAATTTTGCATGAGGAGAAAATGTGAGGTGAGGAGAAGTGAGAAGTAGGGAGTGGTTTGCCGAGAGAAGGAGATAACTTGCCTTGGGTGGCAGTCCCATGAGCTTTGCCCAGACCGCCTTGATATGAGATGTAGGTGTGTGCATGTGTGCTAAGTTGCTTCTGCTGCTGCTGCTGCTAAGCCGCTTCAGTCATGTCTGACTCTGCGACCCCATAGATGGCAGCCCACCAGGCTCCCCTGTCCCTGGGATT
>SJYX01022866.1:522131-553301 GCA_006410675.1 Oreotragus oreotragus | reverse complement strand
CAAGTAGGAATGGAAACTCAGAGTTTCCAGATCTCCTCATTTTTCAAAAGAACCCCATAATTTTATGTAAACCTTCTCTATTTTTATATATTGGCAAATATTTCATTGTTTTTCCTCTAATACATTGCAGGCTAAAGAAGCCATCTTTCATGGCTGGATGGATTGTGACCCCCACCTCTACCCTGAACCAGCGTAGATGGCTCCTGTCACTGCAGAGACAAAGTCCACACTTAATTCATTTCAACCATCCTTGCTGTGGCTATGGGGTGTGTATGTGTGCACATACACATGTGTGCATGCGCACGTACACACAAATCTAAACTGTATGGCCATTTCCATAAAGAAACTAGTCATCACAGGTGGTTGATCACACACTATCCTGTAAATGCTTACTAAATGAAGCATTTAGTAAGCTTACTAAATGCTTACTAAATGAAGAAGTCAGGCAGGAGCAACCCGCCTCTTTCAGGGAGTCACAGCAGGATGGAAGGAGACAGTTATGCTTGAGTGGGGCCCGTGAGTCTCCTCTCTCCCCATTTTGCTAGCCAGCTCAAAGCACAAAATCAAATGTTTGTTTGCTCCCTGCACCACGAGGACTGTGAAAACTAAATCTATTGCAAGAAAACTAGAAAGGAATGGCAGGTCCCTGATGATGGACTAATGCTTTATAGCAAATGCAAGAATACCAGGTGTCCTTTACTCTGGCAGGAAGCAGGGTCTCCTGCGCTCTGCTGCTCCACCTCAAGATGGGCAAGGAGGAAGTTCAACAAAGGAGTCATGTCAATGGGGAGGTAACTCCCAGGATAAAGGACCACCACAACTGATGAAAGTTAGCTTTTAAAAAAACAAGCATATAAAGTCTCTGTAAATTTTCCTAAGGGCTTGCTGCAATTTAAGAATTTATTCAAGAAAACCTACTAAAAACAGAGAGGAAAACAGAGAGACTAGGACACCTGGGCTACAATCTGCTCCACTCCAGGCAGGCATGGCTAACAAGACAGACGCCCTCCCCCGGGGCCCAATCCAAAGCCACAATATCTCCCTGGGGCAGACTGCCTGCATATCTCATTCTCCCTAGCACCACGGTGCAGAAACTCTATTCCAAGTAAGAGCAACTAAGAGATCGGAATTCCTTTCCGCCTCCAACCACAACCCACAGTTTACAGAGTCCACCCCCCCTCCCCCTCCGTGTGACCGGCTGGGAACACAGGGACCCGACTGCCCTCCCCCAGGGCACCCATATACTGTGGTATTAGAGGCTACCTCCCCCGCCCAGCACCCCACATTAAAGCTGGGTGTCAATCCAAGAGAAGCAGGCCACTGTTCCCGCACTGGCTCAGGAGCATGCCTCTGAGATCTTTTCTAGACAGAAGGGAAGCCACCGATTAGAATAGAACACTCCAAAGCACTCCCCATGGGAACTGACTTTTTTGAAAAAGAGTTGTGGGGAAGTTCAAGACTAAGAGTACCTGGCCTCTTCAAGGCGTTTCACATGAAGATGAAATTGCAACCCACCTCTGCCCCCGGCACCATCCCATCCCCACCTCCTCATCCCATCCCCACCTACCCCATCCTATCCCATAGTAGTAGCGGTGTTTGCTATCTTCTGATCCGAAGACCTTGATCACCATGCTGTACAGATGCAACCCTTCTACCAGCATCCACGCAAAGGCGCTCAGGAAGAAGTAGTGCAGGAGCATGGCCAGCACCTGGCACGGGGCCTAGGATCAAAGCAATGCATAGAAAATAAGCTCTTTCAGGGTGTGAGCAGTGCGTGTTTGCTATAGTAGTAGCGGTGTTTGCTATCTTCTGATCCGAAGACCTTGATCACCATGCTGTACAGATGCAACCCTTCTACCAGCATCCACGCAAAGGCGCTCAGGAAGAAGTAGTGCAGGAGCATGGCCAGCACCTGGCACGGGGCCTAGGATCAAAGCAATGCATAGAAAATAAGCTCTTTCAGGGTGTGAGCAGTGCGTGTTTGCTGTTGTCTCAACCTCCCTCCACAGATTTTCTGGGGGTGCCTTATGGTCATATGGCTTCATTTCTTTCGGGAGAGTCATGTTTTGCTCTTCCCGGGGGGGAAATGATTTGAATGGAGCACGTGACTCAAGCAGTAGCCAATCAGAACCCTTCCCAGGCACAGTGATTGGTTCATGAGAGGGCAGGGAATTGGCCCGGCCAATCAGCATAAATATCCCCATCCCTGCCACAGGATTGGTTCAGGGGCGGGCATGTGACTGGCCAGGTAGATGGCCAAGCTCCGGAGTGGGCGGAGCCATCAGCAAGCGGGTTTCCCTCATAGCTCCAGACCTAAGGACCCTAGCCTGGAGCTTATGAAGTAACCTTGGCTCTGCAGCCGGGAGGTGCTGCAGAGCACAGTGTATGAGGGGAATGGAATTGAGGGGAAGAGAGAAATCAGCATGTGACGTGTCTGTTTTAGCTCTCTACTTCAAGGTGCTGGTTACCTACCTGGAGTTGAACAGCCTGAGCGACACAGCCGCTTCTCTGGAGCTTACTCTCAATGGTGTGTAATAAACAGAGATGTACAAACTATCTGTAATGTCTGCTTTTCTCGGCTGTTCAGGGCACTGATATCCAGAAGGCCCACCTGCCTTCTCTCTGACTGGGCAGCTGTGCTCCTCTCCTCTGTTTAGAGCATCACGGGGCATCTGGTCCCTCCTGCTCCTAGTGTCACGGCCACAGCTTCAGGCTCAGCCATGTGGCCTCAGATTCTCCCTGGGACCTCGATCAGAAATTTCACACACCACTCCCCCTCCCCCGCCCCCCGCCCCAACCCCTATGCTCTCTGTAAGTCCACAGCCACCCAACCCTAAGCTCAGATCAAAGGGCCAGGGAGCCACGAGTCGGGGAGGAAAACAAAGATGAAAACCAAGAACAACCATCTCTGTGGGGGCTCTGTGTCCTGCCCTCCCAAGGCCCCCTGGACAGTTAATTCTTAGGGGAAGAAAAAGGAACAAGTTGCCAAAATGCTGTGCTCCTTGTCACCAGGCTCTGTCAAAGTTAGATATAAATATGGGACATATCTATTATTTTTGTGGTCCCAGTATTCATGGCTCTGTGTCTTTTAGGACCAGCTTCCCCTTTCATCTGGGGAGCACCTTCATCCCCTATACACACACACAGAGGATCTGATGAGACCAGCCACCATAGTCACCTTTCCTATCTGTCACAGAAGTCATCCAATGGGTGGATCACTCAAGCAGATCCACCCATTGAAGCCCTGCTTGGGATTTCAGACACATGGGCTGGGAGGGAGAATACTCCCGGGTCCCTGGGATCATCATCTGGACAGTGGATGCCTGGACCACTTCCCCTCCTGCTGCCATCACACCATGGGAGCTCACTCCTCTCAGTGTGGCTTGGGCCAGCAGCATCGGCATCACCCAGATGCTGGATGGAAACAGGAACACCAGATCCTGCTGAACCTGAATCTACATTTTAAGAAAATCCCATGTGATGATCCACAGGGGAGTCTGAAAAGCATCCTGTAGGAGAGAATGAGGCTGGTGCAGGTTCATATGTCCACAGCACAGCCAAGAACTTCTTAGATGCTTGGTTAAACCCCTAAACCTGTGAGCAGAGAAGAGTGGATCTCTCCTTAGGCAGCAGCCCCAGGACAGGCAGGTGGGCTGAGGACCCTCCTGGGCATAAGGATAAGAGGCTCTGCTGACCCTCACTTGGGGGATAAAGAGTTCATTTTCCTTTAGCCAAATGTGATTGTATCCCAGGACCACTGATTCATACCGCTCGGGTCTCCTTCTGTCCTAGTGTAGAGCAAGCCCATCTCTGCTCTCCTTCTCATCAACCAGGCTTATAACCCACGTCACCCAAGCCTGGGTCATTCTGGTCTCAGCATTTGACTGAGAACTAAGACTTCCTAGCTCCCCAGAGAATTCCCTGCCTGATTCAAAGGGTACAGAAATGTAGGTTTAGGTCTTCACAGTCCATTTGTGGAGAGCACCTGCCCTGGGTAGGCAGAGGAGGGGTATGGCTGTGTGCAGTCAGAGCAGAAATGGAGAGCAGTGTCTGCAGCAAGACTGCACGAGGTCAGACTTTGGTCGGCACTTACCTGGGTGAGTCACTGTAACCCTCTGTGCCTCAGTCCTGCCTCTGTGGCATCACTTCCTGGGCATGATACGAGGATTACCTGAATGGATCTATGTAAGCCCTCAGCACAGCGCCCAGCATGGAGTCAGGGCCATTCCTGTCTTCACTACCAAGACTGATGTGGGCAGGGCGGCCAGTTCATGCCGGTCGTCTTCCCTGTCTCTCCCAGAGGAACCACAGCCTGGCTGTCTAGTGGTCTGAATTATTCCTTTAGCCAAATGTGATTGTATCCCAGGACCACTGATTCATACCGCTCGGGTCTCCTTCTGTCCTAGTGTAGAGCAAGCCCATCTCTGCTCTCCTTCTCATCAACCAGGCTTATAACCCACGTCACCCAAGCCTGGGTCATTCTGGTCTCAGCATTTGACTGAGAACTAAGACTTCCTAGCTCCCCAGAGAATTCCCTGCCTGATTCAAAGGGTACAGAAATGTAGGTTTAGGTCTTCACAGTCCATTTGTGGAGAGCACCTGCCCTGGGTAGGCAGAGGAGGGGTATGGCTGTGTGCAGTCAGAGCAGAAATGGAGAGCAGTGTCTGCAGCAAGACTGCACGAGGTCAGACTTTGGTCGGCACTTACCTGGGTGAGTCACTGTAACCCTCTGTGCCTCAGTCCTGCCTCTGTGGCATCACTTCCTGGGCATGATACGAGGATTACCTGAATGGATCTATGTAAGCCCTCAGCACAGCGCCCAGCATGGAGTCAGGGCCATTCCTGTCTTCACTACCAAGACTGATGTGGGCAGGGCGGCCAGTTCATGCCGGTCGTCTTCCCTGTCTCTCCCAGAGGAACCACAGCCTGGCTGTCTAGTGGTCTGAATTCGGAGTTGAAACCAGCAGGTGCCACCCCTGCTGATGGCCCCCTGGTGGTGGGAGGAGGGCATGGGAGGGAGGCCCACTGTGGACACATTAGGACCCAGGGGACCCACTCACCGTGCCCGGCTCGAAGCGGAAGCTGATGAGCAGCAGGACCTGGGCCACGAGGACAGCGCAGGACAGGTTGGCGTGGATGTGGTAACGCTGGTTCCGGATGGTGCTGACTGAGCTGGGGGCGGAGAGGCACCGGCTCAGCTGCGGCTGCCGCCTACTGCTCCTCCAAGGACCACCAAAGAGGCCTTGATAAGCCTGCCTGGGTGCCGCCACCTCCAGTTATGAACCCTCAGTGCCTCCCTATTACTCCTGGAAATGACCCAGCTCATTCCACAGGCCCTGCAGGACCTGGCCCTTGCCCATCACTCCGACTCAGCTCTTTCCTTCCTCTGGTCACAGACCCCTTTTCCTGGTTCTCCAAGATCCCCAGCCCACTCCATCCTCGGGGTCTTTGCACCAGCTATTGCTCTGCAGTAAAGTCCCTCCCCAGGTCTACCCTTAGAGAGAACTTCCTGAGCCTGAGGGAGCCCCACTTCCTCTCTGAACTGCCCTCAGGGCTCAGACAGCTGTGGAGATGTGTATTCAGGCCTTGCATCCTCACTTGTCATCTGCCTCCCCACCCCCGCCCCCAATCAGGCATGCTTTTCCTGTCTTGGGTGCAACTGCGTCCTCAGAGGTGACTACAGGTCTGGGTGGGTTGGAGTCGGGGGCGAGGGTGATGGGTTTGGACTTGCTGAGTAAATAGCTGAGAAACAAGGGAATCAAAGCAGGAACAACGTAACACTGAGGCCCCTCCAAACCCACCTCCATCTCCTCTCACCTGGCTCAGATCCCGCCAGAAGCTCCTATGTACAGTAGGAACCCCCGCTCTGCCCCTCAGAGTGCCCAGGTGGGCTGCAGCAGGGGCCCAGGGAAGCTAACAGCCTCCTCTGCCATTGTGGCTGCAGCCCCCGGACCAACCAAACCGGGGACCCCCCTAGACAGTCACCCAGGTGAACAGTGTCCTCAGGGAACAGGGCAGGTGAGGAGGGGTACCAACTTCCAGGAGGAACCCCATGAGCAGAGGAAGCCCCTGAGCACCCCTTGAGACTGAGGCCCATCCAGGTGTGAGTAACATGCCCTCCTTAGAGGTCCAACAGCTCTGAGGGGAGTGTGCAAACCCATCTTCCCAGCTGACTGCCCAGACTCTTGGCTCTGATCTTGTTTTTCTGTCCCAGGCCTGAAAGAGCCATGGGCAGACTTAGCTACCAGTAGCCACTCGGTGGCGGGGGTTCAGGGTATCCTCAAGCTCTGACCAGACTGATGTGACTTCAGCCGGGGGAAGGGGCCCCCCAGGGATCTTACCCCTGGGGCTTCCAGCAGCCCAGCCCCACAAGGATCTGGCTGCTTTAATAACATTTTGGGTGGGTGGGGGCTGTCTCTTATACACATCTGATCAAAGCAATGCATAGAAAATAAGCTCTTTCAGGGTGTGAGCAGTGCGTGTTTGCTGTTGTCTCAACCTCCCTCCACAGATTTTCTGGGGGTGCCTTATGGTCATATGGCTTCATTTCTTTCGGGAGAGTCATGTTTTGCTCTTCCCGGGGGGGAAATGATTTGAATGGAGCACGTGANGTGGGTGGGGGGGTCCTCTGTTCTGGCACTCACCTGATCAAAGGCCAGAAAGTCCTGTGGGCTGGGGACCCTTCCAGAACTTTCCAGCTTAGCTCAAGCCAGATGCCCTCCAATTCCACAGCCCCTCCTCTCTCCTCCGTCTTTTCCAGCACCCCACAGGCCCCCCACACCCCAGATCTCAAAACAAAAGGTACTTGAGGAACAACCATCCACCTGTCACACACACACCGTGTGCAGAGTCTAAACGGAGGCCAGCATTTGCCGCCCCGCCCCCACCCCCAGCCCAGTACAAGTGCCAGAAGGGAAATTGAGGAGGGCAGGGGTGGCGCTGACATTCGCACGAAGCTGCCCAACCTTCTGGGCCCTGGGGGAGAGCAGAAGATGACTCACGAGAGCACGGCGAAGGTGACCAGCGTGACGGCCAGGCACAGCACGGACAGCGAGCAGCCGATGTAGCTGATGGACGAGAGCGCCACCTGGTGTCCGCGGGTGAGCTGTGCGGGAAGCAGAGCGGAGGTGGTCAGCCATCTGGTCCAGGTCCTACAGGGGAACTGGCCCAGTGGTTAGTGCCGCCCGAGCCTGACTGAGGAGAGGGGGTGGAGTTCAGGTTGGAAAGGGTCCCGGGCTAATGCACAGCTGAGCACCAGGTAGTCATCGGGCCGTTCTGAGTCGGTGGTGACTGACAGTCCCTGCCTCTGCCAGATACCTTGCTGTTGCCATCAAGAGGGCGAGGCCTTTGATGTTGGCCCTTGGTTCTGTACATTTCAGATGCTCCAAACGGCTCCACCAATCACTCCACCTACCAGTCTCTGTGAGCCTACTGCCTACCCTTCCCCCACCCATCCCCATGCAGCCTGCCTGCTCTGTGCCTCCTTGTCTAGAATGTGACATCCACAGCTGTCCAGGAGATGTAGTGTTTGCTTAAGAGCCTGACTCATAGGCCCCGGTTCAAGTCACAACATGCCCTTGTCCCCAGCCAATGACCTAGGAGTGAATTTACACATGTAAATTGCTCAGGGCGACATAAGGGTTTGCTATTATCCCTGATCTCAAATACAGCATAAATAAACTCAATGGGTTAAGTGGATGCAAAGTCACAAAGGATGGTGACAGAAACCACAGCTCACTTAAGAGGCCAATCCAAGACTCCAGGAGCTAGATCTCAAGGTCACACACATTTGAACCTGGGATCCAAGAAACTCTGTGCTCCTTAAGCCACACAACTAGAAGACCAGCTTCCGGCAGAGGTCGCTGCAGTACGCTTCCTGCTGGGGCTCATGGCTCCTCCACCAGCATCAAAGACCCAGCCTGGAGTTCGTTCTGCATCTGTGTCCAGCCCCGGACATCAAGAACCCTCCAGCCTTGTCCAGGACACCGAGAACCTTGACCTCCAGCTAAACTACCTTCTTTCCTGTTCATTGGGACCTGAGCATGCATGCTAAGTCACTTCAGTCACATCTGACTCTTTGTGACCCCATGGACTGTAGCCCGCCAGCCTCTTCTGTCCATGAGATTCTCCAGGCAAGAATACTGGAGTGAGTTGCCATACCCTCCTCCAGGGGATCTTTCCAACCCAGGGAACGAACCTGCATCTCCTGAATTGGCAGACAGGTTCTTTACCACTGAGCCACCTGGGACCTAACCAGGAACAGAAGGAGGAAACACTGAGATCTGTAAAAGGGCTGTTGGCCAGGATGAGGGAAATGCTACAGGCACAGGAGGCCCCACCAGGAAACGCAAGTGGATCGCAAGGAACAATTTGGGAGCCAGCAGCTCTGTGCCTGAGGACTCATCACTTAATGGGGTCGACTTCCTTCAGATCTGAGTCACTCAACTCATCCCCAGGGGTCAGGAAGCATTTCAGACCTCTGGCTGAAGGGAGGCGGGGGAGGCTGAGGCCTGGACCCAGCAGCCCTAGACGTCAAGGCAGGACCCTTGTGAGTAACTCCTATCTTTGCAGCACGGCAAGCTTCCTAGGCGGGTGGGGCTACTCCAGCAGCCTTCCTTCTCAGCAACATCACAAGATCTTGGATCCTAAACTTCCCCATCTGCAGATGGAACACACAGTGCTCCGAGTCATCAGATCCCCTAGGAAGGCAAACGGAAATATATTCCTGGAGCCACGCTCCCACACGGTATCACTCAACACTCTAATTCCTGTGAGATGTTGTCACTGGTCTTCTGTGAAATGACGTTTCTGGTTTTAGATAAGTTTCAGAAAAGTTGCACTCTCTATCTGCCTTTAAAGATGTTTTGGTGAATATAAGCAATCTAAGGCTTTTGAAAATTCCTACAGGTGAATATATATACATATAGAGAGAGAGCGAGAGAGAGCTGTGTTAAACTTGGCATTTCTCAAACTCTTTAGGGGAGGGGAAGAGAGTACGTCTTTGGAAGTGCTGTTACTTCAAGTGATGCTTTTGAGAAAGGGAAATGAAAACCCAAAGAGGAAACACTAACATTATACTGAATATGTCATCTTTCCTTGCTGTCTTATAAGACAGTGGAAGTGTCTTGTCACCGTTACAATGATCCTTGCCTAGAGAAGGTGTGAAGTGCTGGTTACCTGAGTTTATAGACATCAGCAGGCCGTCAACTGTTCTTGGAAACTGAGGTTGACCTCGGCAGCGCTCACTAAATTGAAATTAACTTAAATGATCAGTGGAAATGCCAGCAAATGAAATATACCAGCATGTCTGTATCAACAAGGTAGGCTGGCTCTGGTGACATGCTCACCCCACTGCCACTGGGAAGTCCCCTCCCTAGTCCGGCCCCAGAGCAAGTTCTGCACAGGAATCCTCTGCACCCTAAGGTCTCAGCTCATCCCCCTCCCATTGCTCTACTGCCCAAACATCTCACATCCCCACAGTGCGAGCATCCCACTCTCTGACACCAGTCACATTTCATGGGGAGAAGTCTTCTCTCTCCCAGAGAGATGGGAAGCTCTTTGAGGACAGAGATCACATTCCTGAAACTTCCGCTGCCTGATCACCCACAGCTCTGAGAACAGCAGGTGCTACTGAGAATGAGGGTTCATTTGCTGAAGGTTTCAGGGTAGAAAGAGCCCTCGAGTCTATTCCCCTGACTCCCCCACTGATTCACCATAAAATATGTATTTAATGTACATCATTGTGTGTATACCTCTTAGAAAAATAATGAAACTTTACCTCCTCCACTCACAGAGCTCTAGTGAGCTTCCTGTGGGCTCGTGTGAGGTTCACTGCACAGCATAAAAGCTTCCAGATGTGAGGGCTATACCTGGCCAGCCACATTCACTGAAATCTTTACCTGCTTTCTGCACACAGGCTCTGCCTAGTGCTTCTGATAAATGAGAGTCCAGCCCTAGCCTCATACCCACAGCTACCCAGTACTCTACCTTATGCCCTGCAGCCCCACTGTCAACCAACCTGTGGAAAAACTGAAAGTGTTAGTTGCTCAGTCTGATTATTTGCAACCCGATGCAAACAATTCTTTGTAACCAGGCTCTTCTGTCCATGGAATTCTCCAGGCAATAATCATGGAGTGGGTAGCCATTCCCTTCTCCAGGGGATCTTTCTGACCCAGGGATTGAACCTGCGTCTCCTGCATTGAAGTAAGATATTTTTACCATCTGAGTTAAAACAGAAGCCCTCAACCAACCCTATTATCAACCAACTCAACCATCAACCCACCCCACCATCAGCCAGCCTCACCATCAATCAACCTCACCATCAACAACTTTATTATCAACCAATTCTACACCATCAGCCAACCCCACATCATCTGTCAATCTCACCAGCAACCAACTCCATCATCAACTAATCTCACCATCAACCGACTCCACCGTCAACCAACCCCACCATCAGCCAACCCTATTATCAACCAACTCAACCCATCAACCAACCTTACCATTAATTAAAACTCACCATCAACCAAGTCTTCATCACAGCTTTTACCAACCCCACCAAAGCCAGCCTTAAGCCAACAACAATAGGGAACACGTTAAAAATGAGATAAGGCCCCTCCCTTGAGCAGAGCTATCATCCTGGTTGCTGCTGCTGCTGCTAAGTCACTTCAGTTGTGTCCGACTCTGTGTGACCCCATAGACGGCAGCCCACCAGGCTCCCCCATCCCTGGGATTCTCCAGGCAAGAACACTGGAGTGGGTTGCCATTTCCTTCTCAATGCATGAAAGTGAAAAGTCAAAGTGAAGTTGCTCATTTGTGTCCGACTCTTAGCGACCCCACGGACTGCAGCCCACCAGGCTCCTCTGTCCATGGGATTTTCCAGGCAAGAGTACTGGAGTGGGGTGCCATTGCCTTCTTAGCCAGTCTCAAAATGCTCATGCAGAGCATAAGGCAAGCTATTAATATATCGGAAGGTCATACTTTACACAGCACTTGCATGATAAAGCAAGCCTATGAGGGGAAAATAAGAGATGATCAGAAGGACCTTTGAAAACCTCTCAGGTACCCTACAAACCACGGTCTGTGCAGATAACCTCATACCATTCTTCAGCACAGTGGTCTGAGTAACACTGAGGCAGACCACAGGAGGAACCTGCCTGCAGAAGTTGGGGTCTTCAGATTTTTCTTATTTAAAACAGCTGTCAAATCCACAGAGCAGAATGTGTGTGTTGGTGCTGGGATAATCTGAGAGACTCTGCTTGCCTGAAGGGTTTACTCCCCCTCTCTTTTTATATAAGAGCTTGATAACTTTAACGCATGTTCAGCCCACTGGTTTGCCAGTGTGTTAAGTGAACCTGTGTTGAACATGGCTCCACTGTAAGCTGCTAACAGCCTGTGCCTTGTGAAGCTGGATAGGAGGGAAAGTGGGCTTCACACTGGCCCCAACATGCAACCAGAAGCAGGCAGAGAGGACAGGAGAGGACCTCCTGAACCAGAAGCAGGGTGCACTCTAGTGGTGAGGTCCGTGGGGACAAGGGTTGTCTGTCTTGCTCCTGTCCAGATCCCCAGCCTCTGACAAGGACTGGCAAACTCTAGATATTCGAGACATGAACCAAAGATCAGATTCACCTGGGGTCATGAAGCATTCACAGCAGACTGGATGGTTATGATGGGGAGAACAGAAGTACCTTTATTGGGCATCTACTGTATACAGGCACCAAACCAGCAGAGGAGGCTGTGAGTGGGCATCCCGGTTCTCACGTTGAAGAAACGTGGCTGCCCATCACTGCACAGCTGGCGAGGCAGTACTGGACTGACCCCAGATGGCCTGGACCCCCATCGGCAGCAAGCATGTATTAAGCACCCACTGAGTGCCAAGCCTGGGGCTTAACCTGAAGTAGGGAAAGCAGATAATAAACAAAGGCACAAACAGATACTGATAAATACATGAGTGAATAAATAAGGTCACTAGTTCTGAGCTTAATCAGGCTTAGATGGAAATAATCAGAAGCCTTCCTGGAGGTGATTGTCGGGGACGGGAGGGGGTACCTAGACGTGAGAGTCATTCCAGGTCCTCCCTCCCCTCAGAGCTCATCCCCACGCAGTGCTGTTGGCTCCTCTGCCAGCACTAGGCATACATCTCTCTTTACCCTCAGTTTCCAGAGCCTCTGTCTTAACCTCCTCTACTTCTTGGACTGCCTCGCTGCTCCCCGACTGCACACCATCTTCAGCCAAGTTTCCACTCAGCAGACATGGGTCTAAGCTCACCCACCTCCTGGGCACTCTTGCACCCAGAATGAAATCCTCATTCCTGCCTGGGTCTGCAAGCCCCCCACTGCTCAGTCCCGCCAGCATCTGCCTCACCGCCTTACTCACTTACTCTTTCAGGAGGCTCCACTCAGGAAAGGAAGGCCTTTCCAGGAATTCAGCAGAGGGGACTGAACATAGGAAGGGGGTGACAAAGTATGGGAATCCTCGGAAAAGGAGGTGATGGGGACAGTCCCCAGAGAACAGTCACAGCAGGAAATTCCACCCTTGTAGGGTGGGAAGGACAACAGGAGGGGGCGATGTGAGCAGAGCCAGGACCGCTGGAGAGCTGGAAACACAGCAGGCCTGTCCCCTGAGCCGGGGTCATGGAGGGAGGGTGGAACGGCAGGAGCAGGGACCACGGAGGGGCCATGGGCGGCATAGGAGCATCTGGGCAGAGAGCAGACGGGTATCACTGCACGCCTGCCTCTCATTGGCTGGGCTCGGCAGGAAGCCAGTTGTCAAGGGAACCTGCAGCCGAGCAGAGTGAAGGACAAGTGGGGACAATCTGAGAGCGTGCAGCCCGCTCACTGGGTCAGCCCGGATGTAAATGCTCTCAGCCCCTCACTGCTCCCTGCGTTCCGTCAGTTTCCTGCCTCCACCACCCCACCTCTGGCTCTTTGCAAGGCCTGCTCCGTCTTGCCTTCTGGTCTACCATCTGCTGGGACCCAGGCTCTGCTGCAGCCTGCCCCTCCGCTGGTCCCCTCTGACCCTGGCTAAACCACGTGCCTTCCTTCAGCCCTGGACAGGAGGGGCATGTGGCTCACTGGGCAGCCGAGGTTTGACAACAGTCCCTGGGCTTAATCATCTGTGGGTTTCACTAGCAACACCCTCTGCACGCAGTCCAGCCTGCAGGTGACTTTCACTACGTTCCAGTGATGGAAATGAGACCAGAGCTCCAAGCTTCTTGGCTGCTTGAAGGGTACCATCGTGGCCTACAGGGGTGCACTGGTGGGGGAGAAACCCCACCAGATGCACGAAGACTTGGGTCCATGTCTTTAAAAAGGTGTCATCCATCGACCTGCCTTCCTCAGGCTAGTCACCTCATCAGAAGAGTCAGCCGGGGACGAGAACTAAGCCCTTTCACTCCCTTGTTACCCAGACCAGGCCCCTAGGGCTGTCTTAACCATCTCCACTCAGTCAGACAGCTGTGTTCCAGTCTGAGGCTGACTGGGAAGACAGTAACTACTTCAGCCTTTCAGAAAAAATGAGAAATTTAATTCAGGGCAGTGTTTGCAAAGGGGAACAGCGATGCCACAGAAATGATGGTGTTACCCAGGTATTAATTAAATCACAGCCGGAAGCCACCTGCCCTGGTCAAAGGTCACCTGGGGAAGCCAAGGCCACGGGCTGGAGGAGCTGCCAGCAGGGGGCTGCAGAGACAAGGCCATTGCCAGGAAAGCTGCCTGAGGCTCAAGGAGAGAGAGGATGGCACTTGGCCTCACCCCTCCCATCTCCTGCCAGGGCCCCAAGGAGTGGCCAGCACTGGTCAGCCCTAGGATGCTGAGTCCAGCAGGGGGAGGGGTGGGTCTGAGAGCAAAGGCCCAGTATCCAGACATGCCTAGGGTCCTGGGGATTGGATCCCTCCTGCATCCAGCCCTGGGCAGCTGGGCCGTGGGAGTCAGGGAGCCCATGCCTCTGCCCCTGAGCCTGCCAGCACGGCTGGGAGGCTGCCAGCTCCCAAGATGCTAACTGGAAGCTGTGTGATCTCCGGCTTTACATGTGGGGGTGGGGACGGGGGGAACTCAAGACCGAGACTGGAAGCACACAGAGCAACTGTTGCGGGAGGCATGTGGACGATGGGACGACATGGAGCCAACACACCCGCCACCCGATGCTCTCTGCACAGAGGCGGGGCCGGAGCAGACCTCCCCATAAATGGTGGCTTCAGGCACCTGCGAGAACTTCAAACCTTGGGCTGCTCTACCCAGCAAGCCTGCTGCGGTGATTTGTCTACAGACGCGCCTGCAGGGCCGGGAAGGGTGTCTGCTCACAGATATTTATTGTTTGCAGCAGCCAAAGACTGTTGTCACCTGACATGGACCCACAGGGGCTCAGAGAAATCCCAGGGTTGCGGGTGGGGGAAGGGGGGACCCAGTGGTGAAAATGAATGAGGCAGGTCCGCATAGACAGAGATGAAGCAGTCACCAGGATGTGCTGATATATCTCTCAAAAGCACAGAATGGTTTTTACAGCACACAACTCTGTGTTTAAGGGACAGAGGGTGACACGGAGACTGTCTCTGAGGTGACAGAGTCAGCCCTGCTCTGGGCAGGGGGCTGGGAGACACGAGAGGGGATGGGGCCCACGAGTTCACCTCCGTCTTCTGTGCTATTTAGTGCATTTTCCCAAGTACCGTGGCATCTTTACAGCAAACACAGCCTGAGAAATTGGCCCTGGCTTTGTCTCAGTCCTGCAAGGAGTCCTCGGGCTCCTGCAGGGCGCCTCACCCCTGACATGGGGGGAGGGAACGTCTCCACGAGGGTCCCCTTTCCCACCACCACATGGTGATCCATCATGTTTATGACAAAAACTGCAGAGTGCCCTCGATCTGGGTCAGAACGCACTTCAGTCCCCAGCTCAGTTCTCCAGCCCAGAGCTGACCACCTTGAATGGCTACAGAACCCTTGGGCTCTCTGCCCTGCCTTCTGTCTCTCCTTCCTGTTGCCCTCCCTCTGGCAGGTGGGCCGCAAAGCAGTCTTTTTACCTCGAGATGGAGATGCCCCCGGCTCCACCACCCCTGCATCCTCACTCCTGGCCGCTACCCTCACCGCCCCTTCCCCCAAGGGAGCGAGCTTTCCCTCCTGAGGGCGGTTTGGAGACAGGAGCCCTCGGGATCCCACTGTCAGCCCACCAGAGTGAGCAGGGGTGGGAGGAGGGAGAAGGGAGGCACTCTCTGCAGTCCCCAGTGCCCAGCTCAGCACCATCCCAGGCTCTCAGGCTCCATGGAGGGTGCAGGGTCAGAAGAGGAAGTTCCTAGTCCACACACAGCCTGGAAGGGCTTGGCCGGTGAATCTGCAAAAGGGAGAGAGCAGGCGGGCTTCCTTGGTGGTGCAGATGGTCAAGAATCTGCCTGCAATGCAGGAGACCTGGGTTCGATNTCTCAGGCTCCATGGAGGGTGCAGGGTCAGAAGAGGAAGTTCCTAGTCCACACACAGCCTGGAAGGGCTTGGCCGGTGAATCTGCAAAAGGGAGAGAGCAGGCGGGCTTCCTTGGTGGTGCAGATGGTCAAGAATCTGCCTGCAATGCAGGAGACCTGGGTTCGATCCCCGGTTTGGAAGATGCCCCGGAGAAGGGAATGGCGACCCACTCCAGTATTCTTGCCCAGAGAATCCCAAGAACACAGGAGCCTGGTGGGCTACAGTTCATGGGGGTGCAAAGAGTCGGACACAACTGAGCAAATAACACACACGCACAGAGGGCGGGTGTGCAAGTCAGAGCCCAGAGGATGAGCCGGGACCCGGTGGGAGCCTGTCAGCTCCCCCTTTTGCCACATAACAGACCAGGGAACTGAGGCGTGATGTAGGGAGACTTTCTGGATCCATAAGAGAAAGGCATTAAGGACAGCCCCCTTCTGTGGAAACCCACAGGGTGAGGCATTACACCCTGGGAGAGAAAAGGGCAAAACAAGAGACTTTTCAGCTCCCTCCTCCCACAGGACTCCCATTAGCAGGGAAATAGTAGTCTGGACTCTGTGCCCAGAGCACAGGACACTGCTGTCCTTTCAAAGAGTGAAAGGAGAAGGACGACGCTGGGACACGTGCTCTGACACTGCCATGTAGGGAGGTCTGGGGTCCCCGGGCTCAGGGCACCCCAGTCCCCTGCCTACTCCTCTCTGACATGGCTCCCCTGGCCACATTCCAGGCAGGTGCCACGGCTGACATCACTGCAGTCTCAGTCAGCCTGAGTGCCTGGGGCTGGGTGCTCAGAGCTCAGTACTCATGACTCGGTGCTTACAGCTCAGTACTTGGGTGGGTGCTCAGAACTCAGTACTCACAGCTGGGTGCTTGGAGTTCAGTTCTCAGGGCTGAGATGCATCTGACTTCCTACTACAACTCCACAAGGGGAGGGCCCCCACTCATGTCACAGGCAGGTAAGCTGAGGTTCAGGGAAGGCACTTGCCCAAAGCCATGCAGAGTGTCGGGGGATGAACCAAGCATTCAACTAACCAAGAGACAGAATGGGGCCACTGCTTAGGGACAGAGCTGTATACAGTAGGTACTCATCAGAGTAAGTGATGTGCACACTTGGAGACGTCACTTCCTGATGGTGAATTGAGCCCTCTGCCAGCACCAAATAATCCCGGCCCCATCTGCCTCTGATACACCCACCAGGACCACACATACAGCTCAGAGAGGGGGCAGTCACTAGCCCCAGGCTGCCTTGTAATTAGGTTCCACCCCACACCCACCCTGGGCCCTCCCTGGCAGCCAGAGCTGGGGGCATGGCCGCAGGTGGCTGCAGCCCAGGCGGTCCTCTAACCATTGGCCAGGGTGGACATGGGCCCTGAGAGATTGGGGAGGGGCTCTGGTGAAAGCAGCTGCCCCCACCCACCACCACTGCAGCTCCAGTCTCAGGAAGGCATGGTATGCCCTAGCCATGCCCTTCCTTTCCCACCAGTGGCTAGATTTAGAAATGCCCAGAAAAACCTGGAGTTTGCTCCAGGACATGGACTCCTCTGAGTCAGAGACCACAAACACCACTGCCCTCCGAGGGGCAGCTGATATAAATTCATGGGGCCATCTGGGAGCTTGCATACATATAAACAAGCAAGACTACTCTTCCAGAAAGAAACGTCTTTATCTTCATCTCTTTTCCTGAAGTTCCTCTTAGTGGATAGATCATTTATCTTCCCTAGAAAAGAATGAGCAGCGTTTTGCTGCCTCCCTAAAAGCACAGCGCGAACATGATGATGAATGGCCCCTAGTGTGAGGAAGGCGATAGGGAGTGCTGGGGGCAGTGGAGAACTGCAGGGCAGACCCCTGCCCGCAGGGGCCACGGCTGCTTGCTCACGAGCGGAAGCTCTCTGTGGTCAGATCTTTGTTTTCCTTTTTTAAAAATAGAAAACGAGAAATCCAAAATTTTAGATAATAACTGAATTTTGAGGTGTCGACAAATGACAAAAAGGCCATCATTAAAAAGTCTACAAATAAATGCTGGAGAGGATGTGGAGAAAAAGGAACCCTCCTACAGTGTTGCTGGGAATGTGAATTGGTAGAGCCTTTATGGAGAACAGTATGAAGATTCCTCAGAACACTGAAACTAGAGCTGCCATACAATCTGGCGAGCCCACTCTTGGCATGTATCTGGAGAAAACTATAATTCATAAAGGTACAGGCACCCCTAAGTTCACCGCAGCGCTATTTCCAATAGCCAAGACAAATCAGTTCAGCTCAGTTTAGTCGCTCAGTCGTGTCCGACTCTTTGTGACCCCATGAACTGCAGCACGCCAGGCCTGCCTATCCATCACCAACTCCCGGAGTTCACCCAAACTCATGTCCATTGAGCCATCCAGCCATCTCATCCTGTCGTCCCCTTCTCCTCCTGCCCTCAATCTTCCTCAGCATCAGGGTCTTTCAGACAAAGACAAATATCATGTGATATCACTTATATGAGGAACCTAAAATATGATACAAAAGAATTTATCTATGAAACAGAAACAGACTCACAGACATAGAGAATAGATTTGTAATTGCCAACGGAGAAGGGAGCTGGGGAAGGGAAGGACTGCGAGTTCGGGGTTAGCAGATCAAACAGTTATATATAGGATGGATAAACAACAAGGTCCACTGTGTCACACAGGGAAATATATTCAATATTCTGTGATTAAACCATAATGAAAACAAATAGGTATATATGCATAACTGAGTCACTTTGCTGTATAGTAGAAATTAATACTATATTGTAAATCAACTATACTTCAATAAAATATTTTTTAAAAAGAAATATTGACAAATGGGGGGCTTCCCTGATGGCTCAGACAGTAAAGAATCTGCCTGCAATTCGAGAGACCTGGGTTCGATCCCTGAGTTGCTGGAATGTATATTGGTAGATTTACATTGGTACATTTATATTGGTAGAACAGGAGAAGATCCCCTGGAGAAGGGAATGGCAACCCATTCTAGTATTCTTGCTTGGATAACCCCATGGACAGAGGGGCTACATTCCATGGGATCGCAAGAGCTGGATATGACTGAGCGACGAACCCTTTCATTTTCATGGACAAAAGGGCTAACCAGAACAGGTCTACAGGCCAAAGTCAGCCTGCAGACCACGGGCTGTGACTCTGTCTTAGGAAACTGCTCCTTCCCCAGGCTCCCTGGCTGATGGGAATGTGAGGGGGGCCCTGGGGTCCAGCTCTTCCAGGGGCACCTGTCCTGGCACAGAGCTCCTGCCCCTACCCAGGATAGATGCCCACACTCAGGCTGCTCTGAAAGAGCCCACGAGGGAGCCAGGGGCCAGCGCCC
The DNA here is from genome assembly GCA_006410675.1 of Oreotragus oreotragus. Classification (NCBI taxonomy): domain Eukaryota; kingdom Metazoa; phylum Chordata; class Mammalia; order Artiodactyla; family Bovidae; genus Oreotragus; species Oreotragus oreotragus. Next base: position 534,531 of record SJYX01022866.1, on the reverse strand, counting down.
TGGAGAAAGTCTGAGCTGTGTTGCGTGGGCTGCCAGTGCTCCCGCCAGTTCTGGGCTGTGCCCACCACCACCTCACCTTGGGCATCACCAGGTTCAGCCATCACCATGACTGTTTGTCATAGCACAGCTTTCCCACATTAGACAGCAAGCCTGTGCTCTGAAACGCAAGACAGAGGAAGGACTGAATCCCCCCTAAGGCAAGATACCTTCAGCCTTTGTCCCAGTCTCCCTGTTCTCACCTCCTCCAAATCCTGCCTGTTCTTATTTCCCTGCCTATAAATTCCATTCATAAGTCTGACACCGCGGCTTCAACAAGAAACCCACCTGCCCCTATCCCCAGATCCTGCCTGGACCAGCCCACTTGAGCAGCCCGACAGTGGGAGCCTCTATTCCTCGGTCCCCGGCGACCCCTGCTGGTCAATCCTTGAAGATGAGGGAGGTTCTAGCATCTGTGTTTGCGCACCTGCGGTCCCTACGCCTGGGAATCGGGGTTACAGGCTAAACCCACACGCACTCAGCATTCCAGCATCCAGGGAGAACACTCTGTTTCCCTAAGCTCCTCTCCCGTGTGGAACTGACGCCCTCATCCACGCACTTGTTCAGCCACATGGCACTGGGAGTCAGGAAGGAGTCCTACAATGATACGCTCTCAGTGTTTAGCAACTGCTTCTCCAAGCTGTGACTCGTTACTCACTCATTTGGGATCATTCCACACAAGTGCATCAGCGGGAGTGTATCACACAGGCCAGGGTTCAGCCCAGTCTCTCTTGACTCTTATTTGACTCACTCGGGGAGGAAAGGCCTTCCAAGAGCCAACCACCAAGAAGGAAGCTGGGTGGGAGGGGAGCCAGGAAGACGGACAGAGAGAAGGGCTGACAGGTGGACGTGAGCTTGGAGGAGAGAGCCTGTCCAAGAGCCTGAGACCAGGGCCGGGAGGCTGAGCTTAGGAAGAGTTAGCCTCAACATCAGGAAAATAAAACCATCTGTGCTGTTTTTACTAATTCTCCAAAAGTACCACGGATCTGGCATCTACTTGTGATAACTGCCTTGTTTTTTTTTAAATGTTCATGAAAATGTTCATTTTTAGCATGGATAATTTTAAACCATTTTCAAATCGACCTTTCCTGGCAATGAGTAGATATGATTTGCTTCCACGAAGACACCCACAGGCTGTCTAAATCTGGCATCGCTGCTGAGTAGGGATGGATCTGTAATCACAGATGCTCTGTGACCCCGGTTTCTTAGTTTCCTGGACCAAGCTCCTCCCTTCCATCCTCTCCCACCCACAGGCACAAACACAACTTCCTGCTGAGTGTTGGGAGCCCCTGCCCACTCCCACTGCTCTGCAGACCTACCCACATCATACAGGAAATCAGATTTAGTTCTTGGTATTTTAAGGATCGGGATTTCCCAGGTGGCGCTAGTGGTAAAGAATCTGCCTCCCAATGCAGGAGACACGAGAGATGCGGGTTCGATCCCCAGCTGGGGAAGATCCCCTGGAGGAGGGCATGGCAACCCACTCCAGTGTTCTTGCCGGGAGAATCCCATGGACAGAGGAGCCTGGTGGGCCACAGTCCATGGGGTCGCATGGTCCGACATGACTGACGTGACTTAGCACTCACACATGCATGTAAAGGATGCAGAGGGGGAAGCTCTGCTTGTGGGCCATCNTGGAGGAGGGCATGGCAACCCACTCCAGTGTTCTTGCCGGGAGAATCCCATGGACAGAGGAGCCTGGTGGGCCACAGTCCATGGGGTCGCATGGTCCGACATGACTGACGTGACTTAGCACTCACACATGCATGTAAAGGATGCAGAGGGGGAAGCTCTGCTTGTGGGCCATCCATGGGCATGGCCACCAGCCGAAGCTCTGGGGTCGGAGAGCAGAGCTCAGTTCCAGACTCTGTCCCCAGGTGACCTCAGGCAAGTCCTCAAGCCCTCATCTGTGAAGGTGATGGTGACAGGCCCCCACCCCCCACGGCAAGGCCCGAAGGAGGCAACAGACCCCCAAAGCGGTGCCTGTCCTGTCCTTCCTGTCATCAGCAGGCACCCAGCTCTGTGACGCACCCTTGGACCACAGCTGCCTCCAGTGACTCCAGAACTGCCCTTGTCAGGGGGGCACCCTGAAGACCCCCCTGCAGGGCAGAACACTAGCCCTGCCGACTCTGGGTCTGCCCTGCCCGCGGCTCACTGTCTTGTTTGTTTCCTGTGTCCCTGGAACTCCTCTCCCCAAAGGCAGTCTCACTAGCTTCCTCTGCACTTAACTTCCCAGCGCGGATCCGTCCGACTCCCTCCCTTCAGACCCCAATCAAGATCACCCAAGATCGCCCGTCTCCACCCTCTACTGAGCACACACTTGGAATCAGACTAAGCCTAACCCGCCCTTCATATCTGTAATGATCGGCCTGGCCATTTTCACAGGACGCGAGCACGAGCTTGACCTGACTTTTACGGAGGAGGTGGCTGCACCCAGGGTCTATTCAGAGAGCAGTCTGGAGCCAGTAGAGGCTGAGCTCTACTCAGGTCCCACCCAGACCCGTGGAGCCTAGGTCAGCATCTTCACAAGACCCAGTGTCCCTGAGCACGTGCAGCTCTGGCTGCTGGCTTGTGGGCATCGGACTGGGCCAGGCCCACCTCTGACACGTGGCCTAGAAAGGCTCATTAACGACTCCTCTAAACAATCAAGAGGTTTTGCACAAAACTAGTCTCCAGTTTTTCTCAATTGAAGAAGGGGCAGCAGCATCTGCATCCACAGTGGCTGCCCGGTCCGCTGGGTGAGGGGTCTCAATTCACCTCGCCCCCACCCTCCATGACGCCCCCCACTCACTCCACTCTCAGCCCCCTGGACATTCAGGTCTGAAGCCCCTGGCCACTCCTAATCCGGCCTTTGCATCTGCTGCTCCTCCACCTGGAGTCCTTCCTCCCTCAGGGTCTCTATCCATCACCCCCGGCTCAGGAGGCCCCGTGGGGCCACCTCTGTTTTCCCACCTTACCCTATCATGACTGCCTTCACATGCTGTGTCTCCATCCCCACTCAAGATCTTGAGCACTGAATTTTCTAGAAAAAGGCAAAGCCTAGGGGTCACCTGGAACTCAGCAATTCACTGATGAATGAATGGATGACAGGCTGGGCCACCCTGCCCTCTGGGCCTCACTTTCTCCACTTGTCAAGGAAGGGGGCTTGGCCACAGGACCACATAGGTTCTGCGTGGAGGCAGCACGGTGCCTCTTCCAGGGCCTAAAGAGAATGGCTGGATTTTCCCCATGACACCAGAGGAATGCTGAGTGAGCCGTGAGGTTCAAGGCCCGGGCAGGAGGGAGAACAAAGGGGCGGTGTGGAGGACAGAAGTGGGGGGAGTGAGCCTCTTGGAGGCTGTGCTCCTTACTTTCTGGGGCTGATGTGCTAAGAGACATGAGTGGTAGCGGAACCTGTGGACCAGGACAAGCAAGGGAGGCAGAGAAAGGAACCGAGCGGATGGACTGCTAGAATGGGTCCACTCTTGCATTCAAAGTAGCTAATGCTTGTGAAAGTGAAGTCACTCAGTCGTGTCTGACTCTGTGACCCCATGGACTGTAGCGTACCAGGCTGCTCCCTCCATGGGATTTTCCAGGCAAGAGTACTGGAGTGGGTTGCCATTTCCTTCTCCAGGGGATCTTCCCGACCCAGGGATCGAAACCGGGTCTTCCGCATTCCAGGCAGACGCTTTAACCTTTGAGCCACCAGGGAAGCCCCAGGGAAGCTAATGCTTGGGTCCCGCAAATAGGGACTTACCCTCTCCACATCGAGGCACTCTTGTTGTCTTATTTCATTTTTCTTTAAATCACTAGCAATTGCCCCCGGCTGGTCTCCCCAGCTACCATTGGTTCCCGACCCAGCATGCTCCCTGATTTAGAATCAAAGAACTGCAGGTCAACAAGAGAAAGGGTTTTGACTGAGCACGTGGGAAGGATGGAAACAGAAAGGGAGGAGCACCGATCAACTCATCCCTAAATGTCACACCTTTAAAAAAACATTCCCACTGGGAGTGTTTGGGGCTCATACCTGCCTGGACAAAGACTCACCGTGAAGGGTGCTGGGCAGAGAGGTGGGCTCATGCCCCTCAGGCCTATGATAGAACCACCTGCTCTGAACCTCTAAAAACTCACTACCCAGAGGACCCAGACACGTCAGACCTGGGCTTCATTTCACGTGTTATCAGGATTCCCAGGCAAAACCCAGAGGCTCTTGGCGACTCTGTCTGATGGGGTTGCTGAAAAGTCTGTAACCCAACTCTCACTTGATGCTTCATCACAAGAGCAAAGGGGGTCGTCTGTCCAGATAGATAGCATCGGGCACGTACACGCGTGGACTGTGCAGGGGGTGTCGGGCCCCCCAACATCCTGCAAAGGATCGCCCGGAAGTCCTCTCCGGAGTCTCCATAAGTAACTCACAGTCTGCTTGGAAAACCCATGATGTGCTCTGCAAACAGAAAAATCCCCATGCTCCCTCCATGCTCCCTCAATGCTCCCCATTCCTCCCTCCATGATACACCAGCCTCATCTATTCCTGCCTCCTGTCCTCTGCACTTGCTGGTTCTTAACCTGGAAGATTCCTCTCCTGGACCTTCTAGAGATGAGCCTCTTCTGGCCGTTCAGTTGTCACTTCCTCTGAGACACCTGCCTCCTCCCCACAACCTCCCTCCTCCCCATCTGCCATCTTTTCCATCCTTCTCCCCAAAGGTCTTCCTAAACTTATTGCTCTCTGAAATTACCTATTTAGTTGCTAATTTGTTTATGATCTGTCTTTCCCACTAGAATATAAACTACTCCAAAGCAGAAACGCATGGCTTTTCTTGTTTACAAATGAAACTCTAGGCCTGACATCTTAGGTCCCTGATGGGTATTTGTCGAATGATGGTGGATGAGATTTCGATCCTTAGGTAAACACCGCTTGCAGCCTGGGTGTTGCTATAGAAATCTCTCCTTCCCTAACAAAACTGATACAATCGTGGGCTTATCAAATATTTGCTGACACCCAATATATGTAGCACCTGGACTACAAAACCTCAGGAGAATAGAGTCTGTTCATAAACAGACAGACCCAAGAATGGATGTGCCCCAAGAGAGTGGGTCCCTGTTACTGGAGGCGGATTTGCCAGAGTGCCTACCAGGGCAGGTCATATGGCCAAAGAGACTCACCCTGTGCTGGCATCTCACTTCCCAGCAGGGTTCAGCTCTGCTGATGAAGGAGGAAGAAGAGGTCCCTACCCAGCTCTTGCCTCACTATTCTGAGAACTCTGTCCCAGCATTACCCAAAATCTTCAAAAGGAGCCAGAAATTCAGAGTCATAAATAAAATTTTTCAATTTCCAAAACACAGTATGGGATGAAACCAAACTTGTCTCTAGGTGCCTGGCATGCTCTGCTTCTTGGGAGTTCCCAGGAGGCATCCCGTCACTTCACTGCTCTCCCGCCCCCACCAGGAAAACTCAATTTCCTTTGGGGCCCTAAGAAGCCAAGGAAGCCATCACGCACAGGGACCCATCATGGTTCAGAGAATCCCATTCCAGGGCATTTGCATCTTTATTTTGCCTTATCAACAGCAGAAATTTATTTCTCACAGTTCTGGAGGCTGGAAGGCTGAGATCAGGGTGCCAACACAGTCAGGTTCTGGTGAGGGCCCACAGACTGTGGACTGCCAAACTCTCTCTGTGTTCTCACATGGTGGAAGGGGGCAAAAGAGCTTTCTTGGGTTTCTTCCATAAGGGGACTAATCCTGTTCATGACCATCACATTAAGTATTGGGATTCCAATGTGTGAATTTTAGGGGGACACAAAGTTCATGCCATATCATTATCATTGTTGTAATTATTCCATCTATGACTATATAAGATTTTATCTGGTATAGAGTTGGTGGACATTTGGATGATTTCCAGATCTGAGTTATAAGTAAAGATGCTACGAACACTTCTGCACATAGCTCTTGTCATTTCTTCATTCCTGTCTGTAGAATTGCTCTGTCACCAGGCAAGATAGACTTTCAGTAAGTCTAAGGTTTGGCCCACCTAACATCTGTCTTGTTCTTATATAAACACAAGTGTGGGGGATGGAAATGGGGGGAGGGTAGGTAGGGAGAGGCAGTTTGAGATAATATTCTTTTTTATTAGTTAATTAATTTTATTAGTTTTGGTTGCAGTGGGGCTTTGTCACTGCCCAAGTGCTTTCTCTAGTTGCACCAAGTGCGCTTCTCATTGCGGGGGCTTCCCTTGTTATGGACCATGGGACCCGGAGCATGCCTGCTCCAGTAGTTGCAGCACGCTGGCTCAGTATTTGCGGCTCCCTGGCGCTAGAGCGCAGGCTCAGTAGTTGTGGCCCACGGGCTTAGTTGCTCTGCAGCGTGTGGCATCTTCCCAGGCACCAGACGTATGGACCAGGGATCAAACCTGTGCCTCCTGCTTTGGCAAGCAGATTTTTATCCACTGTACCACCAGGGAAGTCCTGAGATAATATTTTTTTTAATGGATTTTAAGCTCTGACATACTTTAAAGTATCTGGAAGGCCAGGTTGAAGATTCCTGTTTTTGCAAAACTATCCATGATTATCAAGGCCTTTTGTTTTTACTTCAAAATCTCTGTATCTTCTTAACAGAGTCTTTCAAAAGGAGACATTTTTAATTATGCTGAAGTCTAATTCATCAATTCTTCCTTTTTTTGGTATTAAATCTAAGAACTCTTCACCCAGGTCTAGGTCCTAAAGATTTCTCCTTTTTTTTTTTTTTTTATAAAAGTTCTATAGTTTCACATTTTATATTTGTCTGTGATCTCTTTCAAATTAATGTTCATTTAAACTGGGAGGTTTCGGTTGAGGTTCACTCTGTTGTGTAGGAACATACAGCATTTTGTCTATGGATGCTCCCACAACCTTTGTTATCTGTATCTTCTTAACAGAGTCTTTCAAAAGGAGACATTTTTAAATATGCTGAAGTCTAATTCATCAATTCTTCCCTTTTTTGGTATTAAATCTAAGAACTCTTCACCCAGGTCTAGGTCCTAAAGATTTCTCCTTTTTTTTTCTTTTATAAAAGTTCTATAGTTTCACATTTTATATTTGTCTGCGATCTCTTTCAAATTAATGTTCATTTAAACTGGGAGGTTTTGGTTGAGGTTCACTCTGTTGTGTAGGAACATACAGCATTTTGTCTATGGATGCTCCCACAACCTTTGTTGAAAAGACTATTCTTTCTCAGAGAAATTGAATTGCTTTTGCCACTTTGTCAATGTAATGTACACAGAATTAGAAAAATAATATTGCACTTGAAACATATAATGTTATAAACCAACCTTACCTCGAAAAAAAAAAGCAAGCAGCAAAAAGGATAGCAACAATAACGAAAAATTAGTTGGGGAGAAAGTATTTGTAAAACACTTATTCAACAAAGGACTTGTAGTTGGACTGGATAAAGAACTATCAATATTGTGAGAAAAAAAAAAAAAACTGCCCACATTAACAGAATTAAGGGGTGAAAAGCCACATGTTTTCAGTTGATGCTGAAAAAGTATTTGACAAAATTTAGTACCCTTTCATGATAAAAAGCAGTCAACCAACTAGGTGAATGGTTAAACAAACTGTGGTACTTTTATACCATGGAATATTACTCAGCAATTTTGAAAAACGAACTACTGATATGATTGGAACGGATTCCAAGGATATTATGCAGAGTAAAGAAGTCAATCCGTAGAGGCTATACATTGTCTTATTCCATTTATATAGCATTCTTGAAGTAACAAAATTAGAGGCAGAGAATAGATTAGTGGTTGCCCGGGGTTTGGGACAGAAGATGGGGAAATTAGAGGGGCTGCCCAAGGGAGCCTGTGTTGATGGGACAATTCTATATTTTGGCTGGACATGCACATGAAACTACGCATGATAAAACCGCCATTCAGAGAACTAGAGAAGTCTGAATAAGCCCTATGGGTTGTACCAAAGTCAATTTCCAGTTTTGTTATTGGGCTATACTTAGGGCACCTGCATTTTTAAAGGCCATTTTTCTCTCCTCTTAAAAGCTATGCTTGCCTTGAACCAAAGAAATTAATCTCCGGTCCTTAGTGCTGACCAAGCCAAATAGGTAATAAAGATGAAATATTCTGAAGCAGAGAAACCCAGCCAGGAGGGGCCTCTCCCATCCTTAACGCAAGGGTAGACATCTTGGCCCTCTTTGGAGAGAAAGACCCAGGAGTCAGCTGGGAATCCCCTCTCCCACCTCAGGACTCACTCCTGCTGGAGCTGGAAGTCAGGTCCCTTAGAAACAGGTCCGAAGCCCAAGGTTTCCTATGTCATGGCAGAAATGCTCAGAGAACACGGTGTGGCCACCCTGGACATGCATGCTCCTGCATGTCACCACTGGCAACACCTTCTCTGGACATCCAGGCACACCGCTTATAGTCGAGGACCACGCTCTGCTGGATCCCATGGCACAGGTAGGGTTTCAAACCCCAGTGATCCAAAGGCAGAAAATGCTGCAATGACCACCTCCCAGGCTGCACATGAACCCTCGAGAGGAACCCAGGGTCTGCACAGACGCTGCCCGAGTAAACCTAGAGCAAAGGGAGTTTCACCAAAGAAGTGGAGCTTCGCAGATGTCCCCAGCCATTGGGCTTCCCTTCCCATCTGCCCTGCTGCAACCGAAACCCCTAGGCACTGACAACGAAGACCTGCATCCGGCCTCCACTGAGGGCTGATGGAGAAAGGGCGCCTCCTCGCAGCCCAGGAGCCCCTCCCTGCCTGGCGCTTACCTCCAGCGGGACCACCTGCATCAGGATAGCAAAGTTGGTGAGGTGCGTGCAGCGGCAGACGGAATAGCTGAGGTTCCCTTCCGTGAGCGCACAGCCCTGGTTTGACCAGATGCCTTCTCCGGAGCTGAGGACACAGAAGGAAAGGTCAGTGGGAAGCAACTGCCCAGCCTTGCCCCAGGGGCTGAGAACCTGTTCTCACTCATCAGGCTGATGAGTCTTGTCGATCGGGCCACAAGGGAACAAGCACCTGTTTCATTCTGGGAGGGGGAAGCTGTGTAGCCACGTTGGCACAATCACTTTGGAAAACCCCCGGTCTGACGTTCAATAGACATGAAGTGTCTCCGTGTCTCCCGGCCGCCTGAAGGTCTTCTTTGGAGAAATGTCTATGCGGGTCTTGTGCCATTTTTCAGTCGTGTGTCTCTGTTTCTGTTACTGAGTTGTATGAACGGTCTGTATATTTTGGAAATTAACCCCTTGTCGGTCACATCATTTGCAAATACTTTCTCCCATTCTGTGGCTGTCTTTTCTTTTTGCTTATGGTTTCCTTTGCTGGGCATGTACTCAAACAAAACTCTAATTTGAAAAGATACATGCACCCCAATATTCACGGCAGCACTAGTTACAATAACCAAGACATGGAAGCAACCTAAATGTCCACTGACAGATGAATGGATAAAGAAGATATGGTACATGTATACAGTGGAATATTATTCAGCCATTAAAAAGAAAGAAATGATGCCATTTGCACCAACACAGATGAGCCTAGAGATGATCACACTAAATAAGTCAGAAAGAGAAAGACAAACACCATGTATCACTTATGTGTGGAATCTAAAATATGATACACATTAACATATCTGAGAAACAAAAAGGACTCACAGACACAAAGCACAGACTTGTGGTTGCCAAGGGGGAGGGGAAGAGGAGGGAAGGGTTGGGAGTTTGGGATTAGCAGATGCAAACTATTATATATAAAATGGATAAACAAGGTCCTACCATATAGCACAGGGAACTATATTCAATATCCTGTGATGAACCACAATGGAAAAGAATATGAAAAAGAATGTATATGTCTATATAACTGAGTCACTTTGCTGTACAGAATAAATTAACACAACATTGTAAATCAACTATATTTCAGTAAAAATTTCATAAAAATGGAGTGCGTAGGTCCTGCAACCCAGCAACCCCAACTAGAGAATTCTGAGCTATGTGCTCAGGTATTTACTGAATGACGGGTGATGCTAGGGAACACTTTAAAGTCCTAATGTCCACCTCCCTGGTGGCTCAGACAGTAAAGAATCTGCCTGCGATGCAAGAGACCCAGGTTTTATCCCTGGGCCAGGAAGATCCCCTGTAGAAGGGAATGGCTACCCAATCCAGTAATGTTGCCTGGAGAATCCCATGGACAGAGGAGCCTGGCAGGCTATAGTCCATGGGGTTGGACACAATTGAGCGACTAACTTTCACACTAATGTCTACCTCAGGGACCTGGATAAGGCAAAAACACTAGTAAAAAGCAACATGTATCCATACAGATAAAACACACAAACATAACATCCAATGTTGAATGCATAATAATGAAGCAAGGGCAGGACATAAAAGAAGATCAGATATTTTCTATGAATATAACTACACACTATACATAAGTTATTCAGAAAACTCCCCACAGAGAGGGCGAAAGACTAGGATAAGATGTAAACATCTTTCACATGTTTGCTTTTCTTTATAATGTTCTAACTCTTTAAACAACCACATTATGACATATTACCTGCATCATTTCTTCAAGTACAAACCAAGACAAAAATTACTTGAAGCAAGGGTGCTCAAATGCTAACTGGGGTTCATTCTTGTGGTGAGAATATTAGCAATTACAAATTTTTTCTCTGTACCGCTGTATATTTTCAAATCCAAAAAAAAAAAAAAGAGAGAGAGAGAGAGAGAGATGCTTAAATGGTTCTTCCCAGAAACTGCAACTCTGAGTGATCAGCAAAGACAAATCTTTGCTTTGGCCAAAGGCAGGGGCCCTTGGGGAAAGGTTTTATAAAGCTGAAGCAGTTTAAAGGCTCTAGTTTCGATTTGCTTTATGTTCAGTTTTCATGACGGCATCAGCCATGGATGAGGAATGCGGCCATCCCAGAGGGTGATGTATAAAGACAGTCCTGCCTGCTCCTGCTCACGCCCAGTGAATGAAGCACACACGGGCAGCATCTTTATTTTCATCCCTGAGGCAGATGGTGTCCCCATGAGGATGCTGTGATCGTAACTCTGGGTGAGCCTTGAGCAGCATGCAACCTAAGGGTGGGTGGGGTTGAAAGGGTCATCGAGCAGGGACTCAGGGTGGTGCTGAGCCTGATGACGTGGGAACAGGGGCTTTGGAGGCGAGGTTCATGACAAGCGAGGTGGGGGCATTTAGCAGAGACCAAACAGCACAGCCACGACCACTGGAACCTATCAGTGTAGAGCCACCACCCCCCAATGAGATCAGAATAAAAGGGCCTTACCGATGGGCAGGCCCTCCCCTACCATGCCACCTGTTAGAGCTAACTGGCTCCCGTTCCTTGAGGAAAGCCAGAGACCCCTGCTGCTGGGCTGTATGCGACCTTTGTCTACTGAATATATGAGTGCCACACTTGAATTAGAGGGTGACCGGAAAACTAGCGGGCACAGAATCTGGGGAGTGTGATCACAGGGGTGGGAAGTGCGCCTTGCACCAACGCCAAGAGTGACAATGAATTAAAAGCCAACCATGAAAGTCACATTTTCCCAAGCGGAGCCACGAGGGCGTGACGGTGTCTTCATTAGCCAGGGGACCTGAGCCCCGGTAGTGTCACCTCTGCCTGCGTGTAGACACCTGCATCCCAGGGAGCCCGTGGAAACAAGAAGCCTCGCTCGCCAGTCTGTGCGTCAATAAATCTGCCGTGGAAGCCAGGCCAAGTGATGTCAAACAACAGGAAAATATGCGTCTTGCCCTGTGACCGAGGAAGTGGGCATCTGAGCAGAAAATCATTCACTCACATGCATAAATGGAATGTGTATATATAAATATGAAAATGCTTCATATTATGTGTATTCTGCAGATGTGGGCAGAACGCACACAAGAAAGGATGGTGGCATGATTCAAGAAGCATGGACCTAAACAACCATGTGTTTCCTGGGAACGTAAATATAAAACATGCATAAGTTACTGGAAAAACACACACAAGAATCTCCCCGCTGTGTCACTGCAGGCTCTAGGAAAGGAAATCAGGATAAGATCTAAAGGCGCAACAGCACATGTGCTTTTCTAAATAATGTTTTATTTTTTTTAAGAATAATGCTTTAATATATTGCTGCTATCATTTGCTAAAGCCTTTGACTGTGGGGATCACAATAAACTGTGGAAAATCCTGAAAGAGATGGGAATACCAGACCACCTAACCTGCCTCTTGAGAAATCTGTATGCAGGTCAGGAAGCAATAGGTAGAACTGGACATGGAACAACAGACTGGTTCCAAATAGGAAAAGGAGTACATCAAGGCTGTATATTGTCTCCCTGCTTATTTAACTTCTATGCAGAGTACATCATGAGAAACGCTGGACTGGAAGAAACACAGGCTGGAATCAAGATTGCCGGGAGAAATATCAATA